>JAESVK010000316.1:458050-469165 GCA_017140935.1 Hamamelis virginiana | reverse complement strand
AAAAATTATTATTTTAAAAAAAAAAAAAAAAAACCGGGTTGACAGGTTGAACCGCCGGGTTGAACGGTTTATTTAAAAAATGGGTTTTTGTGGGTTGAACCAGCCGGAGAGGGGACCGGTTCCCGGTCCAACTGGTTGAACCGGCCGGTCCGGTCCGGGTTTAATAACAATGCTTGTATATATGAAGCACGGACCAGCCGCCCAGGAGAAATAAGAAAGACCATCCAAATTCCATACACCATAAACCCACATTCTCTACTTTTGAGACAGCACACCTTAAGAAGTCATCACAATTCTTCATTTATCACATTGTAATTGAAGACATGCCTATTGTTTGCTAATAGATTAGACTCCAAGCTTTGGCAATTGAAAAGGAAGGAAAGAAGTGAAAGCAAAAGAAGGAAGTAGAATCTTAAAGTTTAGGCCAAGAAAATTTAGCATGTCAGAATGTAAGATAGGTCCAGAACAGAATAAACTGATTAGTGCCTGGGATAACATTGAAGGCCAATGAAGGTTAAATCAAAACAAAAGATAACACCACATAAGAGGTGGGTTTTTGTCCAAAGCAAAGTAACAACAACATTTGCATATTAGCTCTTTTGCTGTCTCTAACACAAGTACATGTCCATGCGGACACCATTTCAGGCACCAAAACCTGTTTCATAATTCATTTTCTTTTAATGTAATAGAGTCAGACACCAACATTTGCATTAATTTACATGTTATGTAGGTCCTACAGCATTTAATGTTTGTAGATGTCCAAATGGTTTTTCCCCCTTTTTTTTTGGGGGGGGTGGGGGGGGGGGGGGGTTTGTGGAAAGCAGTGGTTTTTGCTTTTATCATATCTAACCAAATAATTTTCTTATCACATGCAGTTATGATTTATACACACCAGTTATCATGATCGATTCGGGGTCAACATTGACATCTCTGGAATCAAGGTTTTATAACAAGCTGGAAGCTGTTCTTAAAGAAGCCATTCATCTTGAACCAGTAGTACTAAAACCTTCATCTCATAATAGATTGTGTTATCCAGCGACTTCCAGCATCAGCTCATTCACAGATATGATATTCCATTTCAATGGGGCTGATCTGAGTTTGAATCCATTGAACACATTCATAGAATACCAAAATGGTGATGACAATGTGTTATGCTTGTCGAACAGAATTAGGAAGTCTTAAACCATATTCACATGTTACTAATAAATGTTTAAATTCAAAGATGTTTAAATTGGTAATTCCTACAGTTTTACTACCCAATCAAGAAATGGTGATGAGGAGACGCTTTAGAAGAAGATGGGAAACATGAGTTAATATGATAAATATAACAGAAAAGGGTAGATTGTCAACTCCTATACAAATCAATCTTGTACTTGGCTTAAACAACACAAGAGAAAGGCAACATTCAGTGCAATATTTGAGAGATTGAAGAACATGCCTGGTACACGATTTACACATGCTGCAAGTTTTTCTTTCACAATGCTTTCCGCTAGCTTCTTACCTGAAAAAACAAATTGTGTATTGTCAAGAATGAATGCAATTAAGAACCTCAAAACTTTTTATTTTTTTATTTTTTTATTTTTATAATCAACGAATATATTAAAAAACCAAAGAGGACAAGGAGACCCACTTACAAGAAAATCAAAGAAAAAACAAAAAAAACAACATACTCAAGGATTACAAATAGCCACCCAATTATCCCTAATGATAAACAAAGGAACACCCTTAAACTCTCTCGTCACTGAAACCCATAAAGAGGTTAAAAAAACAAAGCTTATCCCACAAACTTTGAATAGACAGACTTTTATTATAAAAAATCCTTGCATTTCTCTCGAGCCAAATTACCCAGAAAATAGCCAAAACAAAACACTTCCATACAATGGAAGCTCTCAAATAAGACCCAAAAACCTTAAAAACAATCTCCATCATCTGAAAAGCATGTTGAGGAACAACCCAAAGCTCATCACCAAGCTGAAACAAAAAACACCATAACTCCCTGGCAACCGAACAGTGTTAAAAAAGATGATCAATACTCTCTTCCTCTCCACCACACATCACACACCACTGTGGAGAAAGATACAAACCAGACATTCTCCTCTGAAAAGGTCATTAGTATTAATTCTTTTATGAGCCACTAACCAAGCAAAAACTTGAATTTTAAGGGGGGTCTTGGCTTTTATATTATGATATATGCCTTTGTTTTTTTTGTCTCCATGACTATTGAGCAATTGTTGTCGGAAGGAATGATTAAAGTCTAATCATTCCTTCCAACAACAATTGCTCAATAGTCATGGAGACAAAAAAACAAAGGCATATATCATAATATAAAAGCCAAGGCGACAATATAAAAACAAAATACCATGAATAACAAGTACGGTGCTTGGATGATCCAGTCCGTAAAACCAATAGGAAAAGAACAAGAAGATGAAGAATATGGACTGACACCTTTAATTCATTATCTCTAGTACTGTACAATTAAATAAATCACTAAGGACACGCCTATAACAACAATGGTATTACTTTATTTTTAATATACCAAATAAAAAAAATAAGGAAATAAAAGTAAAAAAAAAAAAAGAAAAGAAAACAGAAAGAAGCAAACATACAAATTCTCATAGCTTCAATTACTCACTGGTTCCAAGTTAAATTTGAACTCAATAAGCATCATTCATCATAGCCTGTTCAATTTTCTTATAAGCAAAAGCTCCTACGACAACGGATGTTCATGCATGATCAAGTTAGTAGGATGTTATGAATCATGATTCATTCTTTGGGTTGGCAAGGGACTGTGTTGCTAAATTTTAGGTAATGAGATTCTGAGAAAAATTTCTCCGCACCATTGCAATTCAAATTGCATCATGTTCCCTATAAAAGACTAAAATATTGTCCGCTTGAAAATCATAGTACATTGGAATTATGTCACCTTATTGGCAATGCTTCTTATGAGTAAAAAATGTCTATAGACTACTGATAGTCAAAACAAGGGACAGTTGATGACATCGCGAGGGCAAATTTATGCTGCTCATAAATTAATTTAGTAAGAAATGATCAGAAGCATTACGAGGGGATGATTCTACGGAAGGATCAGTTATTTTGAATTCTTTGTTGTCTTTAAGGTTAGAGAGAGAAGAATAAGTTATTTTGAATTCTTTGTTGTCTTTAAGGTGAGAGAGAGAGAGAGAGAGAGAGCGAGCTTTAGATTAAGTGTGATGCAGCAGGCATATGGGATTCATGGCTACAATCTAAGCCAACAACATCGGAAACTCCAAGTTTAGGATTTCATATAACATGAAGACATAATTATGTAGAGGTATAGAAGAAGTAATGTGAGGGAATATAAAGGAGATTATAAAGAAGTAAAAATTAAAAAACAAAAGGGCAACAGGAAAATGCATCATTTTCAAAGGAATATCAAAGCCTAAGAGGTGAATGTCATCTAATATTTACAAAACAAATTCTAAGATAGCAGAAACCTAATACCTAATTTAATGCCTGGGTAAGTATCGATCATTCATCAAATAAACATTAACAAAACTACCAAAATACCTTAAAAGTCACCGTTACTTCTGTCTCTAATTTTCAACCACTAGTTGAGGATTAAAATGATAGTTATTGTAAGACATGAAAAGAGATCTTTTCAATCAGCCCCAATGAACCCCGTTTAAATTAGCTTTTTCTAAAATCACTTTAAGAGAACTATCTCTTCACATATCTCTTTAGAATTATGTTCAAACCGTGTCTTCACATAACAAAATTTTCATAGTAGAAGTGATTATGGTAAAAAGTTGGGTCCCCTATCTTTTGCCACAATTACTTCTAATCTGAAAAATTTTCCAGCCAGCCATCCTATCACCCCTTAAGTCGTTTAGAAGTGATTATCACCCCATCTCTTAGATCAAGTGGAATTTTGAGCTCAAAAGTGATTTTAAGAAAAGCTAATGCAAATGAGGCCTATATGTAGTAGTTTTATGATTACCATTATGAAAGAAAACCATGTATAAACGCAGCGGAAGGTAGAGTTTTAAAATTTTTCATGGTATTCATCCCAAGGATGAACTCAAACGATGAATCGAATCAAACTTTAATGTAAATACAATAAATAAAGCTTACTTGTTTGTTTTTTGTGATGCAATCCCCTTTGATTCTTTAAGCCCCAAAGTGTATGGATGCCTCCAATGAAGTCCACACGAGTGCAAGACCTCTTGAACTTCTTGTATCTTCACAACCCTTTGTAAAAGACACAAGCTTGAGAGGGAGAGAGTGTGTGACGGCTAAAGAGAGAGAGAGCTCCCTTGATGGTCACGGCCACTAGGGTTTCTCTCCTCTTTCTTTTGTCTTCTCTTTTTGGATGATGGGATTGCTTGTTCTAGCATGACCCCACACCTCATATTTATAGATAATACTCTTGAAATTTATATTATGGTCCCTCACTTATTAACCATTAATAATAAGGACCATACAAATATAAATTACAGTATACTCCTCTCTTAAGTTCAAGAAACTCACTTACACCATTGTGTATGACCCATTGGGTTCATCACAACCTAGTAGTGGTAGGGGCTCAATGTCTCCCAAAATAGAAACTTTCTATTTTTGGTTCGATTGGAACAATTCCAATTTTACCCTCAATGATAACATTTATCATTAGACTTCACTAGTCATGAGTGACGTCTAGCAACATATCATGACGTACCCTAAGTATGGGTGAATATACTTGCATAAATGAACCCTTCGTGTAATCGATAATCCTTCACCAAACAGTGTCATGATTAAGTCAATCGGGTGTGGATTCATGTCAAACCCTAACTTAACCCTGTGTTACTGATTCATCAAAATATAATCTCAATTAGGTAAACCCTTAAAAACACTTTTTTTTGGTTTCCTTCTGTTTTGGCCAAAGACTTTATTGAGATAGTATTTGTGAATTAACTATGACATTCGCCCTTTCATATTAAGGGTGGTGATCCCCTATTGCACACTCACCTATCTTCATACATAACTCACTAGAGCCAATGAGTACCGATTACATCCTTATGGTTAAGGGTGTACGAGATACTATCAAACTCTAGTAATTCATGCATAAGATAACTAGTGGTGTCTCAAGTCTAAGGATTACAAGTGTGACTATACACATGAGCAGCTTTTGACATACAAATAGAATTCCATAAGCTGTACTCATGTTCGGTGTACTTGTCCTCTAACAAGTACCCACAGGTTTACTATAGTGTCTCTACACAGATGGCTTGAGACTCACCATCCTCCATTGGAGCTAGTATAACCTGTGCCAATTTTAATGGTTTATAATCGCCCAAATATATAAACCTATGATTAGGAACAGGTCTAGGATAGATGTACTTGAAGTCTCTCTATCTCAACACTTGAGATAAAACTCTCTATCATACCATCCAAGGACTTTATCATGAACAGTAATTAAACACAAGTTTACATGACAAAAAATAGTCATTTCATTAATGAATAAAGTTTCATACATGAATATATAATGAAATATAAGTTCCCTAGATACAACCTAATAATTGGTTTTAGGGCATACTTCTAACACATTATGCATTTAAAAAGAATCAACATATCGACATCATAGCATTCCTATGCCTACAATTTTATTAAAGGCCAAACTTCACATAATGTGACAACCACTTTTGGAGAATAATCTATATTTTAGATTTTCTTTATCTATATTTTGAAAAAATTCACGGCAAAAAAAATTCTTCTTCGGCAACAAAAACTGAATTACAAATAGCTGAAGTGATAATTGACATGCAGATCAGGATGAGGTTTAATGATTAATATTGTACTTGTTACAAACTAACCTATTTACAACAATCTATATCACTACGCTAGTTAACCCTATAATTCTCATCCGCTAGCAATTTTACCCTCAATCAAATACATTACCACAATGATACATGAAATTTAGCTTCAACAATGAAAATGTTTAATTATACCCTGGTTGATCGAGAGCCATCAACTATGTAACGAGACAGAGCAAAGTAATCAGAGTCATTTACAAGAAATTAGAATAACAGGAAAAATCGAGAACCTGCTTCTTTATTGGGGACAGTAACATAGACAACAATGCTTGGCACAGTGTTGTTATTTCCCGCCATTCTAATGGAACGAATGCTAGTAGATGGTGTTTGATTACCTAGATTTGATCTGATACAATCATTCGAAATATCAAATTACAAAAAGTTCAGCGGAAAAGTAAACGAAGAACCCTAGAAATTAGAGGATCGAAGAAGGAAAATTACCGAGAGAGAGATTGAATGCAGCCCGTTTTGAAGGAGGCGGAGGCGAATAGATTGGAGATGCCCAAACTGAGCATACAAAATGCGCCAACTAAGGGCAAGCGTCGACGGATCGTTGAAGAGGAGAAGGAGACGACGGAAGAGGCTTTGTTGCAGCAGAGTGAGAATGCCATTGGGATAGTGCCACTCTCTCTCTCTTATAGATTGCGTTGCGCGTTCTTCTTACGCCTGGTTTGTCTTTTGGTATAAACTAAGAAACATGGCAATTGTGGGTATTCCTGTTTCGAAAGCAACGTGTGTAATGCTGGGTATGCCGCGTGTTATCATCTCTAGAGAATGTTTCATCCAATGGCTAGTGCTATGGCAACCTGGACACAGTGAGGTAAAATCATTCCTTTACTCTCCCACAAGTAACTATTCTTAACAAAAAAAAATTTAAAATGTCAAATATGGTTACATATATTGGTAAAAAAAAGAAATATGGTGAAATTTTAAAATTATTTTGGAGTGATTTTTCAAAACTATCCTTACTTTATTTTTGAGTGATTTTTTTAAACTATTCTTATTTTATTTCTGTAACAATTCTTGTAGCGATTCTAACTAAAAAAATATTAACTTCTTTACAAAAAAAAAAAAAAACTAAGTAAACCACCACTAAGTCGTCAATGGCCTATTCTTTTAAAGATCTATATCCTCACTTTAATATCACACTTTTTACACTATATAAAAATATGACAAATTTAATTTTTTCCATGAGTTTTACAAACTAATGATGTGACATTACCATATCATGCTTGCACATTATATAGTTTAAAAATTATAATCAAAGTGATGGTTCATTTAGAACAAGTTCATAATTTAGATAAATTACACTTCAACTCTCTTAAGTTTGACCCAAAATCACTTTTCACCCTTCATCTTTTTTTCGGACAAAGTGTCCCTCATACTTCTAGTCCTTAGCACTAAGCTCTCGTTCGTCAATGTGTCATTTGAAAAATGGACGGAAATCACTCACGTGCCACACATGATTGTTTAACAAAATTTTATATCAAGTTTACCCTTTTGAATAAGGTCTTTTGAGCAACTGAGCATGAGAAAAGGGAAAGAGAAGAAAGATGCAAGCAAGAAGTGTAGTTGCTATTACCGCTACAACTCTGATAAGAGTTACCGATAGCAACAAATGCTGCAACTCTCTCTTTCTATTAAAATATACAACAACCATCACTTTTTGCTAGCAACCCAAATTTGAAACAATCACCTTTGTGTTTAACCAACCCACCATCAATATTATCATCTTCCAGCAAACCAATCCCATCAACCTATCCTTAAATTTAAATTGAAACCATTGCACCACTTTATTCCTATATCATTAATTAACCTCTCGCACATCAAATTAACTCATGTTCAAATCCTATCATCTCCATACCTCCATAGCATTCTGGTTAAAATTAAATATTATAAGGATAAAAAAGAGAGAGAAGAAATAGGGAGATGATAAGTGACAAGGGAATTGATAAATTAAAAAAGAAGAGGATATTAAAGAATTGAACCAAAACAGAGAGGAATATGAAATAGAAATACAAAACATGGATTAGAAAAAGGGTAAATTGTAATTACACCTCTCTAGTATCTAACAATTACAGATAGGTCAAGACCCAAAAACCATAACCCAAGATTAGGAGCCAATAGTGCTCCATAAGTTGAAGCCAAGAGACTAAGACTTGGTCATGGCCTTAGATAATGCCATTAATACGAAAAAGCTAAAGACAGTAATAAGTTGGTTGCTTTGGATAAGATCCTAGTTGAGGTGTAGCAGGCAATTCGAGAGGCACGACTTGAGGAGAAGATGAGCCGAATCGAGCTAGGTAAAATGATCGATGTGAGGCCTCGAGTGGTTCAAGAGTATGAGAACAATGAGGTTGTGCCAAACCAAGCTGTGTTGGCGAAGATGGGGAAGGTTTTTGATGTAAAGATCGAGGGGAAATCAACAAGTGATATCGAAAAACGACATTATTTTGACATGGATTTTGCACATAAATGGTGGTGTTTCCTTATAGGATTTGTGTTGTTCTATTTTGCATTTTTTGTCCCATGCATGATAGAAGAAATTATTGAAGGTTTTGATAGAAGAAATTAAAAATCGTAAAGAATTACGGAAATGTGGAGAGGAAATTAAATAAATGGTGTTGATTTAAAAATAAATAAATAGAAGTTATAGGCTGGCTGATTCTGGGGGCCGGCCATTTGAATTCAAATGATAAGTCACCAGATGAGTGATGTTCTGGCCTTAATATGTTTTCCTAATTCTGAGTTGATTGTAACTATTTATAGTTGATTGATTGTAAATCCCAGTAATCAAAGGAACTAATTCTCCGTGAATCCCTATACTCAAAGGATGTTAATTTGTAATTTAATAGTATATATACAAGACAATGGCCTCAATGTTTGAGTTGGCCAACCTATTTTCTATGGATATTTTGTTTACTTTATGGTATCAGAGCATGATTGTCCAACGACCTAAAATCAAACAGTTTCTGTTTATTTTTTTTATTTTTTGTTCTAAAAAAAAAAAAAAAAATTCTTTTCTCCTCTTTGTTCAATCTTTCTTATCTATGGAAGGCAGTAGCTCAACAACTGGTGTAGTGTTACCCATTCTTTCTAGGTTCATGTCAATCAAACTTGACTGAAACAATCATCCTTTTTGGCTTGCTTAACTTGTTCCAATTTTGAAAAGCAAGAATTTAATGGAATTTGTCAATGGTACAAATCTATGTTCGCCACAATTTAAGTATGATAAAGATGGCAAAGTGACTAATGAAGTGGATCTACTTATGCTATATGGCAGCAACAAGGACAAATGATCTTAAAATAGATCAACAATTCTACTACTTAACTAATACTATCAATATTGATTCATTTTACCTCGTCCCATACTACATGGTTGGTTATCTCTTGAGAAAAGGTATGCTTTTCAATCCAAGAATCATATTTTGCAATTGCGAAATGATTTGTTGAACATCTGGTGAAGGTCTTTCAATCTCCGATTATGTTGACAAAATAAACACAATTGCTTATAATTTTGCCTTAGCGAGACAACCTATCAATGATGATGATGATCTCGTTACCATTATTATAAATAATCTTAGTTGATTGCAGTGTAATCATATTTTTTTACTTAAATTTTTATTCCATTTTGACTCTGTGTTTATGCCTATAGTGCATATTTAGTTAATATTATGCTTAATGTCTTATTTTCATCCTTGTAGGTTAAATGCAATAAAGAGAGGATATTTAGATACAAATTGACGCTCAGAGAGAAGCTCTTGGAAGTCTTCAAATGTCATGGGGCTTATATGGCATACTTCTAAGTATGCCTAGAGCCTACATATCAAACTTCAAGGCCAAACGACAAAAACATTGGGAGATTTAAGCAAATAAAGTCAATTAGCGCAAAAATGACCAATCTGAGTATTTCAGGAATATCTCTCTCTCCAAAAATAATGTGACCATAAGACTGTCTTGATTAGAAACTAGACTTTTCAAGCTTTCCAACCATATAAAGATCACTCAAATCAGAGCCCAGATGAGAAAGATACAAGTGATTGAAATTAAGTGTGTAATGTTGTCAAGTCTGTAGCACAAGAAAAAACAGCAACATTACAGTACCGATAGTCATCTCCTGAACTATCAGTATTGGCCATCTGAGAAAGCCAATTGAAAAAAATCTAATCTACGATGTAGACTAAATGCAGAATGTTCCAAATCTTACTGACCACATGTCAAACACATGATATCATATAACAATCAACCATGAAATTATCAAGATGGATCTATGAACACAATTATCATCTCATCCTTCTTGATAATCAAATCAATACATATAGATTGAAACATCCACAATTATCAGCTTTTCTCTCAAGAATGTTCAATCTTCCTCACCTAAATGTTACAAAATGATGTATTTATAGCCCAAAGTACGACCTAAACACGTCATCATATTAAATGCCAAAAATACCCTTTCCAGAAACTGGAAATTTCTAAAAAATATGATCTTGGATCGATCTAGGAAAATTTTGGATCGATCTAGATCATTTATAGCTTCTGGACCTTTAATAAATTGAATTTAGATTGATCCAACAATATCTTGGATCGATCCAGAAGCAATCGAGATTCTGAACCTTAATTCAAAATTAAATTAGATTGATCCAATAAATTTGTGAATCGATCCAAATGTTACTTAGGTTCTAGACCTAAATTAAAATCAATTTTAGATCGATCCAGAAAAGCTTGGATCAATCCAATATGCAAGAATATGATTTGCAGCAGCATTTTGATCAACCACATTTTGATTTAAATCACTTAGCATATTAGGATCAATCACTAATCATCTATGGGGTAAAAACTAGACCTCTAAGTTACTTACCATTCTATGACATGGATTCAAGGATCTTGAGAAATGACTTGAGCTTTGGAGCATGCATGCTTTGAGATCTTCGAGAATTAAGCTCAAGGATGAGGACAATACAAGAGACAAATACATACAAAAGAATAAGCCAACTTAAAAAACTAACAGTGTGTTATGTATGCAAAAAATTTAAATGATCCAACGCTCGATTTTTGAAATATGTAATAGTGTAAAACAAACTATTATATTTCTTACTAATTATTAACAATCAAGCATCACATTTTTTATAGAGGCATTCTTTTTAAAATATATTGGACCGTTGGACGATTGTGATTTTTGGCATGCATGGCATGTATAATTAAGGAAAGAATCTAATCTAATGGTCGATTTCTTAAAATATTTCTCCCATATTTATGTTTTGACAATGAGCGATAGATATAGCAG
>JAESVK010000316.1:426234-442929 GCA_017140935.1 Hamamelis virginiana | reverse complement strand
TATAATCTCAATAAGATGAACCCGATGAAACTCTTTTCACAATTCACTTATCACTTTGGCCAGAGATTCAATATGAGAATTATCTTTGTGAACAAACCTTGACATTCTCTCTCATCAAAGTGAGAGTTATGATTCCTTATTGTACACCCATCTATCTTGATACATAACTCACTAGAGCCAATGGGTACTGATTACATCCTGATAATTAAAGATGTACGAGATACTATCAAACTCTGATAACCTATGCACAAGATAACTCCGGTGTCTCAGGTCTAAGGATTAGCATTCGATGGACGTAATATAAGAATATTCCTTTGACTTAAACTCCATAAGAATATTTTTATCATATCATGTTCAGCGTACATGTTCTCTAACATGCACCCACAGATTAACTATAGTGTCACTACACATATAGGAAAGACTACCTATCCTCCTAGTGGAGCTAGTTTAAATCTGTGCTACTCTTAGTGGTTTATAGATGTCCACTTTAATAAACCTATGAGTAGGAACTCTTTAGAATAAATGTGTATGGGAAATATAAGTCTCTTATCTCAACAACTTGAGATACATATTTCTCTTATCATTTATTCATGGACCTTATCATGTATATTAATATACAAGACAAGTTATACTTTCTATTTAATATAGTATGAAATTGATATGCCATTTAGGATTGGTTTTAGGGCATATCTCCAACAAATAAGAGAGAAAGAGTATAGGAGATATAGAGAGCAAGAGATACACACACACACACACACACACACACACACACACACAGAGCGCGTGTGAAAGCGAAAGAGTGAGAGCAAGCGAGACAATGACAGCTACAGTGATTACTTACCCTTTGGATGCTGGCACCAGTAATGATCGATGATGACTTACCATTGGATGCCAACACAGGGGATGATTGTGGGTTTGATGTGAGTTTGATTGTCGATTTGATGATGGATTTGATTTCTTTGATCTTTTTCTACAAATCTTCTTCTTTAGGATCCTCTCTCTTCAAGCCATGTGCATCTTTGGAATTATAAGTCTTACGTTTTGGTTGAGACTTCAAAATCCCATTTTTTTAAAGATTTCAAAATCATGGATATTAGAAATATTACCCCCATTTGGTTAAAAGAACAAGCTTAGGATTATAATTCCATGGATTTATAAAATCCACCCACCAATTCCAATGAAAAGAACAGGACATAAAAGATATGAAATAATAAGAAAACCAATGATGTAAGCTCAATCCATTGTGAAAATCAGTTAAGCACGAGTGCCGTCCTCAGGGATTAATAATTAGTTACATAAAACCTAAAGTGAATTCGATTCTAGTTAAAGAGAAATAATTGATTGATTGATTGGTTGAATTAATCAATTAATATAAAGAAAGCATTAAATTGTAAAGAGAAATCAAATTGATAAAAGCCTTGGGTTTTCGAATCCGCCTACTCTCGTAATTTGCATTATTGAAGTGAATTAGGGTTTGTAAGCATTTATGGCAAGTGATGAGTGATGGATTAAGCTACAAGCCTAACACATCAATAATAATAATAATCATGCATGTACAAAACAAGCATGAATCATCCAAACAGGGCATGAATTGTCAAGCAACACATGCACAACCCATCCAAGTAAAGCATGAACCATCAAGTCTTATATAATCACATTCGATAATAACCATTGTACAACTAATGAACTTGTATTAACAAAAAAAAAATGCATTGAATGAATAAATCTGTTAGCCTTATGGCTTCCCTCATGACCTTTTAGGTCTAGTTTTGTGATAACAAACATGTCTTGTGAGCTAATATTTTTATCTAGTGATGCAAGATTCATACATGTTGGAACTTACATGAATGCGTCAAGGACTCAAGCAAGACACAAGCCAAACACTTGGTTTGAGCCAAAGCCTAGCTCAAAGAGAATTCAAGAAGACTCAAGACTTCTTAAGACAATGTACTTTATTGTTCTTTTGTATTATGAGTGTCTTATGGTTATTTGCTAAGCTCTCAATTGTTAAAAGCTAATAATGCTCAAAATGACCAAAGTTGAACCTTAGGAGATACACATAACTTCCGTAGACCTTTTTATTTGGTATAACTTTTTTTTAAGTGATTATTATTTGTCTCAAGGTTGGAAAAATTGCCTCTTACCTTATTTTTCTCAAAATTCATTTTTATTCAAAAACTAGCAAGGCAGTTTGAACTGGAACAGAGTCGTTCAAACGAACGTCCCTGATTGAACGAGAAAGGGCTCTGTTTTGGAGGAGTTAACCGTTAGAACGAAATTTTGAACTTACATTGAGACCGTTCGAACGGTACCTTAGTCCGTTCAAATGGATGTCATTGATTGTTATCTTTAACGGTTAGTCCATTCTAACGGGTATCGAGACGTTCGAATGGTATTCGCGGATTTTTCATATCTGCTGCATTTAATGCTCCTAACCACCAGATTGTGATTGGATGGGAGGGAAACAACTAGTTCTTGGCTGAATGCTATTTATTGCCTCTTCCCTCTTCATTTGAACTCTACCTAGGGCATTTACTTTTATTACTCAAAAGCATTCAATCGTCCAAAAGAAAATACTCTCTCAACTATCTCTCAAGAGCATTTATTAGTGATTAACAGTTGAAGAGCTATTAGTGAAGCTTATTTGTTGTTTGTTGTACAATCAGCTTGTTGAAGCACATACTCTTGTACTCTACTCATTTGTTCATCATTGGAAGCTACGGTTTGGGTAACCCTCTTATAGAACTTGGAGTTTGTTGATCAAACTCAAGTTTTTTGGTGTAAGGTTTGATTTATACCGATCAAAGAGATCATCTTATTGGATTTGGAAATCCTTGAACTTGGTGCTTGAGGCGTGGACGTAGGCTTGGTACTGAACCACGTTAAAATCGGTGTTTGATTTGTCTTGCTCTCTATCTCCTTTATATTTGCTCCATTATTTTCTTATCTTTTTATTTATAAAATTAGTATAGAATTGCCTTAGACACTATTCACCCCCCCTCTAGTGTCTTTAGTTGGGACAACAAAATCAAATAAAACTTGATTGTATAAAAATCACCATAAACAACTTATAAAAACCTAACCCAAATTAATAAAAATATACTAAAGTAAATGGTTCATCTATTACCCAAGAAAATGATTTAGTTTCCCATGAGAAGGATGTAATTGTAGAAAATCTCCATCCCAAGCATATGCATCCAAAACCATAGGACAGAAAAAAAAGGAAGACCAGAGAGAGATGGAGAAAAGTATCAAGTGAATGGGAACCCTAATCCTATATAAATTTCATCCCTAAATAGCCCAAAGTGGCTTATCTAAAACCCCCAGTGAAAACCTTAAAACATCATTGCTTGAAAATGGAAATTACATAATTGGAAACATACCCCGCGCCACCTCAATTGCTAGACATGATGTCTCTATCGATCGAGCTTTGATGCAGGTTTGCAGAACTTGTTCTAGAGGAGTTCCTCTATCGATAGCTTCAAACTCTTCGATCTATAGCCACCTTTCTATTGATACAAGTTTTATTGATAGAAGGTTTTTTCCTTATTTTGTTGATCTTTTGCTCTATCAAGCTTTCGAATGTACTTCTACAGCTTCTTTATAACTTTGGCTTCAATTTAACTCTGATTTTAGCTCTAATTATACATGCACTCTAAGACTTTATTGTAAACGGCCTTAAAAGCTTTGAATTAATGAATAAATCCAAAAAACAAAAATCCTTGCATTAGAATAAAACTCGATTAAAACTAGCAATTAAATTATATAAATGAATGAAATTAACCTATAAGCCTTGTGAATAGGATATGATTGAATAGAAATCACCCACCAACTGGCATTATCGTATATAAGCTTATAAGATTGCAACATATGAAAGTGTAATTTGATATATTAGATTGCATTTGACACGTGGTAAGGCTTATCTCATCATTTATTAAAAAATAATAATAAAAAATAAAAAATTGATCATTGATTAGTTATAGTACAAAAATCAACGACAATCAAATTTATGTTCCAATAATTTTTCAATTGTTTTAATTTAATAACGAATTATATATATGCTTGATTCCTAGAACTGGGCAAAAATTGATGACAATCTATATGTTGTAATGATTTAAAGTTTTGCGAGATAATATTAGTTTTAACTTATAATAATACAAAAATAGATAATTTATCAAGAAATTAAAAAGGTCCAATAATTGGGCTAAAGCCCAATCACCAAATGGTCCTGATCATTGTGCAGCTCGAAATTGCTTGCACATATATATGGGTGAATGTCGGTGACAATTCTTTTTACTCGACCATATGTGGGCAAATTGTAGGTGAAGCCCAAATCCGATCCAAACCGACCCATGCTCACCCCTAGCTTATACCAAAAGGTCCTGGATTAAATAGAGTAACGAAAATATTTAGTTATTTATTTAAAAAGATAGTTTTGCCTTTATTTAAGATGCCAAAATTTGAAAAAAAAAAAAAGTCAAATCAATTTCTTCCATATTTGGCCATTACCAAAACACTTTCTAAATATCGATATTTAGATTCCTAAAATCTTGCCACCATTTCAACACAATTTGAATATTTAAAATTTGATTTTGCTATCTATGCAAAGTTTTCGAGTAGCAAAATCTTTTTACCACATATGAATCAGTCAGGTTCGCGTGATAGTGTGATATATGTATTATAATGCCCCGACTTGTCCTATATTGGCCATCCTGAATAGGTTAACATGTGTCAACTCGAAGAGTCACAACAACAGAAGTATAGTAAACCGATAAATTTTCTTTTTCTTTTGAAAGAGATACCATTGTACTTATCGAAACCTACAAGGCCCATCAACCTACTCATTCATATATTCATATATGGTACAAGTGTGATATAAAATGTACATATTCCCATAACATCATATATATATATATATAGGCAAAGTCCAAAAGTAATAAACATAATATATAAACAATCGATATAAACCCGACATAGATACTAATGCGGGTACATCTACCCAAAGCAAAGACATCAAAGGCAACAACACTAGCCGAGGCATTCACTATCGACGAATCTTCACAGCTAACCTAAAAAATCTTCATAGCTAACCTAAAAAATCTGTAAAAGTAGGGGTGAGCTAACGAAGCCTAGTAGGAAACGATGCAATCTTTCACTGACAACAATAAACAACATTTCAAAGTCTTAGAGTTTAGCAAAATCAGTATGTAAAGCGGTTCTAAAAAATATGGACTTACCTATCATAATAACAATTCTAAAATTCCAACATTTTCCTAGACATGGATCAAATTTACCAAAACCATTTCATTTCAAAAACCATCTCATTTCCCAAATGGGAAAAATAAAAACCATAATATGTTTCATACGGGATTGCTGGTGTATCAATACATGAATAGATTTTAGGCTAATGAGCCTCGAGCTTTAGATAGGCATGGAGACCACAATGAGGTCTTTCCTCTTGAGGACAACAACGAGCACAACAGGCCAAATGAGCACAACAGGCTAACGGACACCGTATCTAAATGGGCCAAGATTTTGTGAGTAGTCTATACTAAGGACAATGTGCCCTTAAACGGTATCATACAAGTCAATCCAGTGGTTGCAACGAGTGCAACGATAATAACAATAACCATCTCAAGTATCTTTCTTTAGATCCATGTGAAAACCATTTACAAATAAAGTACAATTTGAAGCAACATATTTTTCAAATCACAATTTAGTTTATAGTAAAGCATATATCAAACAACATTTCTATATAAAACATTTCATTATGCTTGCAAATCACTTTATCAAAACATGCCACCCATGACCACTTAGAAACAAGTATATTTCATGTATCACATTTCCCCACATTATAAAACAAGAAGAGTTCACAACATTTTAATAAAACATGTCCTATCATTATTAAAGAGGATCTGGTTTCCTACCTCAATGCAAAGGTCCACACCCCACTGGCTCCCCACAAACCTCCAAATATAAGAATGCAAAGATGCTAATGAGCATACAAATCTTTTCAAGGATCGTCAAGATCTAATAAAAGGAAAGAAAACATGAGTTAAAAGGACATTTTAGAGAACTAGGGTTTTGAGGCCTCTCTCTCCAAAGCTAATTGGTCATTCTTAACCAACTGGGGAATAAAATGATGACTTATGTTACACAAGTAAAAAATGGGTGTCTAGAGAAGCCCCTCATTGGTATTTATGGCTTCGCCAGTGACTGCCGACAAAATAAAATGACATCATATTTTTGTCATCTTGACAAATTTAGGATAATTAACACAAATTTCAATAGGCCAAGTATATCTTCGTACAACCAAACGAAAGCTTCGAGGTTCTCTCTCAACAAGCCTACTAATTGCTCCTTTTCTTGAGGTGACAATGTTATCCCAATTTTCATTATCTTAGGTGATTCATTCATCCCAGAATTAATTCCCAAAATTAATTGAGATTAATTCATCAATATTAGGTTGAGCTTGTCCTATATCCTTTCGCTCGCCATACTCCGAGGGATATCCTCTCTAGGATCCATATTCATGCCATACACATCCATAGAAGAAAGGAAAGAGATGCTGCAAAGATTTGGAAGGAAATAATACTTTATTACTTCTTGAAAAGAGAGAATGACAAGAATTGGAAATTCTATATCTACTGTCCTCGTGACTTACAAGCGGTATTAAAGTTTTTATTGAAGCAACAAGGGAAATCTTATACTACTTGACTAAAAAATGGAAACCCACAAGCTATCGTCTGATGGAAGTGACTCCATTTCGCCAGTGTCTTCGACTTGAGGATTTTCTTCAAGGTACCAATTGGATAGAGGCAAGGTGGTGGGTTCAATGTGGTAAATGGGATCAGCTTCATGGTTAAGTTCTTCGAGGAAGAGAACTGTTTCTTCAAACATAGTGGTCATGGCATTTGCATCCAAGTCTTCAACCCAATTTTTGTCTTTCCTTTCTTTCTTCTCCCACTACTCATAATTAATGGCTTCATTATCAATCACAGAGGCTGAAAGTGGGTGGATATCTCAAAGCCCGGTACACAAAACTTTTGGCTCTCGAGATACATAGGTTCAGGAAAGCCACAGTACATGAGTCTTCACATTCCTTGATAAAAGAACCATTCAAGGTGGGTTGATAGGGTTTGATGGTTGAGTCGGAGGTTTGATCTTCGGCTTTGGCTAAATCTTTCTCTTTCTTCTTACGAGCCATTTCCTTCTTATCAACCTTAGTAGGTTGGTAGCCCAAACCAAAAGGATGGATGGTGGATGAGTATTTGATAGGGTAAGGTATGCCTTGATGACGATGGCCTAAGCCCATTCTAGGAAAGAAACCCATTATCTTCATGATTTAGCCCACATGAAGATTTCTGTTTGGATTATAATCGAGTGGTATCAACTCTTTCTACTTAGCTTCACATTCTATAAACTGCACATACTTAAAACCAGAGAGATGTAGCTTAGTTGACCCTTAGTTGATATCATAGATTGTCACACGGATGTTTTTAGTAGCTTTAGAGTCCCCTTTTATAGTAACCATAGAACTTTGGTGAGCGAACTTGACTTTTTTTATAGAGATAGGAGGGTACAGCCGCGATAATGGATCCAAGGCCTTCCTAAGAGCAGGTTAAAACAGGCGGGGGCATCTAAAATCTGGAAGCTTATGTGAAATTCAACACGCCCAATGATGAATGGGAGGGTAATCATCCCTATTACTTCCCTTCGAGTGTTATCATAGGCTTGGATTGTTTGCCTTGACGGTCTAAATTCTATCAGTTCAATCCCTAATGAGGTAATAGTGTTCAAAAGACAAACGTTTAATGCAAACCTATTATCAATCAAAACTGTGGGGACCCTCTCTCCTATGATGTCAATAGTAATGTATAAAGCTTAAAGGTGATTGGACTCATGCTTTGGTAGATCTTTTTAGGCAAAAAAGATGGAAGGCCCATTATGAACGGGACTCGCTAGACTGACTAATCCTTTAGGTAAGGTATCAATAGGAACTTGCACTTTATTGAGTAACCTTAAGACAATATGTCGGTGTTTTTGCGATGCCATGAGTCCTCAGATGGTGATGTTTGCATGAGTTCTTTTCAACTGCTTGAGTATCTCTTCCTCTTCTTCAAGGACTTCAAGGCGTTGAGGCCATTCTAACTCGCCTAATGGATTGTCAGGCTCCAGGTAGGTGGGCTTGAAATGTGACCTCCCCTAGTTATATGGCCAATCTCCTCACTATCACTAGCCCATATATTGGATATCTCTTCAAGGATGTTCATCAAATCTTCCCACTCGATCAAAGAAACGCCATTTTCAAGCAACCCTCACGAGGTGTTGATTATTTATGTAACTTTGATATATTGCTGCTACCTTGGTAACCTGGGGAAGATGGGCAATAATGGTATACTACTATTTTAAAAGCTTTTATAGTTGATAAAATTGTTCGTTCATTTTTCATGTTTGAAAACAAAATTGTAATGGAAATGCTTTTGATCTTTGCTTTGTTTTTGTTTTTGTTTTTTTTTTTTGGATTGTAAATCAAATATAGAAGCCCACATGTTCTGCTGTACATTGGAATGCGAAATGCAGGATAATCCAGTTGGAACATGATTTAGATTTGAAATTGAAATGGGAACTAATTTCTATGTTAGTTAGAGAAATCGTGTTAGAGATAATTTGAATCTTAATTAATTTTAAGAAAATTAGAGTTATTTATTTATGCCTTTATTTTTACAGGTTGATGAGATGCTAGTGAAGGGGATCAATGTGACAATGTATAATGGACAAATAAGATTGTTCTTCACTCTTCTCAACATCTCACTACTAAAATCTGTAGGCTTAGAGAGTGGACTGGATTCCATCTGGACCACCCATATGTCTTTTATATTTTTTCTTGCTTTGGAAGATATTAGTTTATACCATTTTTTGCCAAATAATAGTAGTATTTGTAATGAACTAATGATATTTTACCTACTTTGATGGGCTATGAAAAAAGAGTTTAAGATTTATTACAAAAATTCTTTATTTCTAGTTAGCTAGTCAATGGTGCTTTTTAGTCTGATTGATTTGGCCTGCTACATGAATGTCAGCCTCTAGGTTTATAATGAGATATAATTTTTGCCTTTATCTCTATGATTAGCAAAGAACTTAAAACATATGACTTCATTATTACTACATATGCATTGTTGTGATTTTGTTGTGTGTTATAGTTCATCAATTCATAGTATGCACCAGGGTAGGCTGCTGATTGCTTGGAGGGCATAGCCAAAATGGCATATTAATAATCTTTAATCTATCTGGTTTATAAATAAACCAATTAAATAGTTGGTTTGACAATAGATGTGTTTATGCCTTATTTTCTTCACAATCATTAGATAAAGAAACTTCAAACAATATTATGGCTATGAGGAAACAAAAACATACCAAGTTCATATCTGATGGAAGAAATTGTTTAAACTCTTAGCTAGCTTACTTGAACAATTATGAAAAGTTTAATTATGAGAATTTTCAGAGAATTTTCAAACAATATTATTCTTGTGCTTTTAATTTGTGATATAGATTGTAGAAAGTGAGAAAAGTATAAAAGAATGTATTAACTTAATCAATGTACAAAGTGAGCCTTATATAGGCAATAGACGCTATACGGTATATGGAACGTATATGGTAACTATGTACTGTAAATGGTAAATAGACATTAACACCCCCCTCAGAGAAACCAGCTTGAGTTTGTCAATCATATCCTGAAAGCGTCCCAAAGGATGAGCCTTAGTGAAAATATCTGCAACTTGGTCAGTGGACGAAACAGGAAGAATATGCACAGTTTCTTGGCCAATATGATGACGAGCAAAGTGACAATCAATTTCAATATGCTTCATACGATTATGAAAGACATCATTGTGCGCAATCTAAAAAGCACTTTGATTGTCGTAGTATAAAGTAGTGGCAGAGGAATGGGAGACACCCATGGCTTCAAGTAACTAACGAAGCAAAATAAGCTCTTGAGTAATGTCAGCAAGAGTACGATATTCAGTTTCAGTACTATACCGAGCAATGACAGTTTGTTTCTTGCTGCACTAGGAGATAAGAGAATCGCCTCGAAAGAAACATGAGCCAGTGGTAGAACGACGATCAGTAGGATCCCCAGCCCAATCAACATCCGAGTAAGCACGTAATTCCAAAGATGAGGTAGCAGAGAAATGAAGACCATGAAACAATGTACCCTTGACATAGAGAAGGATACAAAGAACAGTAGCAAAATGAGTGAAGCGAGGAGCAGACATAAACTGACTAACAAGATGAACAGCATATGCAAGATCCGGGTGTGCGACAGTTAGATAATTAAGGCTGCCAACAAGTTGACAATAGAGTGTGGCATCAGGCAGCAGATTTCCATCAAAATGAGTAAGTCGAGCATTTGTCTCAAGAGGAGTAGCGACGGTCTTGGCATCAGTGAGCCCAGCTCGAGTGATAAGATCGGATGCATACTTGGCTTGAGAAAGATTGTAGCCATATGAACCGGAAGAGATCTCGAGACCAAGAAAATAACTGAGACTGCCAAGATCCTTCGTCTCGAAGTGATGATAGATAAAGGATTTGAGATCTAAAATGCCATTAAGGTTATCGCCAGTAATAATCATGTCATCAACATAGAGGAGGAGAAGGGTAAGACCGCGATCTGTCTTACGAAGAAATAAAGCTGAATCATATGTGTTGGCCCCAAATATATACCTCTAGAGGTGGGTGAATAGAGGTTTTGCAAACTTTAAAAATGATTACCAAATAAAAATTATGGTTCAATTAAAATCTGCGGAAAACAAGGTTTGAATCACAGTATATCAAAAGATAGAACAAGTATAAATTGAATAACAATTAATATAGCAAGTATATGAATTGAAATGCAAGAGATTGAGTTAGAGAAATTCAAGCAGAAGGGTTTTAACGTGGTTCTATCTCCGCCTACGTCCACGCCTCAAGAGCCTCGTCTTGAGGATTCTACAATCCACTATGGATCACTCCTTCAAGGTGGAGAAACCTTTACACTTTGTCTTCTTTCAAAGGTGGAAGACACTCACCCACAACCTACTTTCAAGGTGGTAGATTCTCACCTACAAGGGATTCACAAAACCCTTAACTCTCACAAGATTACAAATGAAGATTGAGAATGTGTACAATAGAGAAAACTCCTCAAAGAGTAGATGATGTACAATGATAAAGCTTTCACTAAAATCTTTTAAAGATTAAGAACTAAGTTGGCTTCAAGAGAGAATGATGAACTAAGTGACTAAACCACCCAAAATGTTGTAAACTTAGTTTGAGTATGTTGGTGTATGATCATTAGTTGATTCATAACTCATAGAATGAGTATTTATAAGCCCAACAAAGAGTATAGCCGTTCAGAAAAAAAATAGAGCCGTTTGGAGTGTTAAAAACTAGCCGTTATTGAGCAGTCAAGTCGATTAGTCGACTCGGCACAAGTGATTAGTCAACTAGAAGGTTTAAAATACCTTTGAAAAAGTTTCCGGACACGGTTAGTAGACTAAGAAGGGTGTGTTAGTCAACTAGGAACTTATTTTTCAAAAACAGGCTACTGCCCTGTCATTAGTCCACTAATCAAAGGGGATTAGTCGACTAGGACACCATTAGTCGACTAGGACAAGGGTATTAGTCGATTAGGAGACAGTTAGTCCACTAGACAAGGGTGATTAATGGACTAGGAGAGGATTTTCTCAATACCACCTACTGTCTTCATTCTTAGTCGACTAGAATGACTAGTTTAGTCGACTAGAAATGTTGCAAAGCTAATAATTGAGATTTCTCAAGTCCAAATCAACTAATAACACTTGAGCAAGTTGACTAAGTGTTCCAAAATATTTTTGGGCAAGTTTAAAATATTTTCCAAAGATGTTTAAGTCAAAACAATAGGTATAAAACATTTTGTCTTTGAATCCATAAAGCCCATTGAGAGTTTGAATCAACTTTTAATCAAAATATAATTTTCCAAATTAAACTAAAGTTGATGTCATTAATGCATGTTCTTTTGAGCCAATGATAATTCATCCTAAAGAGAGATTTACAATATAAATCCTAAGCACTCACACAAGAACAAAAGCAAAATCTTCAACATTTGAGCTTGGCTTGTGATAAGCTTGCTTGGCTTGTGCTAAGCTTGCTTGGCTTCATCATTACACTTCAATAATGTTATGGCTCATGATAGGATTGCATCAATGCAATAGCTTTTCAAAATCTTTAAGTGAATATGCAACATATTCACATCCACATAAGGTTCAATAAAGTGCAAGAGCTTCATAATGGTTTGAGCCTCTTTCAGTGACACTCCAAATCCTGTTCTTAAAAATACATATACCAAAATGGATATATAAGAACTATAGGATAATGTCAATCAATCAATAAGGCTAGCCAAACAAACATTCAATAAATATGACAATGTTAATCAAGGACAAATATGACATTGTCAAACAATAAACATTCATTCAAAAAGGTTTGGCAATAATCATGAATGAACAACAAAATATTCATATACAATACAACAATATCATCCTGTGCAATATAACAATGTATTCATATGCAAATGAGAGATCAAAACACAATGTTTGTTATCATGAAAATCATTTAACAAATATGGGTGGAAGCTATAAGGCTAACAATACAAACATTGATCACAATTTGCATATAGAACAAATAAATCAAACAAAGATTTGTGGCCCCCCTAACAATATGCATAAAAAGATACTAAATATTATCATTTAAAGCATATGCATATTTTTAGGTAAAACAAATCCATGATGCAAGAATAAGTCCAAGATACAAAGATACAAAGATCATCATGAATTTTACCACAATTCATGCTTGCAAATTTACACAAGATGCAAATCAAATAGAATCACAAGACAATGATTGTTATAATCAAAATCAACCAATAAGGGTGGAAGCCATAAGGCTAACAATATGGACAGGAGGTGAAACCAAAATCCCCAATAACAGCACTAAACTTGGCAAACCATGCTCGAGGAGCCTGTTTCAACCATAGATAGCACGACGAATTTTATTGACCTTGTGTGGAGGATGATCATATCCAGGTGGAGGGCGCATGTAAACTTCTTCAGTAAGATCATCATGAAGAAAAGCATTCTTAACATCCATTTGGAACAGTTGCCAATGTTGAGTAGTAGCAATAGCAATCAAGCAGTGAACAGAAGTAATGCGAGCCACAGGGGCAAAGGTCTCCTCATAGTCAATGTCATGCTCCCGAGTAAAGCTTTTAGCCACTGGACGAGCTTTGTAGCGCTCTATGGAACCATCAGAACGGGTCTTGATTTTGTACACCCATTTACAACCCACCACAAATTTTCCCAATGGAATATTAACCAAATCCCAAGTATGAGTGTTGTGAAAAGCCTGCAATTCATGAGACATTGCTTCTTGCCACAGGGGATTTGAACTAGCTTCATGATATGTTTGAGGTTCATGATGAGAGAGGATAGTGGAAAAACAATGAAAATCACGAAGATGAGTAGGAGGTTCCCTTACCTGGGTAGAGCGACGAAGTGGAGGATCACTATCAAGATCAAGGGGAGTTGCTGAGTCAGGAACAGGATCCACAGGTAATGGAGGCGCCTCAGGAGAAGTCGTAAGTTGGTCAGACCTTGTTAGAGAATCATCAGGGAAAAAAGAAATAGAGGAATTAGTGAAGAATTGTTCCATATGAGCAGAAAAAGGTAAATAAAATTGGGAAAGAGATAAGAACATTTTATGTTCCTAGAAAACGACACGACGAGAAATACGAAGATGTTTGGATAAAGGATCCCAACAATGATAGCCTTTATGTTCTATCTCATAACCCAGAAAACAGCAAAGACGAGCTCGTGGTTCTAACTTGGTTCGTTCATGAAGCTGAAGAAGAACAAAACAATCACAACCAAAAACTCGAAGAGCCTGATAGTCAGGGAGACGACTATAGAGATGCTCATAGGGAGGTCGATTCCCAGTGGTGGGTGAAGGAATATGATTGATGAAGTGAGCAGCAGTAAGAGCAGCTTCTCCCTAAAGATGCTCTGGACAGGATGAAGAGATAAGAAGAGCTCGAGTAGTATCCAAAAGGTGATGATGTTTGCGTTCAGCACGCCCATTTTGTTGAGAAGTGCCAGGACAAGATTGATGGGGAAGAGTGACATTGGTGCGAAGGAAGGAAAGAAACTCCGATTCTCGATATTCCATGGCATTATCAGCACGAAAAACTTTAATATCACAAGAAAATTGAGTTTTTACCATTCGTGCAAAATCATAATACACCTGCTTGAGTTCAGAACGAGTATGCAGAAGAGAAAGCCAAGTATAACGAGAATAATCATCAATAAAAATGACAAAATATCTTGATCCACCCATTGTGGAAGTGGGAGAAGGGCCCTAGATATCAGAGTGAACTAGATCAAAAGGTGCAGAAGAAATCGAGTCACTATTATTAAAAGGCAAAGCCGGTTGTTTAGCAAGTTAACAAGATAAACAATCTAAATGTTCATTACTAACTGGGCCCAAACAACCAGTAGGAACTAAAGAATTTAAACGACTAATAGAAACATGTCCAAGACGAGAATGCCATAAATGTAAAGAAGAGGTAGAATGAGCAGGAGCAGCAATCTGCGGTGATGATGAAGAGGTGTGGAGATTGATAAGCTCAAACAAACGACCAACTTTACGGCCTATCCTAAGAGTTTGTCCATTCCGTGGATCCTGTACAACACAACCAGAATGAGAACCCACAGAAAGAAGGTTCAAGGTTAGTTTAGGAATGAGATATGTATCAGAAAATGATAGTCGGGAATTCGAAACATGACCTATATGACTTACATGCATATGAGACCCATCGGTAGTGTGAATGACAGGGGTATGAGAAATAGATTGTTTAGTGGAGAAAATAGTAGGATCAGAGGCCATATGATTGCTACAGGCAGAATCAAAAAACAAAGAAGAATTACCTGAGGTTGTAGCAGATAAGGCAATAAAGAGGGAGGTACCAGAATGGGAGACAACCTATTGGAGAAGAGATGCTAGATCAACAACAGTGATAGGGCTGTAGGATCCCGAGCATAAGAATCCTCTGTGGCGGAAACAACTGTAGAGTGGGAGGCTTGTCCTGAATGTTTGAATTGGTTGCCTCTGGAGCGGGTGAATTGTGGTTGGCTATTAGGATTGGGATTGCGAGGACAGTCCCACTGATAGTGACCAGCCCCTTTTTGTGACAAAACTTACAAAATCTGACTGGGCAATTAAGAAGAGCATGGGTAGTCTCATGGAAATATCTACAGGATTTCTGACTAGGGTCCCATGAGTCTTGTGCGTCTCGTGAGTCGCATGAGTCCCGTCTGGAATGATGAGTAGCAAAGGCTGTATTAGTAGATGGAGATTTACCATCAAAGTCCCCTTTGGTTTGTTGGGTAACGAGTACGGAGTCAGTATAGGGAGACTGGTGAAGACCACGACGAGTCTTGTCAGAGATAAGTTTGGAAATAGTACTGTCCAAACTAGGTAATGGTTTCGATTAAGCAACTGAGTATGAACAGGTTCAAACTCATCTTGAAGGGCCATGAGAAAATAAATCAAGCGGTCTTCCTCTCTGATAGAGGCATAGAGGGTTGCATCTGCAGGAGTGGACCATAAATGAGGAATATTGTCTAGCTGATTCCAAATTCCATACATCTGAGAGGCAAAACTATCAATAGATTGACCTGGAGCTTGATGCATGCGATGAAGACTGGTCAAGAGCTGATAGCGGTGAGAGAGATGAGAAGTAGAATAGTGATGTCGCAGAAAATCCCAAATATTTTGGCAGTTGTGAAGCGAGGAAATTAAGAATGAATAGATGGATCACAGGTGCAGTGAAACCATGACATGATCTGACTATTTTTACCGACCCAAGTTTCAAAGCGCTCAAGAAATTTAGACTCAGTCTCCGTTTCATCGCGCACAGGTCGAACTGATTCTCCAGAAACATATTTCCAAAGGAGACGCCCTTTAAGGTAGAGTGACATAGCATGAGCCTAGATAAAGTAATTGCGGCCATTGAGAGTTGTTAGAATGAGTTTAGAAACGTCTAAGCCGGCCATTGCTCTTGAAAGTGCCAAAAGGAGGTTGAATTTGGCAAAACGGACCTCATAAATGGATTCAGGACGTCGGAATTAGGGGGGGGGGGCCGTCGCAGGCTGGTTTGGGCCTCCCGGACTGACACGTGGCACATGGGGGGTGCTGACACGTGTCAGTTAGAGAGGCTGACACATGGCAGTACTAGAAAAGACACGTGGCAGAGAAGCTTAAGGGAACAAATGGTGCTGACGTGGCAGAGGTGACGTGGCAGTGGTGATGTGGCAGGGCAGATTGGCAAAGTTGATGTGGCTGGTCGATGTGGCGGCTGAAATGGCTTGTAGGGCTGATGTAGCGAAGGGGTGAGGCTAGGGCTGACGTCAGCAACACGGAGAAGCTGCTTTGGATCATGAGTGCGCATGGAAGACGCCAATGAGAGTGGATCTGACGCGTGCCGATTGAGGTGGAGCGTGAGGGCGCGTCCGGCGGTATTTTGGGCTGATTCCGGTGGGGTTTTGTAGATCGGTGAAAATAGAGTATTTTGAGTGGTAGGTTGATGGGTTTTGGTTACTGGAAGGTCGATATTTTTTCTTGGACAGGTTTGAC
>JAESVK010000316.1:398258-419967 GCA_017140935.1 Hamamelis virginiana | reverse complement strand
AATTTGGTAATTTTTGTTATAGTTTGCAATACCTCTATTCACCCCCCTCTAGAGATATATTTTTGGGCCAACATTTTGTGATCAATCGGTTAGTCAATTTCAAAACCCTAATTTGAGCTCATAATGGCTAAATCGACTTGGTTAACCCAACACTTTGACTTTAGTCAATGATTTTTGAACCTAAACCCCTCTAGAAATATAGAGGATGAAGTCCTGGTCGTTTTGGTTTTTAAATCATCGAATTTGGACTTAAAATGATAATGATACATCGAAAACAAGTTGAAAAGTCCCAAAATACATCAGATTCCTTAAAATCTGGGTTTTTTTGAGATGAGTCTCTGACGAATGTCCAAGGGGTGGACAGCTGTCCGCCCAAGCCCTAGATGGTCACCTACTCATTTTTCCAGATTGATCCTAACTTCAAGTTTGAGTTGTTTTAGGGTTTCTTATCCAATTCCTTTCACATTTTTTGACCTAATTTGATTATCCAACACCTTGGGAGACTCAATATGAGTCTTAGGATCATTTGGATTCAATTTAATCTCGACCATTCATGCTTGGGAGGATTTTCTATAAATAGGTGCCTTAGCTTAGGCTTTTAAGCATTAAAAATTCTAGAGGATTTTGGCTAAGTGTCTTCTAGTGGCTTATGTGCTTAGTGAGATGAGACTAAGGAGAGGAACTCCAAAAACATTAAAGGTAATTCTCTTTTTCCCTTCTTCTATTTTTGATTATTAGAAGCATGCTAGGGTTTGTATTTGATGTCTTCTAGTAATAGGGATAATTCTAGTTCTAGTTCTCTTTTTTTTTTCTTCTTCTTTATTTCTAGGGTTTTATTTATATTTCTATAGGAACATGTTAAGGTTTGCATGAATGAATGTTAGAATTAGTATTGCATGATAGGGTTTGCATGGTAGAGTATACATATTAATGTTTTGCTTGTTAGAGGTTGCATATTAGGGTTTGCTTGCATGCATCATTATTTCATGCATGATAGTTATTATTTCATGTTAGTAAGCACGTTAATTCGTGTTAGCATGTTAGAAACTTAAAGCAAGATAGGAATCGTTGTTTAGAATGGTTTGCATGGTTAGGGTTTAGAATAGTTGTTATTTCATGTAGCATAGCATGATATTTTGTGAAAGCCTTGATAGTGAGCATACTAGGGAATTACTTCTTTGTTTTGAGCATGAGTGTGAAATATACAATTGTGGATGAGGAAGCATTGCATAAGGTAAGTCCCTTCCCTTGTGAATTTAGTTATTTATTGTCATCGTTATTTCAATAATAGCATGTTTGTTTGCATGATAATGGTTTTTTTAGACCCTTAAGGTAGCTTTGCATGTTTTTTTTTCCATAATTTTTGCATATTAACATGTAGGATTGTGCTAGTTAGCATTTTTTAGGATTTCTAGGATGTTTAGAATATTTAAATCACGAGTTTAAGTGAATTTAATATTCTGTCCATAATATAAAATGACTTTAAAACATTGTTTAAATCCATTTTTAGGTCATTTTAACATAGAAATTGCACTCTAGGTCCCTTAGAAATCATTAGGGTAGAGTTTATTACTATTATTTTTTGCATCATTTAGCATATTTTTCAAGCATGTTTTCTTATGTTTATGTTGCTGTCCAGAATTGCATTTTAACTTAGAAACATGCTTAGGTTTGCAATTAACCCTAGTTTAGGTTGGATTAACCTCTAAATACAAGTAGGATTAAGTGTAGTTTTGAAATCCTAGGTTAGGAGAGATTTTTTACCTCCATATATATGACTTTTTTATTGTAATAATTACAATCATGGTCAATTCATTTTAGCTTAATTAGAATTCTAGTCTTGAGAGATTTCTTTCCCAAATGAATTTGTTTTCAAATAAAATTTTGTTTTTGAGTATTTTCATTCAAATAAAATTATGTTTTTCAAATGTTTTTATTAAAATAAAACTCTTTGAGAAAGAGTTATTTTCAAGGTCAAACGCTCTTTAAAAGAGTTATTTTCAAAATTAAAAGCTTTTTTGGATAAGGAAGAGTTATTTTCAAAATCAAATTTGTTTTACAAAAAAAAACTGTTTTTCAAAACAAAGTCTCTCTAGAATAAAGTTTTAAATGAGTTGGATTATTGAAAGACAAGCCTTTAGATAAGGATTTATATTAATGTAGTTCCTACAATATAGGATGAGAACTATGTTAGTTCGAACTACGTGGACTTTGATGCTTACTAGGAAACTAGTAAGATGAGTAGGCGCTAATAGAGCTCAAGTTTGCCCTAGGATACTAAGTATCTTAGGTTTTTAGGATTTTTTATTTTTATTTTCATTCTTTGTTTTAGTTAGTAAGAGTTATGTGCATAAAATATTAAATAGCTCAAGTAAAATACGAGACCTTTAATTAGGGTGAAATGGGTGCCTACAAGATTGTATACTTGGAACATTCCCACGTCATAACCTAGTCTCGAATCCATCTCGGATCGTTGATAATGCTTTTCCAAAAATATGGAGTTGTTTTGTTTTGAATAAAATAAAATATTTTTTATGGTTTTCTTATTCCTTAAAAATAAGGTAATGACTCTTTTAATTTTCAAAAACTCAATTCCGCTAATGTGAATGCATCGAATTCCTGATGGTTCACAGTGTGCTTCAACCGCCACTTTGGGCATAGCTAAACCCTTTAGAATTACATGTGAATATCCTTGGAAAGATGAGACATTGAAAAATGATTGAAAATCCTAAGTAAAGTTCTTTTGGGAATTTTGTTGAACATTTGGTGTGCACGACTTTCAAGTAGTCATTATGATGGAATAAGACTCGCTCATGGTAAGTATTTAACCTTATCTTGCATATGGCATGCAGATAAGATGCCTTGCATCTCATGGGTTCATAAGTGGCTTGACTGGCATGTGATATGGGATGATCGTATTAGGTTCGCTAGAAGACGTAGTGCATGATTTGAATGTTTAAAATCACCAGTGGTAGATCAAAGTGTTATTCATGAGAAAAATGGCCCATAAAAGTGGGACAGGTGATCTCCACTCCAAATTGACAAACTCAAGCTCAAGCCCCACCTTGAGCTGATTTCGGGCAAGATATTTGACGCATATAAGTTTTTTTAAGCTATAGCATATAGATAGTAAAGATATAAAAATTGTCTCATCCTTTAATAAACAATTTTTTTTGACATTATCTATGATCTAATAAACTAAATTGGGCATTGAAATTGCTACTTAAGCACCTACTGACCTACTACAACAAAATATTATCCCTACCTTAACTTTACATCTTCAACTTTATTACATAGTGTTGTTGTGCAAGAACTCTTGTATTATAGGCATTAAATGTCAAGCTTGTTTTGGGCTTTTCGGGCTTCAGCCTAAGTTAGGCCTAAAGGTTATCTACGTCGGGCCAACTTGGGCCTCCGTCCATGCATTGACCCAAAAAAATTTGTTGGAGCCAGGCTAAACTTACGCCCTGTTGAGTCAGCGAGTAGTTTAAGAATTTTTTTTTTTTTTTTTTAATCAGGAAAAACATAAAGAAAAATAAAACAAAGGAATTTAAATAATAATAAAAAAAAGAACCCTACTTGCTCAGTAGGTTAAGAGTTCTTAGCTCAATTGGATCCCAAAAAGAAAAGGAATAAGAGAAACAGATCTTTTTTTTTTTTGGATAATTAAGAGAAACAGATCTATCAATATGCAGATCTCACGTAATGGTCAAATGGAGTTTTACATGCCAGTAGTCACATGGAGTTCTTTTTTTTTTTTTTTTTTTTTTGATTTAGTGGTTCACGTCTATCTCTTTATGGGATGAGGTATTGGGTTGCATTCCACGTAGATGAGGTTCTTGGCCCATTTGTTACTCCCCTCTCCATTAACAACTAACAACTAATTCTACTAATGTATATCGTCTAGCAAAAAAAAAAAAAAAAGAAAAAAAGGTTCTTTGCATTTTTCTTTCTTCCTTTTTTCATTGAGGGGGTGTTGAGACCAACTCTTCCACTATACACTCGTTTTTCATTTTCTTAAAATCTTGTGCGGTCTCCGTTTCAACACATATGGGTGGGATTTGGGATATGAAGACTTATATATATAATCATGCTGTTATAAGATGTATCTTACATAACTTTGCGTAAGGTGCATTTGTATAGAATCCATTACAAGGACAAACTTTTTAAAACTAATTGTTCGATTAGATGAACTGCTTATGGACTTTATATTAACCAAAAATCATGGTCATCCAATGGTCAGTTTTTGAAAAATTCAGTTGGAAAAAACTTGAGATATTTTAAAGAAGAAAAAAGACACAATTTTTTACTAAAAAATTGTTAAGAAACCGACCGTTGGATCAATGTGATTTTTTTTTAACATAAAATTCATAAGCAGTACATCTAATAGAATACACATTTTTCAAACCTTGTTCTGCAATGGACTTTATACAGGTCACCTTACGCAACTCAAGTTGCCTAAGGTGCACCTTATAATAGCATGCCTACATCTATTCACAATTTTTCATTGTGAAATTTTTCAGAAACCAACCATTGGATCACTGTGATTTTTGGTGAATATGAAATTCATAAGCACTTCATCTAATTCAATAATCGATTTTTTAAACGTTGTTCTACAATGGCTCTCTACACAAGTCACCTTACGTAACTTTGCAACTTTGAGTCATGCTATTATAAGGTGAAGCACTTCATCTATATATAGACGAGGCATGCTATTATAAGGTGCACCTGTGTAGTGGGCCCATTAAAGAACAAGGTTTGAAAAATCGACCATTGGATTAGATGAAGTGTTTATGAATTTCATGTTCACCAAAAATCACAGTGATCCAACGGTCAGTTTTTGAAGAAAAAAAAAAAACTAGTGACATTTTAAAGGAAAAAAAAGTTACAATTTTAATTGTTACATTTTTCATAAACCGATAGTTGAATCACTGTGATTCTTTGTGAACTAAATTATTAAATCCAATAGTCGGTTTTTCAAATTTTGTTAAGTAATTAGTTCTATAGAGGTCATTTGCAAGTGTACCTTATAATAGATTCCCTATATATAGATGATGTTATGATGTTATTGAAAAGAAAAAATGTAAAAATAAAGAAATGTTATTCGCACTCCACCATTAACGTTTTGCACCCTTCCCTCTTAAGTTTTATGGTTTAAATGATACAAACGCCACTTATTTCAAAGCTCATTTATCCTATGCACATGAGAAACCACACCTTATGCAAAGTTAGATCATGTGATCTCTGTTGAACAGTTGAAGAGTATATTTTGAAATACAACCGTTAAATTAGATTCACCTCTTGTGAATATAATGTCTGCAAAAAATCACAGTGATCTAATAGTTGGTTTTTTAAAATTGTCAGAATGAAAAAATGTGACTTTTTGTGTCATAGTTTCACTTTTTTTCACAGTTGATTTAAAAAAAAAAAAAAAAAAAAACAACTGTTGGATCACCGTGATTTTTTACAAATATGACATTCATAAGTGGACAATCTAATCTAACGGTCGATATTTCAAAATATGCTTTGCAGTTGCCCATCACCTGATGCAACTTTACATCAGATGCACCTTATATTAGCATCTCCATATATATAAGCAGAAAATGTAAGTATAAATATCTTAGATGTGAGACTTGCTGGTTCAACGCTGGATTTCTCATGTGCACAAGATAAATAAGCTTTGAAAAAAGGAACATCTGTATCATTCAAAGTATAAAACTTAAGTGGGTGGAGTACAAAACGCTAATGGTGGAGATCGAATTACATTTTCCAAAAAACAAAATTCAAAAATTGAATCCCAAATTTCTTTTTCATAAAAGGGGAGAGATATGACTTTAGATTCCAAGGACTGTTTTTATGCTAAAATTTCTTTTTTTTTTGATAAATCTTTAACACTAAAATTTCTAAAGTAGATATGTCCATATTTAGAACAAATAGTCACAGCCAGCACTCCAACAATGATTCACTGTACTTGTTCATTTCTTGACTTATATAACACTCCACCCTTGTGAATACAAAAGGTTTTTCATTTTTTTTTTACTTGAAAGGTAAGAAATTGATTTCAGCAAGAAAACTGAAAATATTCCAAAGAAACCTAAAAAGCTGGTGTGCTTTCCCAACATGTGTCCTATCAATCTTACACCCTTTACAAAATCTAAATTCCCCCTGCCCCCCCCTCCTTTTTTTTTTTTGTTGTTAATTACCCATAAAAAAAGAATATTTTAGTTGACCATATAGTTTTAGTTTATAAGTATTAAAAATAATTTAGCCATGCAATTTTAATCAAATAGTGAAATTAATTGTATTAAATCGCTATATAACTTCTCAAAAAGTGTAAGCCGTATCGATCTGTTGAAAATCTAAGCTAAACAATTATCTTATACTAATTCCAGTTAAAACATTTTGGAGGACTGACTTCAGTGGAAAAACGTTATCTTTTGAATGGGATTACTCAATCCTTCAAGGAGAAATAATTTCTCGACCAAGTACATGTGTTGACCCCATAAAGCTAATGTTTAAAGGCATCAAGGCGGTTCAATTATTTATGTTGTAAATATATTTATATATCTACACGGAGTCTATTATAAGGTGCACCTTATAAAAATTACATAAAATGACCCGTGTAGGGTCAATTGTAGAAGATATTTTGAAATAACGACCATTGTATTAGATTTACTAATAAATTTTATATTTACCAAAATTACAGTGATCCAACGATTGTGGAAACAAAAGACGTGCTGGATGGATAGTGGATTGATGCAATATCTAAATTTCATGTCCAAACCCAGTATGTAGTTGAAATTCGACGCCCTTAACGGGAATTTTTTGAGCTTAATTAAACCTAGCGGAACGCATTCACTCGCCCACCCCAATATATATATATATTCCTTATGCTAATCTCTACATAAAGACAAAAAGATGCAGTTATGCATACATGATGTGTAGTTAATTAATTATGTAACGTTGTCACCATAGTGTCTAGGCTTTGATAACAATTAGTCACACATCCCCAAACGAGTTTAGTTTGAAATACAAAATAAAAAAGGATGTATACGCATAGGTTTTTTTTGCATATTTTGTTTATCTAAAAATTTTACCATTTTTTTTACTTTACCCAAAAATTCTATTATACATTATTTTTAACCCAAAAGTCCTCTCCAATCATCCCATTATAGTGTCCGAATTTGCTAGTGAGCACCCCTTTGCTCACCACCTAGTGAGTAGTTCGTGACACAGAGGCGGATGGGGGGATTCAAGGGTTGGGGCAGAAAACGCAAATGGGGATGTCGTTTTGGGACTAAAAACATTGTTAACGTTTGTTAACATTGCAAACACTACCAAATCATATTAGTCTACTATCTCTTCAATCTCCGTCGTTTGTCTTTAACTAATGTGTGAGACTCTCTCCTCACTTTCCCAAATTTTTTGTTTCTCTCTCTTCACAACCCAAAGATCTCTCTCCTTAAAATCAAAATTTTCTCTCTCCCAACAACAATCCAAGCTCTCTGTGCCTCTTTATGGCTACTACAAATGGGTCTTGCAGTTTCTTGGGGTTTCTTAGCAACCAAATAGATTTTGAGTTTTATTTTATCGCAGATTCTTAACAACCAAATGGATTTGGAGAGAAAATGCTTTATTTTCTTGCGATTTCTTGGCAACCAGACATATTTGGTGAGAAAAGTTTTATTTTGTTGCGGTTTCTTGGGGTTTCTTAGCAATCAAACAAATTTGGAGTTTAATTTTCTTGCGGTTTTTTAGCAACCAAACGGATTTGCAGAGAGATGCTTTATTTTCTTGCGATTTCTTGGCAACCAAACATATTTGGAGAGAAAATGTTTATTTTGTTGCTGTTTGTTGCGGTTTCTTAGCAACCAAACAGATTTGGAGTTTTATTTTCTTGCAGTTTCATAGCAACCAAACGGATTTGAAGAGAAAATGCTTTATTTTCTTGTGATTTCTTGGAAACCAAACATATTTGGAGAGAAAATGTTTATTTTGTTGCGATTTCTTGAGGTTTCTTAGTAACCAAACAGATTTCGAGTTTTATTTTCTTGCGGTTTCTTAGGTTTCTTAGCAACCAAACGGATTTGGAGAGAGAGAAAATGCTTTATTTTCTTGCGATTTCTTGGCAACCAAACATATTTGGAGAGAAAATGTTTATTTTGTTGCGGTTTCTTGAGGTTTCTTAGCAACCAAACAGCACAAATATCTTTTTAAAACCCAAATTTTTGAGTTAGTCTTGTTGGGGTTTGGTTTATATAAAGTTGAAGGCTAATATGGTTTTATCTCATTATCATCTCTAAAATAGTAGAGATGATAGTCGACGAAAATTTTGGATCCCAAATTTTGGATTTTCACCCTAATCAGCAACTTGGTTGTATCTCATCATCATTTCTAAGATAGTCGACTGAAATTTTGGATAGTCAACTGAAGTTTTGGGTTTTCTCTCTTATTTGCAACGTTAATGCCGTTAACGGTAGTGGTGTTTGGCCAAAACGATCTTATAAGGCTGCGTTTTACACCCGAGCCCTTGGATCTGCCCATCCGCCTCCGTGTCGCTCATCCCATGGCTGCTCGTGGTGAACAAAGAGGTGCTCACCAGCAAATCCGAACGCCCCATCATATGTGTTGATCTCTTCCCTTTTCCTCTCTTTTTTTCACTGATCCGAATACATACACCTACTGCCTTCTCCCCGGAGCACAAACACTGAGCAACTAGAAAAAAAAAAAGGAAAGACTGATATCTTCTCCCTTCCTCACCCTCCAATCCTTGAGCTCAAACCTGGAACATGATGTTTACCTAACCTTTGAAGGAACAATAACAGACCTTAGCACCAAGAGCATAAAATACTGACAAAAAAAGCTAGTAAGATGACAGGTGAGAGAAATAAAAGAAAAAGCAAAAGAAAGATGAGTTTTGATGTGAATAGAGAAATCTAAAACTCTAAAAGCATTAAGAAATCTAAAAGCATTAAGAAAAATTGATGTGTCAACGAGCAATTAATTAATTATTAATAACAAAAATGGAGGATTTTAGTACCTCCCCCCACCCCCACCCACTTTCATCCCTTCAGTTATGGAGTACGTAGTTAGTGATGGTTTCGGTGCAGCCTGTGCAGAAAATAGACCATTTGGGTTGTCTACGAAGTCACACTTCCGTTCCTTGCCAGAAGGAGCTCCAACCCAAATGAAAATCGTCAAATAATTTATGTATGCGTTTCTCTATTGTTAATTGGAAGGTACTATGTTTTTTAGCAGAAACTAGTGCATTTGCATCAGTTTTTGAAGAATTTTTTTTTTTTAGGAAACTAATGTGTTTTTTTTTTTAAATTAACTGACGCAAAAATCCATCAGTTTTTATAGGTATGTTTTAGTTTTATAAGAACTCATCAATTTAATGAGAAGTGTGTCAATTTGTTTTTTGGTCACGAAACTGATGCATTGATCAATTTTTGGATGTGCCTTTTTTTTAGGTAAAGTGGTGTGTGTGTGTGTGTGTGTGTGTTTTAAACTGATGCGAAAATGCATCAATTTTCATAGATATGCTTTAGTTTTATAAGAACTCATCAATTTAATGAGAAATGCGTCAGTTTGTTTTTTGGTTTTGCATAAACTAATGCATTTGTAGGAAATTGATGCATTGATATAGTTTTTGGAGATATTTTTTTTTATAGGAAAACTTATGCGTTTTTTTATTTTTTATTTTTTTATTATTATAAAATGCATCAGTTTTCATAAGCATGTTTTAGTTTTTTTTTAAAATAAAAATAAAAAAAACCATCCGTTTAATAAGAAATGTACCAGTTTGTTTTTTGCTTTTGCAGACATGACATTTTAGAAAGCTAATGCATCATTTAAAGGATTTTTGGGTCTAAAAAATAACTTATACTGGAACTTTTGGGTAAAGTGAAAAAATGATGGGACTTTCGGTAAAATAATAAAAAAAACACCCTAAATTGAGACTTTTGGATAATTTTCTCAACAAAAATTCACTTCGCACTTAGGGCACATTATATTGAGGATATTTTATTTAATCAAAAGTTTTTTTTCGAGATTTACATTTATATTTGTGGAAAAATATTCTAATTAGTAAACACTTAGATAATCGTTAGATCACTCTGATGGTCGAGATCTAATGGCCATTTAAGCATTTATTGACTTGAACATTTCTGTATATATATTAGGGGTGTAGCTCGGATAGGATCAGACCAGATTTGGGATAAATGAGAACCAATCCGAACTAATTCGGATTAGGCTTTCAAGGACCAAGATCAATCCTAATTGAATTCAGATCGGTTCTGAACCAATCCTAATTCAATTTGGATTGGACCACGGTTCTTCATTAAAAGAAAGATGAAATAAAGTTATTAAAAAAATCCCTAATATTCAATTCAATTATAGCTACATAATGACTTCATTTTTTTCCCAGTTATAACAAGTAATAATGTAAAACTCATACTTTCATATAATTAAACAATTGAACAAAATAACAATTAAGTATTAACCATTATGTAAAGTAACAATAAATAAATAAAGTTTAGTCCAATAATCCAAAATAAACCTCCAAAAGGGGAAAAATTTTTAATACAAGAAAAAAAACAAAACCATAATAATTAAAAATTCTAATATTTCTTAAAATATCATAGTATATTAATTTTTCACAGTGATATTTTTAAAAAATCGACCATTAATCACTATGATTTTTGGCATACATGACATACATAAGTATGAGAATTGAATTCAAATTGAATTGAGATTTGATCAGTTCCCAAAAGGTTAAATCCGAGGACCAGTCCGAATTAAATTCAGATTGAAGAATTGGAACCAGGACCAATCCGAATTCAATTCGGCCCGATTCTGATCTGGTCTGAATTGATTGGATCGGACTAATTCCTGGTTTGACCCATTATATATATATATATATTAAAGTGAGGTAACACTCTGTGGCCTTTAGATCTCACTTTATAGCCGTGATCTAAAGGCCACGAAGTGTTTCCTTACTTTAATAAAGTAAGGTATCCCTTAATCGATTTTATATATATATATCCCGATCTTTTATGGATGTCCTTACCTATCTTCCCGTTAGCCCAGTTTCACTAGAATAAGTATTTTCAAAAACCAACCATTTGAATAGATAATCTTCTTATGTGTGTCTTGTATGCCAAAAATCACGGTAATCCAATGATCAGTTTTTAAAATGCAGACTATCAAACAAATGTAACAGCATCCAATGGTAGATATTGTCAGAGTTTTTCACATAGGAGTGAAAAAAAATACCGGTCAAACCACGAGACCAGACCAAACCACATTGAAAAAGCAGTTTGGTTCAGCTTTATAATGTCTATAAGTTGGTTTGGTTTGAGAAAATCAAATCGTTTTAAATTTTGGGTTGATTTGGTTTCACTAAAAATCAAAACTGATTAAATCGGACCAAACCGTTTTAAAGAGATTTATAATTTTTTTTTTTATATTAGCTGTGTTTCATTTATTATATAATATAAATACCTAAAGTTTACAAATATTAATAGTATGACATTGTTAATCCATTTTTTAACACCAGCCATTAATTGGCTGACATGTGTTAAGATAATTTAAAAGGTGATTAAAGAAATTAATGGTAAAATTAATTTCATAAAAAGAGCCGTTAAAGATAATTTATCTTTGGAAAAAACAAAAGAGATAAGTTGAAGATATTAATGTTTTGAAATACAAAAATAAACGGAAGTTACAGTTTACGTTTATTTTGTATTTCCTAACTCTTCAGGATTGCCAGCTGTCAAGAAGAAAAGCAGTAGCAAGAGTTCGAAGTAAAATAGAACTCTTTGAGATAATGAAGAGGATTATCCAATTCGAAGAAAGATTATTTGCAATTGGAATAATAGAAGCCTGATAAGGAAGGGAGTCACGAAGAATTCAAGATAGAAAGGGAGACTGAAGATGAAGATTATAAGTAATGGACTCGGAGGTAATGAAAGGATCATCTCAAACATACACAACAGCTTCATAGTTTCTTTCTTTTTCAAGAAAGGTATTTTGAGAGCTCTGCTGCCGCTTGGCAATTTAGGCTCCGCAGTGAGGTATTATTGGTTACTGTTTGAAGTTCACAATAAGGTGACAAGGAGAAGTTCGAAGCACTCAGGGAGGTAATTAAAGGAAGTTTGAGTTCGTCGAGAATCTGAAGAAGGCGGTTCTACTCACCAAATTCATCTTGGAAGCTATTGCAAGGGTTTAAGATTTACATTACTACCTCAGGGTCAAGATTTTTATTTTATTGTAAAGGTGACGTTTTATTATTAAGTTGCTTCAAAGGGTTCAAGACTAGCTTGAGCCGTACCGATGACATCTTTATTGGGTTTATATTATTTCAAATATTATTTCCTACAGTAATTTATTTATTAAATTATTGTTTTTGTCACTATTGTTTACTTTTATTTGTTAGGATTAAATTAACTTGACCTGTCTCCCTAAAAAGTCCTCTTAATTGAGGCATTCGAACCCCATCATCTAGTTTTTCATAACTTCAAGGGATTTAAACTACCTTGTAGTGGTTCGAACTCTTGGAAATTTTAAATTGGATCAACAGACATATATTAGTAATTTTACAACGTCTAAAAAACGTGTGAAATTGATTGTCTTATAATAGTTTATTATCATTTTAGGGTGTTTAGGTAAGTATTATTTTGGACTCGTTTTGGTCTCTGTATATATTTCTTTCTTGTATATGAGTGACTTTGCGTTATTGTTATATAGTTTTACTTATTTTATTATGGATTGTTGGAAAAGAAACAATGTTGCATTATTTTTAGATAGTTTTGGTATTTTCCTTATCTTATGAATGACTTTTAGTAGGCACAGTTAGGAAGCATAACCTAGAAAAATATATTTGATATTTTTGCTAAGTTAAAATCCCGAAAATTAGTCAATTTTTATTCTTTTAGATTAAGAAACCATTCAAACCGCTTAAACCGCATGGTTTGGGTTTGCTTGGTTTGCCTTTTATAATGGCCTAGTTCAGGTTGAAATTTTAGTGGGCCGTTAGAATTGAGTGGACTTATTTTTTGCTTTCGAAGCGACCAAAATGAATTGTTTACACCCTTACTTTCACAGGCTATATTTTGAAAAGTGATTGATGAATCACTATAATTTTTGGTGGACATGAATCACTATAATGATAAGATAGGTAAAGATGTCCTTATTTGATTATCATCCTATATATATATGTGTGTGTGTGTGTGTGTGTGTGTGTGTGTGTGGGATGGGATCACCTAACACATAAAAATGACTCCTATACAAACTCACATTAGGGACCATTAGATTAAATAGGATCTTACGGCTATAGGTGCATTGAGATTAAAACCCAAAAAGTAATCTTTCACACTCTCTCTCCTGCTCATTCATCTCACGTCACCCCTCTCTCTCTCTCTCTCTCTCTCTCTCCACACGAAACTTTTTGATCTCCCCCTATTGCTTATCCTCAATGGATGGCCATTACGTCGGCCAGCCTCACTGGCAAATGTAAAATGAAATTAAAATCCAGTCTCAACAAATTCAGAGCTACAGCTGAAAAATCTCAAAACAAAAAGGAACAAACCCATAGGCTTTATTTGTCTGTTGTGCAGAAAAAAATCCTCTAAAAAAATTCATGTCGGTAATACTTTAAAGAGTTCCTAAAATAGTTTCTAAAGACTATATGATGCTTCTTCAAAAAGATCAAGTAAAACATCCATCCACTCTAAAAAAAAAATATTCCCGAGAAATACTTTTTCATCAAAAAAAAAAAAACCAAAGAAAGCTATGATTTTGTTCGCCGGCAAGGTAGGTCGACGTTGTGGCCATCCAGTGAGAATGAGCTGTAGGGGGAGATCAAGGAGTTTCGTGGGATGAGAGAGAGAAATACTTTTTCATCAAAAAAAGAAAAACCAAAGCAAGCTATGATTTCGTTCGCCGGCGATGTAGGTCGACACTATGGCCGTCCAGCGAGAATAAGCTGTAGGGGGAGATCAAGGAGTTTCATGGGATGAGAGAGAGAGAGAGAGAGAGAGAGAGAGAGATGGTGTGCATAGGTTTAGTTTGGGTGAGAAGAAAGGTCGTCGGCCCAGTGATGTTGGGCGACGTTGATGCTGGCCAGTGAGGGTAAGCATCAAAGGAATATAGGGTTTCGTGCTTGGGAGGGAAGAGAAAGAGGGGTAACGTGAGATGGATGGGAGGAGAAAGAGAGTAAAAGATTACTTTTTGGGTTTAAATCTCAATGCATCAATAGCCGCCAGATTCTATTTAATCTAATAGTCCATAATATGAGTTTGTATAAGAGTCATTTTTATATGTATGGATCACCGATCCTATATATATACATACATACTGAAATGATCCGGTCTTCATATGCTTATATAAGTTTATGCAACTTATGTAAGCATGAAGTTAGTAAATAATTGTGAGATACATGTTTTGAAAAAATGACCGTTGGATTAGATATTATACTTATGTATGTCATAAATGCCAAAAATCACAGTGATCCAACAGTCAGTTTTTTAGAATTATCACTAAGAAAAACTGTGACAGTTTTCAATTATCATAATTTTTCGGACTATATTTTGAGACGTTTAAAATATATAAACATATGCTGACTAGATAGGAACTATATATATATATACGCCCAGTAAGAGTAAATAAATGATATAAAGCAGAAAGATAACAAATATAATATAAATGAAAATGATTTATATGAATTGAAAATAACAGAGGATAACTTACAAAAGATACGACCGATCAAGCGGCCTTGTAGCTTGTTTATAAATATAACCAAAAATTACAATATGGAGGATATCTGAAGGGAGAGGGAGAGAAGTGAAATGGAGAGAAGTTGGGAAAACTAGCTCTGCCTATAACAAATGAAATGAACCATTATATAGACAAATGAGGTCTACTGTAACGAATTCCTTCCTCGTGATTGAACAGTGCACAGATTCTTTCTTCGTGATTGAACAGTGCTCCGTCTGTCACGCTGGTTCATTACTGTGTATCTTTTGACTGCTATTCTCGTGAATAGTGAACTGTAAAAATGACTTTTTACTGTAGCACTTTTGAATTTTTCGAAATTCTGTTTGCCATTTGTATCATGAGACACCAAAAGCAACCTCGGATGCTCTGGTGAGTTATACCCGTGATAACTTTCCACCGAAAGCATATATTCCTCTTTATCTGATGGGAGGAAAGATTCCAAAGCAATCATCCTCATTATCTTGTGCATAATCTGTAACTGATGGAGAAGAATTCTCATGTTCATCATTTTCTTAGTCATCGTCTTCAATAGAAGAGAGAGCTGTCTGTAACTGCTTCTTCAAATCTTGCTTTGAAACCGTAGGAGCTGTAACCAATGATTGAACAATTTTATTTTTACCCATGATTACCCTGGATTGTTCTCTTAGACCAATGCTTGACATTGTTGGTCTTTGGCGGAACCAATCTGTAACTGCTTGGACTGTTAAGTTATCCTGTTTCGCACCATCCCACCATTTAACATGGAATGATCTTCCCAAGCTTAGGAATATAACTGATGAAAGTTTTTCATATTTCCAATAAAATATCCATGCTAAGCCAAAATGTCCATAGAATAGGAGTAACTTTGGATAGCCTTGAAGAGAGGTAGGGGCTTGTAGCTTTTCTTGAAAGATCGAATACCCTTCAAGAACTGGTTCGGGAAATATATCTGGTACTGGTCCAAAGTATGTCCACCATTGAAGGAACCAGTAAGGTATATCAAAAGAAAATTTCTTATTGAAAAAGATCATCCATGAATGACGGTGATCTTTATTCTGAAAGAAAAAGGTATTATACCAAGCTAACTGATAATTAAAATAATTATAATGTTAGGGCTTGAAAGGTTGGGAGAATTTTCTATAACGAAAAGGGTCAGTTCCCTAATCTAAAGCGAGAGGACTTTGGAAAGATTACAAGTGGTATGATTTATCTGACTTGGATATCTTGTATTTGGATAATGTTTAAATGTAACTGAATCAGTATCAACCAAAATGAATTCATAAAATTTTTGAGATTTTCTGAGGTTGGATACTGAAATGTATCTGAAAACATTTTTTGAGCTACTTGAATAGGCTCAAGTTTTAACAATTCTTTTTCAATAACCATAACTGGCATTTTTTTAAAATTTTTCAATAAATTGGGATTTATGTTGAGTGGAGTTGGTAGCCACCACTGCTTTAGATTTTGTTGTATCTGAAAATGTTTTTGTCAATGTCTGGAAAGATTCCTGACTGCATTTGATAATTTGTTGCTGATAATCTGAAGAGAGATATTGAAATAGATTATTGAGAAGAAGTTGTTGGGCTTCTTCATCATCAACCATGGTGGCCCATGATTGTCTGGGTTTTGTATCTTTGATAGCATAAGATTCTTTTGATTGGACCAAGGGCCCTATAACAGAGGTTTGGGCAGAATGCCCTGTTTTGAATTGGGCCTGATGCCCTATATCCTTTTGAGTCTGAAGGGCTTTGCCCTTATCTTTCTTTGGAGCCATTTGTTCCTTGTAGGAATTCCAGAGTGAGAAAGTCAGGGACATAATTTGATTCTCCTTTAATATATTCTATATCAAAATCGAAAATAGATAATATAGCTTGCCATATGGAAAAAATATGTTTTGATGCAAGATTTCTAACGTCCTTTTGTAAAACTTCTTTTGCTGATTTACAGTCCACACGGACTAAAAACCTTTTGTTTAACAAATCACTTTGAAATTTGTTTATGCACTAAACTATGCTTAAAATATCTTTCTTGATTGTAGAATAGTTTTGTTGGGCTGTATTCCAGGTTCCTGAATGATATTTGACTATTTTCTCTTTATTTTGATCATCTCTCTATATCAGGATTCCAACAAATCATATATCTGAAGCGTCTGTCTGGACAATCTTAAAAACTAAGGGATCAACTATATTAAGACATGAGAGATGCTGTGATTTTTGTTTTATTGTTCTAACTATGGCTGTCGTCTCTTCAGTCCACTCAGGAGGATTTTTCCTAAGTCTTCTTCTAAGAGGAGCACATAACTGACTCGGATTTGGAAAGAAATTTGAAATGTAATTGAGGCTACCTAAAAATCTCTGTAACTGAGTTTTGTTGGTAATAATATCTGGAGATTTATTTGCAAATTCTATAGATCTCTCTATAGGTATGATTGTACCATGATGTATATTATGACCTAAGAATCTTATCTTAGTTTGAAAAAGTGATATCTATGATGCAGATAAAACTAGTCCATTGTGTCTAATAGTTTTGAAGAATATATCTAAATGTTTCCAATGTTGATCAATTAATGTGGAGAATACCAGCACATCATCAATATAAACAATTGTAAAATTTGAGTGTGGTGTGAAAATGTCAATCATTATATTCTGGAATTCTGAAGGTGCATTCTCCAGACCAAATGGCATGACATTCCACTCAAAATGTCCAAATAGAACTGTAAAAATTGTTTTATATCTATCTTGTTCAGCAATCAGAATTTGCCGAAATCCAGATTTCATATCAAATTTTGAAAAGATTGTAGCATTGCTTAATCTTTTGATTAAGTCTTGTTTGTTAGGAAGTGGATATCTTATCCATTGTAAGGCTTCATTTAACGGTTTGTAATTAATTACAAGTCTTGGAGTGCCTCTTTCTAATTCAGCATTTTTCTGAACATAAAAGGCTGCGCAACTCGAAGGAGACTTACTTTTCCTAATTAACTTATTATTAATTAGATCTTGTATCTCTTTTTTACAATGTTCTAAAAGCTCTGCACTCATTTGAATGGGTCGAGCTTTTGTCGGTATCATATGTTCTTGGAAATCCTTATTGTAAGGTAATCTTATAATGTATTTCTTTCTTTCCCAAAATGCATTAGGAAAGTCAGAACATACTTCTGTTTCAAGTTTCTTTTTGAAATCTTGAATAGACTGTTGGAGTTTCCAATTTGTTAACTGTTGTTCAATTTGTTTATGCTTTATTTCCTTTTTAAGAAAGAAAATGTGATTTTCCTTTCTTTGAATCATATTGATTTCAGGAAATATAGCTATATCTTTTAATAAATTTATATTTTTATCCTTAGGTGGACTAATAAATTGAAAGTTTATTTCTGTACCTTTTATATTTGCTATTATACCTTGATCATCAACCTTGAAGGGTTGAATTAGATTTAATAAAGGTGTTCCTAAGATAACTCTTTGTCCTAAATCTTTAACAAGTATAAATGGAGTCTGAATACAGATTCCATTATTGCAAACATAAGCATTAGATAATTTATATTGAATTTGTAACCTTGATCCATTAGCAGTATTTAACTGTTCTTTGGTTTTCTCAAAGTATTTAGTGGGAACTAATCCTTCCTTAATACAGTTGAGATCTGCACCTGAATCAATTAAAGCTATGGGATCAAGTTTATATTCTTTATTGATAGTAATTGTAAGTCTAACATGCCATTTTTGGAATGTTATTCTTGTTAAAAGATTAATAAAACTATCTTCCTCTGGATTTATAGGGGTATTACTAGCCTCTTCTTCTGTACTAGATGTACTTGTTGAAGATGTATCTTGTTTTTGTTTTAATAGTAATAAACTAACTTGAGTTTTTAATCTGTTTATATCACTATCAGCTTGTTGCCTTAATTCTTTTAATTCAAGTTTTACTTGATTAACTTCTTGTTTTAAGTCTTGAATTGTGACCTCTTTATTTTTATTTTTTGGTTCAAATCTTCCAAAATCTCATTGAGATTATAAGCTTGATTTGAACTTTGTGTTTTGGGTTTAACTTGTAAACTGTCTTTTAATTTTATTAAATATTCTTTTTTGTGTTTGCGAATCTGGTATCTTATCAATAATATCTAGAACTAGAAGAACTTCTTGTTCTCTGGTTATCACATTGATACACTTACAATCCTGCTTGCAAGTTTCTTCATTTTCTTCTTCTGAAGAAGAAGATTCTTCATTAAATGTAACAATTTCATCTACTTGAAGAGCTTCTTACTCAATTTTTGATTCATCAGAATAAAGAAGAATACTCATTAATTGTGTTTTGATATGTTCACTAACATCTAGAGCATTTATCTTGTTTTTCATGGGACAAGATTTGGAATAATGGCCAAACCTTCCGCATTTATAACAAGTACTTGGTTTCTTATTAGGATTTTTATTATTTGAAGTTGAAGGTTTTGAAGTAGATGGTCGTTGTAACCATTTTTCAATACATTTACCCTTATTATTTTTTCTAAAATTGTTAGTTATAGAATTATTAGTTTTTCTAGTATTAGACCTTTTATAATAATTCTGATTATTACTAGGTTTGCTACTAGAATGAGTTTGTTTTTTATTAATTCTTTTCTGTGTTTTGGATGGAGCAGGTTTTATGAATGTAAATCCAAACTGTTCACAGAATGATCCCAGATCTTTTCTACTTTCCATTTTTTTCCTTCTTCATCTGTTGTTTTAACTTGAAATTATTAGATAATGAAATTCCTTCTTGTTGAATTGTACTCACTATATCACCATAGGTAAGTTTATCATAAGGAATTGTGCCATTTTGTTTTTCTCTAAGTTTAATCCTAATTTTTTCTGCAAAAAGATTATGTAATCCTGAGATAAACTTCTCTTTCCAGAATGGTTGATTACAATCATTTCTCATCATAACTTTGGTGAGAAACATGTCTTTATACCATATGAAATCTTGAAGTTTTGGACATCTCAGATTTGCTAATAGATCCACAGAACGATCTTTTATTTTGGAGGGATCTCCTATAAAATGTTTTGCAATAGCAAAGATAAGAGTTGCAACAGCATCTTCTATATCTTTACCATCTTCTGTTTCAATAATTGTTCCACTGTTATCTGTTTTTATAGCATTTTGTATACTTGTTCTTTCATTAGCTATAAGATAATTATCCCACCAACCCTGAGTTGCCTTGTAAATCCAGTAATTAATGCGGAAGCTACAGCATGATCACCTATTTCAGGAGACTTTGATTTATACACAGTACAAAACATTGTCATTTCTTGAAGATAGTTGATAATATGGTATTCTGTCATACCATCTATATTCCATTCATAAATAGTACCTCCATGATATGTAGCCTGGGGAAAAGTTCCACTTTCCTCCATCTGCATATCTGGATATGATGGTCTGGGATAAAAATTTCTTAAAGGTATAGAATTACTATTATTTTGTATAGCATTTATATTATTGTTTTGTAAAGCTTCAATAATCTGATCTACTTCATTATCAGACTCTGGATCAACTTTTTCAATTACAGAAACTGTTCTTCTTGATTGTTCAGGAGAATCCGAAACTCTTGTAACAGTATCTGTTAAATTTTCAAGTCTTTTTTCTATTTCAGAATAGACGGTTTTGGATAACTGTTCTTGATGCTTTTTAGAGATTCATGTGGTTTGAATATTGGTGTTTCATCAGCCTTTTTAGGAAGAAATTATTCTTTCTGGACTAGGTTTTCTACTCCAGTCAACTGATCACCAATAGTTTTTAAATTTTGATTAGTAAAATTATTTTGTTGCATAATATTTTGAATATATCTTTCTATTTGATTTGTAAGATTTTCTATTATCTTATAGGGAGAAGCTATAACTGTACTATTTCTATGAATTATCTCAAAATTTTCCATAGGATGATGAATTAACTCTTTATGGGTATTTTGAGTAGTTGTCCAAAGTGTAGTATTTTTTACTGCCATATTTATTTCTTTAACAAATGGAAATTCTACTGAATTTTGTTCAGCATAAATTTCAAACCATGTAAAGAAATAAATAGGAGTCTTATATTTATTCATGAAAGCATAGTATTGTTATTGTATTATGTTTCTCTATTCCTTATTATAAGTTTTAAAAAACTATTCTTTAGGTTTTCTATTTGTTCCATTATAAAAATATATTCTTAAGAATTCTTTATCTATAACAAATTCTTTTTCTATCATTCAAATCTGTGGATCCATTTGTGACTGTGTTGGTGACATTGGTGGTGTATCTTGTGTTTCAGTGTCTATATCTACAGGTTCTGTGGTATAATATGGTCTAGGTATATTTGAATTTTCCACTCCTACCAAATCTGGTTCAGTAGTTTTGTATTCAAATATCCTAGTTGGGACAGAGGAGCAAGAAGCCCTTAATGTCTCAAAAGTTCTATGTTCTTTTTTTTTAGGAAGTCTAAAAGAATTTCTCCTGGAAGAAAAACTTATTCCAACACTTCCATCAGAATATTCTGTTAACTTTTGAATGTTTGTGGAGGATGTATCTTCTTGTGTTTTTTTTTCTGGTGTAGGAAGTACATTTGGAAGTCTCCATTCTTTAGGAATTGTGAGTTCATTCCATAACAACTTCCTAGGTTGTATAACTCCTTTTGGATTCTTTATGTTTGATTGTATCAATAGAGTTTCTCCTTAAGGAGACTCAAGTCTTGCCTTATGACTTAAGTTTGTGTTGAAAACTTTAAACTGTATCCTAGACTGTATTGCTACAGGTAAAGATTCTCCTCGGATCTCAGGGTTATGGATTATATATATATATGTGTGTGTGTGTGTGTGTGTGTGTGTGTGTGTTCTAGTCAGGGGTACCTGACTTTAACTAAAGTCAGCAAAGAACACAAGCACTTGAATTGGAATCTTGTGATGAATCATCCATTAAGTGAATGGGAATCCAATGGCTTGTGTTCTTTGCTGACT
>JAESVK010000316.1:325311-389210 GCA_017140935.1 Hamamelis virginiana | reverse complement strand
AATCACAACACACATTTCCAATTATCATCTTATCTTAGAGGAAATCATAACACACATTTCCAATTATCGTCTTATCTTAGAGGAAATCTCAACACACATTTCCAATTATCATTTTATCTTTAGAGGAAATCAAAAACACACATTTCCAATTATCATCTTATCTTAGAGGATTCCAATTATCATCTTATCTTTAGAGGAAATCACAACACACATTTCCAATTATCATCTTATCTTAGAGGAAATCACAACACATATTTCCAATTATCATCTTATCTTAGAGGAAATCACAACACACATTTCCAATTATCATCTTAAAATTTTGCCAATATTCTTTTGATAACTTCAAGTTATCAACACATGCTTCCAAACATCATCGATATCATGTAACATATTCTCATACATATTTTATGTATATTTCTCAACAACTCATGCTATCCACAAAAAATCTCATTGATTTGGGCCTCCATAGTGGGCCTTTCTCATTAACAAACCCTCTATGGGCTATCTTACCCTCACAATCCCTTCATGTGCTTCACAATCTTATCACTTCACTTATATTTATAACCATTCCATGATTACAAACTTTGCTCACACACAACTTTCATCATTCATTTCCATATCTCATGATTTTCAACCACAAATTTATCATTTCTGTAGACTTCCATTTTTGACCATGGGAAGGGTCATTAATGGTTGCCTGTGATTTGAGGTGAAATAGGGTGTTAAAACCCTAAGTTACTAGTTTTACCCTTGTGAGCAGTTAATTAGAGGTCATTATCACATGTAGGTTTTTAGGTCAGATTGAGTCGGTTCTTTTTGCATTTAGTTTTTAGAGAGTCTAGGAATGTCCTTGTTAAATTTCATGGTATTCTGAGTCAGGCTTGATAGAAAATAAGGCCTTTTGTGACTTGAAGGGCAGCACTGTCCTTTGGATCACAAAAGCTCTGAATGACTGTCGATCTTGTCCCAGATAGTCTCGAGGCTTTGGCATGGATATTTAGGGTGTGTTTTATAGCTAAGTTGATTAGTGGAAAGGTTCATTGAGCCTCCGGGCTCATGTTTGGCTCTCAAGGCCCACAGGGCCCTTTCAAGCTTAGATTATGGTTTCGATCGGAAATAACCGGGATTTGATCTTTTTATCAAATTGAAGCCATCACAAGCTTCAAAACACTTTCTTAAAATGTTTTAAAACTTTTGAGAAGAAGAACCGATTTTGAGAGCGATTGATTAGCAGATTCCAAAACCCTAATTTGGGCCCGGTAGGCCCAAACAGCTGATCGGTTGACTTTTCCTTAAACCTTTGACTTTGGTCAATCCATTTTCACTTCAAACACTTCTCAAAACATGGAGAATCTAATCACGGTCATTTTTGTTCTTGAATCGTCGAATTTGGACTTAAAACGGGCCCAAAAAGCCGAAAAGCCGAAAAAAAAAAAAAAAAAAAAAACTGGGTCGAAACGGGCTGAAATAGGCCCATATAGGGCAAATGTGGGTTGGTGGCTTGATGCCCATCCCCCTAGGGACGGACAACCGCCCATGAGGGACGGCCAACCTGAAAGAATCACCACATGGAAACGCAGCGGAAAAGGAATTTAAAAATTTTCCGTGGTGTTCATCCAATAATCGAATTCAAACGATTAAACGAATCATAACAATAATTTAAAACATTAAATTAAAGTTTACTTACTTGTTCTCTTTGATGATCGTCCTCACGAAACCTCAAGCTCTAAAAGTATGGTGGCCTCCAATGCAAGTCTACACGAACACAAGAGTCCTTAAACCTTATTGATCTTTTCAACCCTTGAAGAAGACCAAGCTTAGAGAGGTAGAGAGAGAGAGAGTGGCGAAATCTAGAGGGAGGGAGCCTTTGATGAGTTAAAACTTATGTCCATTAGGGTTCCCTCTTTCTATTTAAGTCATCTCCTCTTTTAGGGTGTTTGGTTAAAAGTGCTAGCTTGACCATTTAACCCTATTTTCGTCAATAACATTCTTGGATTAGATATCCTTTGACTCCTAATTAATTAACCATTAATTAATTAAAATCAAACTTATATTTAATCAGAGTGTACTCCTCTCACAAGTTCAAGAACCTCACTTATGTCCTTATGTGTGTGACCCATTGGGTTTATCCCAACCTAGTAGTGGCAGGGGACATCTCGATGTCTCCCAAAATAGAAACTTTATATTTTTAGGTTCAATTGGAACAATTCCAATTTTGCCCTCAATGATAACTCTTATCACTAGGCCTTCACTAGTCATGAGTGACATCTAGCAATATGTTATGACGTACCCTAGGTGTGGGTGAATATACGAGCGTATAAATGAACCCTTCATGCTGTAGATAATCCCTCACCAAACAATGTCATGATTAATTTAGTTGGGTATGGATTCATGTCAAACCCTAACTTAATCATATGTTACAAGTTCACTAGTGTATAATCTCAATTAGGTAATCTCTTGAAAACACTTTTCCTTGGTTACCTTCTGCTTTGGCCAAAGACTTCATTGAAATAGTATCTATGAACTAACTATGACATTCGCCCTTTCATATTAAGGGTGGTGATCTTCTATTGCACACTCACCTAACTTCATACAAAACTCACTAGAGCCAATGAGCACCGATTACATCCTTGTGATTAAGGGTGTACGAGATACTATCAAACTCTAGTAATTTATGCATAAGATAACAAGTGGTGCCTCAAGTCTAAGGATTACAAATGTGACTATACACATGAGCAGCTTTTGACATACAAATAGAATTCCATAAGCTGTACTCATATTGGTCATGTTCGGTGTACTTGTTCTCTAACAAGCACCCACAGGTTTACTATAGTGTCTCTACACAGATGGCTCGAGACTCACCATCCTCCCATGGAGCTAGTATAACCTGTGCTAATCTTAACGGTTTATTATCGCCCAAATAAATAAACCTATGATTATGAACATATCTAGAATAGATGTACTTGAGAATTGTATGTCTTTATATCTCAACACTTGAGATGCAATTCTCTATCATGCTATCCAAGGACATTATCATGAACAGTTAAAGTTTACATGATAATAAAAAGCCATTTTATTCATGAATAAAGTTTCATACATGAATATATAATGAAATATAAATCCCTAAATACAACTTAAAAATTGGTTTTAGGACACATATCTAACACAACTGTCCTAGGGTGGACGGTCACTCGAGCCTAAGTCTCTAATTCGCCAATTTTGAATGTTTTGAGTGTTTTATGCACCTTGGACTCTTTCAATGGCTATCTAGCTCATCTAGGAGCATTTAACACGACTAGGGAGACCTTGGAAGGCTGGTTTAGAGCCCTTGGATCATTCCCTAGGGTTTAATGACAGCCATTGATCAAATTTGAAGCCCTTCCTATTTATACATCACTTAGGAGTCAAGTTTGGAGGCTGAAAATTGGAGAGAGGAGACCTTAGCACCCAAACCAGCTCCTTAGAACTTTAACAACGAAATTAGAGGCCATTGGAGCTTGAAGAAGGAGGCTTGAAGCAAGGAAAAAGAAGGCTAAAGGTATGTTTAAGTGCACCATTGATCTTTTATTGAACTTTTACATATCATAGTTTGATTTTAGGAATTTCTGGGTAGTTTGCATATGTTAGTCTTCTTCTACTTCTTCTTTTTCTCTTATACTTTAGGAATCATCTTTAGTTTGAGTATTAATGGTTAGGAGTAGGAATGCATGATGTAGAATAGGTTTGGTTTAATGCTTGTATGATATTGGTCTTAGAGATGCATGTTTTCTGTTTTGAGTCTTATAATATGTTAGGGTGTTTGGGTGAGGTTTTCATAATTAGGATAACTTTTCCTATTTTATTCAAGTATGTTAGTTGTTATGTTAAAGAATCAATGTATATTGGGAGTGGTTTGATATGTGTGATTTTCTGTTTTAGGTAGGAATGCATAGTATTTAGGTAAGTTTGAGTCTTTTGTGTCAATAGTCATTGTTGGGATGCTAGAAGTAATTTTAGGCATTGTATATCAAGTTTAATATTGTTCTTGCTTTATTTCAATTGAGTTTACCATATGGAATGCGTTGGAATGATTGATGTATGAATTGTGTTCGAGGGAGCGAGCAAAGGTAAGTTCTTTCCCTTGTGGTAGACTTAGTGGTTTTAAGCATGAATATATATTATCTCTTGATTGTTTTGCATGAGTGTCTTAGTCTATTGTGTTAGTATGCATTTTAGTATTTTTATTTAGTATTTTGCATGGATTGAGAATGGTTTTTTAAGCCATTTAAAGTGTGTATTCAAATCTGTCCAGATTTGAATGTGAACTTTAAAGAGGCTTATTTACTATTTTTAAGTCATATTTTTTGCATAAAATCATGTAGGATAATTTATTATATTGTGTTAGGTTGCATTCGAGAGAATTCTCACATTTTTTATTTATTCTTTTAAAAGGTTTTGACTCACATTTAAAACCACATTCAAATTTGTCCAGAAATTAAAAGTGGCTTTAAGGTGAGTTAAAAGTTATTTTTAGGGTCAAATCTAACTTAGAAATATGCCTAGTTTCACATAGATAATTTAGTCTGCATTTAGGACATTTTTCATGCATTGTTTGCATTGTTTCTTGTACTTTTTTTTTTTTTTATATTTTCTATAAATTCCAGCATGCATTGTTTTAGTATTTAGGGTTGTTTAGATTAACTTAGGATGTAGTTAGGGACTCTTAGGTTAGGGGAGCCACTTGGCTCCACTTAGGATTCTCCTTTGTTGTAAAAAAACTATATCCGATTAGGGATTTTAGCTTGTTTAGGAGTCTATCTTCGAGGAGGTTTCTCAGTGAAATTAGAATTTAAGAGTTTGTTTTGGGATGAAACTCCCACTTTGAATGATGAAGTATTTTGAATGAAAATAAACTCTCGAAGATAGAGTCTTGAATAAGGTAGAATGCCTTTAAAGGTATAGTTCATTACAATAAGAGAATCCTAGGTAATCGAACTACGTGGACTTTGATTCTTATCAGGAAACTGGTAAGGTACGTAGAGCTTCAGCCCAAATTTGACCCATTTTGGGCCTCTCTCGACCCGTCTCGGTTGTTTTCGGCTTTTCAGACCCGTTTCAAGTCCAAATTCGACGATTCAAGCACCAAAACGATCGTGATTCGATTCTACATGTTTCTAGAAGAGTTTGAGGATGAAAAACCTTAACCAAATTCAAGAGGTTGAGAGAAACCAAGCCCGTTAGCTGTTTTGGGCCTATCGGGCCTTTTAAGGGTTTTGAATTCCACTAACCGATTGGTCATAAAAACCATTTCTACTTCTCGAAACATGTTTTAAAAACATTTTGGAAAACATTTTGAGTTTCATAAAGCTTTGATTTTGATAAAACAATCGAATCCCGATCATTCCCGGTTGAAACACTAATCTGAGCTAAAAATAGCCTTTTGGGCCTTAAGAGCCAAACATGAGCCCAAAGGCTCAATGGACCTTGCCACTAATAAACTTAGCTACTAAACATACTCTAAATATCCATGCCAAAGCCTCGAGACAATCTGAGACAAGACCGACAGTCATTTGGAGCTTTTGTGATTCAAAGGACAATGCTGCCTTTTAAGTCGCAAAAAACCTTATTTCCTATCAAGCCTGGCTCAGAATGCCATGAAATTTAGCAGGGACATTCCTAGACTCTCTAAAAACTAAATGCAAAAAGAATCGACTCAATTTGACCTAAAACCTACATGCGATAATGACCTCTAACTAACTACACAAAAAACGTACTATGAGCGACTTAGGGTTTTGACACCCTACTCCACTTCAACTCATAGGCAACCATTCATGACCCTTACCATGGTAAAAAATGGATGTCTACACCTAGTATTTACTATAAATACATAGGGATGAGTGCATGCTAGCTCTAAGTCCATTCAACCCTAAAAGATAAGAGGAGGCTATCATCACATCACCCCACTAGTGGCCGTGACCTAGGGGCTTCCCTTTGACCGTGAGTGGTCTTCTCTCCCTTTCCACCTTGCATTGTGTTGGCCTTATGGCCTTCACCCTTAATTATGTAATTGATTTTGATGATAACAAACATTGTACTATAAACATTTTACATATTCCATATGTTATTTTTAGCCAATTATCAATTGATCATACCTTTGTTGCACACCTTTGTTGCACTTGTTTTTGATATTGGTAAAAGATATCTAGTGAAAATTATTTTGCTCCCAAGTATATATCTTATAAAACAGGTATCATGGAGTTGAAATATCTATGAAGATCAAACGTTCAATCACTATGTACTCCATTATTGAAGATCAAGCATGGAAGCCAATCACAGGCCTAGCACAAGACTTGGAGCTCATTTAAATGATTATTTTGAAGCCTTGTGTGAGTTTAGGACTTGTGTAAATCTCTCATTAAGTATTAAACTCATTATGGCTCAAAAGAGAATGAACCTAGTAAACTATGGTTTAACTTGGAAAATCATTTTTATTTGGTCACAAATGATTTTAATCAAAGTGGGCTTTTATAAATTCAAAAGACTTGTCAATTTTCATCAAAATTGGTTTTGAACATTGCCTAGTCGACTAAACCATTTTGACTAGTCGACTAAAGTAGTGGCAGTAAGCAATTTTCGTGAAAATTAAGAAGTAGTCGACTAACCACTTGATTAGTCGACTAAAAGCCTCCTTAGTCAACTAACTAGACTTGTCTAGTCGACTAACCGAGCCCAAATTTCAAAACTTATGTGTTTTAAACACTCTAGTCGACTAATCCTTTTTGCCTAGTCGACTAACCGTGCCCTGAACTTTATAACGGCTAGTTTTGACAAACCCAAACAGTCATATTATTGTGCCTAACAGCCATACACTCTTTGGAGCTTATAAATACTCATTGGATGAGTGTTAAATACATAGTTGATCACATACAAACATACACCAACTTGTTTTATCATCAATCTTGTATGATCTAGTTATCAATCACTCTCTTGAGCCAAAGATTAGTTCATTCATTTGAGAGATAATAGTGAGTGCTTATTTTGTAAATCATCTACTCATCAAGGAGTGCTCATGTTGTATTCAAATCTCACCCATTTGTAAATCTTGTAAGTGCTCTTAGTGAGCATTGAAGGTGTGTTCTTTGTGAGACACCATTAAAGGCTCTTTGTGAGCATTAGCCAAGCGTTCTTTGTGGAGCTTGAAGAAGTGTTCTTAGTGAGTACTAGTGGGTTCTTTGTGAGCCATTGTTGAAGTTCTTTATGAGCTTAGGTGATGGTCTTCTATCTGGAATAAAGAAGACTATGTGAAGGTTTCTCCACCTTGAAAGAGTAATCCTTAGTGGATTGAGGAATCCTTGGGCTAAGTGCTTAAGGCGTGGATGTAGGCGAGCCGAACCACGTTAAAATCTCTGTATTTGATTTCTTTATCACTTCTCTCATTTCAATTACTTGTTTATATATTTGCTTCCATTGCTAAGTAATTGAACATTAATTTTATTTGGTAATATTAGCAAAAGTTTGCCATAAACCCTATTCACCCCCCTCTAGGGTTATATATTTGGGACAACACATTGTTTAATAGTTTATCAAGTGCAAGAAGCTTAAGGAGTCTTGAGTTCGTGTGGATACCTTAAAGGCTTCATATACTTTGAAGCTAGGATTTGATCGAGGTTTCATCAAAGGCAATCATCAAGTAAGTATATTTAAAGTTGTTTAAATATTGTTCTTGTATTATTTATGATCCTATGCTTATTTCGATTTCCTGCTGGAATGTGAATGGTTGGATTCTTGTTTTATAAAATTTTTATACTTTGTTTTCCTCTGCGAATCTTCCCTGCGCACAATTATGTATATGTAGTGCTTGCAGGCACCACAATTTTTATGTCTAGTACGAGCACCCTTAGGATGGAGCATGTCTAAAGACATAACAACTACAACAATCTCTTTTTTAGGGATATCGACCACCTCACCCTGATATAGAGAACGACAGTAGCAACCAACCAACCAACCAACCAACCCATCACAAGCTCCATCAACCAATTATGGTGAAAACCCAGTAGTGGTCGGCTAGGTAAATGCTCGAGAACCAAAAAGCCAAGGACTCTAAATAATGAGGTGTAAAAGGGAGCTGCACGTAATAAGTCACCAATTTCAATTGGCATACCAGACTTAGCTACTTATTCTCTTCTCTATTGCTTTCTTTACTCTATTAATTAAAGGGGAAATTGGCCAAAGGTCCTCCTTTATAAGAATTTCATGCAAAAAGTCTTCTCAAAAGATTTTTCATGCCAAAAGTCCTTTTGGCATGAATTAGAAAAAAATACACCTCCTTCCCAAAAACCTTCAAATGCACTCTCACTCCCAACCTAGTGTTCACTACCTCGGAGCCTGAGTTGACCACGCTAGAACCTGTAGTTCACTACGTCGGAATTTCATTTCACTATACCGGACCCTGAGTTCACTACGTCGGAAAATGTAATTCACTACGTCGGAATCCCAATTTATTAAGCCAGAAAATGCAATTCACTACGCCGGAAAAGTGTTTCACTACCACCAAATTTGCACTTAACTAAGTCGTAAATGCAGTTCACTATGTTGAAAATATATTTCACTATGCTAGAAAAAAGTGTTCACTACGCCGGGAAAAAAAAAAAAAAAAAATTTTGATATTTTTAATGGAAAAAAAAAAAAAAAAAAATATAAAGACAAAAAAAGGAAAAAAAAAAAAAAGAAATACGGGATTGCACACTGGACAAAAAAAACTAAAGAGAAAAGATATAGAGAGAGGTATTGTAGAGAAGAAGAGAGACAGAGGAGAAAAAGAAGAAAAATGAGAGAGAGAGAGAATGCTGGATATGAAGATTGCTATGCCGGAAAAAATCCTATTTCCTTTCTAAAAATTTTCTCGGCAACTAAACATTGAGAAAAATAAAAAAGCAAATGTGTTTTCCTTTATTTTCAAACTGCAAAGTTGCGCCGATGGTGTCTCCGATTTGGGCAAGAATAACGCTCTAACAATGGCATTAGAGCTCGCCGGAGTGAGATCGATGCAGTTTCCGATGCAAATATTCTCTATATCCGGCCAGTTGCTGATGAACCAGCTTTATTGTTGCTAATCACCACAGAGAGTGCAAGATTTATTACTAGCGTTCTCTCCTTCGTCGGAGTTTCTCAGATCTACCCTAGAAGATTGAATGCGAACCAGTTCACATGGCGCATCAATTGATGCTAGGGTAACGTCGACGATTGATGACGGAGAAGAAACTCACTTGAGGGACGTATATCAGCCATGAGGGAAGAAGGAATTCATATTTGACTTTCTTTTTCTTCATCTTCAGTGAACCAGCAGTGGAGTGGGAAAATAGCACATAATGCCGACGGTGGAGTCACTGGTTGAATTAATGCTGGCGACGATGGTGTCCGGCGAAGAGAGAATCACGCCACTGATGAGAAACTCGACAATACAAGTTCACCGAAGATGCCGAGGAGTAGATCGACCCTTCTCTTCTTTGTTGCTTGGAAGACAAGAAGAAGAAGAGGAGGAGGAGGAGGAGGAGAACGATGATGCATCGTGATCGTGGTCGTGGTCGAGAATGACAATGGGAATTAAAGAGAAGGGTAATTATGTCTTAAAATAAGTAGTTTTTTTTTTATAAAAAAAAAAATAGGACTTTAAGCCGAAAAGTTATTCTATTAAGGACTTTTCAAAGAAAAAAAAAATATGGGAGGAGTTATACAATAAAAATCTTTAACATGGGACTTTAGGCCAATTATCTATTAATTAAATACTTCCCAACTTGACTATTGGAGGGTTCTTAATTGACCGACACCACATCAATGCCATCCAATTTCACAACAGCTTTCCTTCGATCATCTCCTAAAAATGAGATCAAATTTTGAACTTTTAACAATCTTCTTAGTCCTTACAAAAGGGATGAGAGAAATACCACTACGACTACAACTAATCTATCTATTAGAGCATCTCCAATCCTGACTCAAACTCAAACTCAAATTCAAATTTGGGTAAAAAAAATGCCAAAAAAACATTCTCTAATCCTGACTCAAACTCAAACTCAATTTGAGTTTTACTCAAACTAAGTTCTAACTCAAATTTTTGAGTAAGAAAATATGACCATTGGAAGGTACCTTCATTCTTCCATGCCATCGTCTTCATCCCAGTCCCTGTGCTTCCCGGCGAACAGTCCATTTTTCTCCCGCGAACCAGTACTTCCTTCTTCCCGGTGAAGCCCCCTCTCTCCCCCTCTCTCTCTCATGCAGAAGCTACAGCGAAGGTTGCTTGCTGATTGCAGAAATAGCCGTTGAGGTTGGGGTTTGGTAGTGATGACTCTCTCTCTCTCTCCCTCTCTCCCTCCCCTACAGATCTGGGAAGAGGCTTTTGCAGAAATGGGTTTCTAGGTCCGAAATATGCTTTTGTGTAGGGGTGCTAGCCTAGGCTGTGTTTGGCAGAGTACAAAACGGTAAAATCCAACGTTAAAATTTTTAGCCTATAAAATTGATTCACTACAAATCAGTTTCACCCATTTCATTTTCACAATTTCACCATCTCTTACTCAAATTTTACACAATCCCTTCTCCACAATTTCAATTTTTATTATTATTTTTTTTTTGTGATTTTATTCATATTATTATTCAATCAATGGATAATAATGATGAAATATTTATAGATTCTCCAAGTTTAGAAGAATTTCATGATGTTGAAATTATTCCCGAAACTAATCGTAGTCGTGGTAAATCGTTTAGTATAGTAGAGGATGAAGCTATTTATAGGTGTCGGTTGGCCATCTCTCAAGATCCAGAAATAGGCATACATCAACCAATGTCGGTATTTTGGGATCCTGTTCACAATCTTTTTTTATCCCAACCGGGTGTTTAAGCTAATTGAACCATTACTTCTGTATCTCATCGTTGGAGTTATATTCAAAAACATGTGAATAAATTTTGTGGATATTTTGAAAAAGTACAGCGGAGGTCACAAAGTGGAACAGTGGATGCAGATAAGGTATTTTAATTCTAATTTGAATCATACTTATTACATTAAATTTACATTTATTTATTATAATTATAATTTGATAAATTTTTTAATCCCCTAAATGTTTTATTTTTTCCCAGATTAATGAGGCTAAACGTATGTATTTTAAAGTAATTCGAAAACACTTTATATATGATACTTGTTGAGAAATATTGCGTTATAGTTGTAAGTGGGATGAGATTAGAACACAGACAAAAAATTCTACATCGCAAACATCCTCATGTTCGATTCCATCAACGCCTCCTAATACTCCGATTTCCTTGGACTCTGATATTGATTTGGAACAACAACGTTCTGCTGATAGAGAAAAACGACCCATTGGTAAGAAGACTGCAAAAGGAGCATGAAGTAAGAGAGCATTTCATGGCGATAGATTTGAAGCCATGGCAGTGATCCAAGGTAAAATTGTAGAAGTGTTGACAGATATGTCAGCTAAAAGCTTTGAAAAAGAGAAAGACAGGGCTGCAAATGGTCAGATGAGGGCTGAGCATAGAGATGCACAACTACAAATGTTAGTTGAAATGAATGTGAGAGAGCAACGAAAAGAAGATCATGAAATCATGTTGATGAACATGTCTGATTTAACTCCAATACAGAGATCATACTACGAGAATCGTCAACGCCAAATCCTTTCTCAAAATAGAGATAGTGGAGTTTAACTATCCTTTTTAGATTGTTGTTTGGGAATGTAATGTTTATTTTAATTAGTAATGTTTATTTTAATGGAAGTATTCCTTTTTTTTTAATTTTCAATGTAATGCTTAATTTTTAATACTTAATGTTTAATTAGTAATACTTAATGTAATGTTTAATTTTCAATACTTAAAAAAGAAAAAGAAAAAAAAGATACAATACCTAAAAAAAAAAAAAAAGGATTCAATTCTTGCATAAAATAAAAGACACAATACTTAAATAAATAAAAGATACAATACTTAAATAAAATAAACAGATAATTGGTGTAAAGTCCTATTTTATACTTTCTTATTTGATGAAGTCCCCTCATATATTTTTTATTTTAAAAAGTCCTAATTTGAAGTGTTTTACTGCCCAAGGTCCTTTTTTAAAATATTTATTTATTTTACGGACTAAAATGCCCTTGGAATTCAAATCCTCACAAACCTTAACTGATCTTCTTCTTCTTCTTTGGATCGGAGCCTTACAGTGTCGGCAGACGTGGTGGCAGATCCCATGAGTTCGTCGGAGAAGATGACCGATCGGCATCCCCTCAGATCAATGATGACCCACTCAGACTATAAAATATTGCAAGAAGAATTACTCACGGTGCATATCAAAACCAGATCTGGTTTCTTTACCATATGGTGGTCTAGAACTTATGAACAATTTCAAAGAAGACAGATTGCATTTTTATCCAGTTGGCCAAAATTTTGGTTTACCAGACAAGTCATGGTGAAGATATCAAGATTATGAGCCGGATTTATGCTACGGGGTTAAAGAAATGAAAGAAGAAACCCTTACTTTATGAGTCAGGTCTACTGCAACAATCCCTTCATATCTCTGTGAAAGATCACGAAAATGGCGTTCCACAACCTTTGACTGGAGGCAGAGAACCAAACATACAAATCTAAATGAATGCCCATCATTCTAGAACTCAAATCACAAAAAAGCCTACAGCTTGGGGTAAACCTAATTGTTTGCTCATGATTAATTATTTGAAGTCGTGCACCGAGATCAACACGGATTTTCTACAGTGTGTGCAGATCGGTGGAACAATGGGGCATTTTATTAATTTTTTTCTTTTGTTTGGTTGATTGGAAAATGTAAAGGAAAAAAAAAGTTTTTTTAATTAATTTTTTGTTTGGTTGATTGGAAAATATAAGAAAAAGAATTTTTTTTTTTTTTTTTTTTTTTTTTTTTGTGTAGTGACTCGCGTTTTCCGACGTAATAACCTGCGTTTCCGACGTAGTGACCTTCATTTTCCAGCGTAGTGACCTGCGTTTCCGGCGTAGGAAACTAACGCAGGTCACTACGAGATGTGACGTAGTGAACCCGGGGGTTAGGGGTGTAGGTGGCGTTGAAGGTTGTTAAGAAGGAGGGGTATTTTTGTCTAATTATACCAAAAGGACTTTTGGGAAGAAAAATCTTTTAAGAGGACTTTTGGCATTAAAATCTTCTAAATGAGGACCTTTAGCCAAATTCCTCTAAAATAAAAGACACAATACTTAAATTAAAAAAAAGATACAATACTTAAATAAAATAAAAGACACAATACTTAAATAAATAAAAGATACAATACTTAAATAAAATAAAAGACAATAAACAAAGTCACTTAAAATGCTCTATCTCCATAATGTTGCCAAAGATTCTCAATTAAGTCATTACGGGTGGCATAGTGGATAACCGCATCTCTAATTCTTATATGACGAAGTAGTCAAAGTCATCATTAAAATCTCGTGAAACCTCAATTGATGGGTTATGACTTGCTATTTTATATTCAAAATCAGGATAGCTTTCTCGATCATCTTCTACAATCATATTATGTAAGATAATGCATGTCTTCATTATCTTCCCAAGAGTCTCAAAATCCCATGATCGTGCTGGTCCACGTACAATCTGCAAAATGTTGTTTTTTTGGTCAATTTGGAGAATAAATGGTTGAACCAATGTAGCCCATGGCGAATATATACCATCAGTAAGATAATATCCCATATTGTAAGTGTGCCTATTTATTGAGTATATAGCTGGAGGAGCCCGCCCTTGGGCAAGATCAGAAAATAAAGGAGATCGATCCAAGACATTTAGATCATTATGAGATCCCGGCATTCCAAAAAATGCGTGTCAAATCCACAAATCATATGAAGATACAGCTTCAAGAATTATAGTAGATTTTTTAATATGGCCGTTGTACTAACCTTGCCATGCTGTCGGACAGTTCTTCCACTTCCAATGCATGCAATCCAAGCTTCCTAGCATATCGGGAAACCCTTGAGCCTCACCCATAGTAAGTAACCTTGCTATATCATCTAGCCTTGGAACTCTTTGTAACACCCCACACAGGGTTACCCCTATGCGGAAATGCCACATTGACATAAAACACCAAGCGCTTATCTTTTGAGTAATTTCTTTTTAAAATTTACACAGTTTTTCAAAATACGCGTGCGGAAGTCTTTAAATATTTTTTTTTCAACATCTCAACAATTAAAGATAGCGCTGAGTACTAGTTTGTATCCTGAGTACAGTCCCGTAATGTACCCAAATTCCAAAAACATCCATTTAGTTTACTGAGTTGGATAGAGTCTCATGCTGATAACGTGTCATCCTCTTAAAGAAAACACATAGCAGAAAAATAAACAAACACCAGGATTTACATGGTTCAGCAAATTGCCTAGTCCATGGCGAGTCATTTTTATTATTGTTATTCATATTACAAGAATACAATATCTTCTTATCTCAATACATTCAGAAATATTCACATCCTTCCATATTCTCATAGCTGTCAACAAATTTTATCATCAACCAAATATCACATAAATAAATCATCATATCTGTAATTCATTTATATATATTACAGAATATATCCATTACTTTTTCACAATAAATAATTTTACAGTACATGCATGCTTTATGCATATGACAGATATATGATGCAATGCTCATGCAGTCATACCTGTCATTTTCTCTGTTCTGCTTTTCCTGCAAAACATCAACACATAACAGATGGCTACCTCATTTTTAAGGTACTCAACCATCTTAACCACAACAGCATCCCCTCCTTTTTAGGATGTATATCACCCAATCCCCACCTTTTTAGGACCTACCGCGATTGTCACTCATTGACAAGAGGATTTACGTACTATTTTTAGCAAGGGTGATATATTAGTGCACTAACTGTTTCCTAGGATCTTTTGTCCTATCGGTGGTATCTCAACTCCACAGTTACAAAAATAATCATAAATGCATATGATTTTCTATGCAATATATTTCACATGTAACTGTGTCTCATGCCAGATGCAATTATGCAATACATATGGCATACATCTCATATCAACAATTCATGTATGTCAATTTGTGCATACATTTCATAGTATATCAGCTCAACATATATCTCATATCAACTGTTATATCAGTGATATACAAATAAATCATTCTGCTCACTCAACTTGAGCCACCACATGTAACTGTGCCACTGTAACACCCCGTACTTCTCCAAGTAACAATATTGTCCGCTTTGCTTGCATGCGTAACATGCGCTCCCATTTACGCATATCCACATGACAAGTGCACGGTTTTATTTTCTTAAAACACATTGTTACTATGAGATGTATGGAATTTACTGTTAAGCCCAGTCACTTTCTCATTACATCATCACTACATGCCATATGCCAATTTTATGTGCAATAATTATGGCAAATATCACAAGTATGTATTTTATACATAACAATTAACATGCTTCATCATTTTATTCATAATAATAACAGCATGTTATAAACTTTACAAATATCACATGCATATATTAACAGTTTATATATATGCCAATATAATTTCCATAACTTGTATTTTCAAGATTTTTCACTAATCATCATAATTTTATAAAAATCAATTATTCATGAAAATTAACTATTTTCCAAAGACTCGCAATTTGGAAGATAGTTAATTTTCTATCCACATGTATTTTCTATACAATAATCCATTCTTTTTGGCCAACTTTGCACACTTATAATTCCTTCGTTACTCATCCGATTTGGATGATTCAAGATGTTATAGAATCAGTGTGATATAAGCTTTCAAAATATCATGGTGGTGTATAACACCTCCCATCCGAACATATTTAAAAATGATGCCCAAGTAGGCTCGTTAATAAAATTTCCGATTTTTCGGCAACTTCGGTTCTCAATTTCTCTCACAATTCACATCCAATTGAAGTGATTCAAAGTTCTAAATTCATATAAAATCAATCTACATCATATATGTAAAAATCATAATTTTTCGATAAACTATGAAAATACACTTTGTGTCACTATTAAAGCTTCAAGGAAACTTTCTCTCTCTAGAAATTTCCTATTCATCCATAGGTCTTTTTCCATGATTCTTGTCTCTAAAAATCCATAAATTCAAGCTTTACAATATACTCAAATTTCAGAATTTTCGGACATATACACAATATACTACAAATTTTCAAAGTTTCAATATTTCTAAACTTCAGAAAATTATAGAAATTAATCTACTCATTGGAAAATTCCCAAATTTGATACACATGATCTTGAGTTGATATAATTGATGGGAAAAATAGTCCCAAAGTTTCAGATTTTCATTTTCATATAAAATAAAAATTCAAGATTTGAAATCCCCATATTTCATTTTCATGATTTCCATCCAAAAACAGTTTTTAGTGTTTAGGCCGTATCTTCTAGCTCATTTATCCAAATTTAATGAACAACCAGTGTTCTGAAAAGAAAACTCGAAGATCTACAATTTCATATTTCACAACCATGGCCTAATTTCAACATTTTCATGGTCAAAATAAGCAATTACCGTAGCTTTTCTATTTTGGACGAAAATATCTTTTGCTGAAAAACTAGTTTGAGTAAAACAATCATAACTCTTCACACAAAATTCCAAATAAGTCAAGGTCGGATTCGTTAGAAAGCTAATTGAAAGACCTACAACTTTCATGAAGAAGGTTTAGATCAATTCGGCCTCTAACCAAATCAAAAATACCCAAACAGTAGCTCTATTTTGAAATTCAATTTGTTCTAAATTTTCCTAGAATTTTCTAGGCAAACAAACACCTCCCAATTTCACCAAATCATGATATAAACTCATCAATTAAGCTAAAATCAAGATAGAAAAGAGTAGGAACCTCACCCAATTTCGAATTTGAAGAAGATTTGGAGTTGAATTTCCCAAATTCCCAAACTTTCTCTTATTTTCTTTTCTCTTTTCTTTTTCTCTTCTTTCCTTCTCTCTTTCTTTCTTTTCTTTTCTTTCTCTCTTCTCTCCCCTTTCTTTCTCTCTTTCTTCTCTCCCTTTCCTTTTCCCCTTCATCATCCGAAGACACCCTCCTCTTCTTATCTCCCTCTCTTCCCTTATTTTATTTTTAATTTTATTTTTTATTCCTATCTACCCCCACACACTATCTATATATATATATATATCCTAATTTAAATTCTCAACAAATCCCATTACTTATCAAATAATCCTATCTAATCCCCCACTCCCTTCCACTCATCTTATTCTATCTCCCCTTCCCCACACACTATCTATATATATATATATATACACACCCACACACATCCACCCACATATATATATACATATTATTTTCACCCACATATATCCACCCACATATATATATACATATTATTTTCACCCACATATATCCACCCACATATATATATACATATTATTTTCACCCACATATATATATATACATATTATTTTCAAATCATAAAATTTACTATGGTGATAATCCACCATTCTCATCTTCCATTCTCAAATTTATCTACCACTCTCAAATTTAACTACCACTCTTAGATTCATCTACCATTCTTTCATATTTACCATTCATATATACCCTCCATTCACATTTTAGATGTCACCCAAGGGTGTACATAAATTCTCATGCACCCTTCTTAATTGATGACCACATGGCACATTTCATTGCCCAATGGCAAAATGCCAAGTGTGCAATAAATAAAATAAAATAATAATAATTAAGAAAATTTACTATTGAAAATTTACTATTAGAAAATTTACTATTCAAAATTTTGGGGTCTCACACTCTTAGATACTCAGCTTCGAAAATGTCAATTACTAATTAACAAAAATGTTTCAAACTCAATATTGCAGTGCTTTCCCCAATCCGTACATACTCATCAATTGCATCTGCCGGCATACCATACGCAAGCATTCTAATTGCAGCTATCATCTTTTGAAGAGAAGACAACCTAATAACATTGCATGCATCTTTTTTTTTAACAAAAAAAATGGACTGTGAGATTCAATAGTATTGAGAATACGTACAAATAAATGACGCTCCATTCGAAAGCGTCTCCGAAATATTGTAGCATTATAAACTGGTTCTTGGGCGGAATAGTCATCAAACAAATAATCGTGACCGTTTTTTCTTTCGCGCTGGATGTATTTGCTTCCTAGAACGGAGCCGACGTGTTTGTTTGGTTGTTCCATATCTTGTTGAACCATTTCCATCATTGCCGATCGATTCGCCTCAAAAAGAGACACAAGTGCTGCCATTTCTTCATCATCAACATCATCAGAAGATGAAGAGGGAATGAAAAATTAGTAATTAAAGAAACTTTAAAATGATCCATTATGGATTGAAATACTTGGAGAATAGTGCATGTAGGGATAAATGGTATATAGGATGAGCTATTTATAGGGAAAAGTGTGGGATTTTTTTTTTTTTTGCGGGAATGGCAATCTGGAGGGAAACTGTACCTAATTTGGTGGGAAAATAATTTGGCGGGAAAATATTTTTTGGCGGGAAAAAGGATAGTGGTTTTGGTGGGAAAGTAATCTTGGGGGGAAAACGTAATAAAATAAAGTTGCGGGAGTAAAATATAATTATTAAAAAGATTAATTTGAGTAAAAATTTGAGTAAGTGATTGGAGTGCTCCCATTTAAAAGGAGCTTTTTACTCAAATCCTAGCTCAATTTAAGTAAGAGTTTGAGTTAATGATTGGGGATGGTCATACTTTATATGTATGTTTTAGTAAGTTGATTGTTTTACTTTGAGCTTTGCTCCCATACATGAGTTTGCCCATTTTTGAGATCCTCGGCATTTTCCTTATTACTTTCCATAGGATATATAACCTAAATCATATCCAACTATCCGATTCCAACTCACCCCACTACCTCAATTCTATTGTAAGATGTTCAAGCTGCTTGATTAGTTCACATATTAATGCACTTTAATCACATCCAAGTCCAACTAACCCACCAAGGTACCGTACCAAAGAACATGGGAAAGGCACTAATCAACCAATCTCATTATTCTTGCGTAGGAATGGAGCTTAATCACATGCTTAAACCTCTTTTTTTTTTAGTCAAAAGGGATAATTAGAATAAAGCTATTGGTCCATAATCTCGGCATTTGAATGGAAGTTAACAAAAAAGTAAACCCATATTCAACTTGTAATGAAAAACCTCACTCGATCTGCGTTTGGTAAAACAGTAGAAAAATGGTCGAAAACTAATTATGTCTTTTTAAGCTTTTGATAAAAGAAATCTTTAGTGGAAGCGGGAAGCAATTTTGTGGGAATAGTAATACGTACCCTTATAATTATGACTTGGGAATGGACGCACGATCGATGCAAACTCATTTAATTTCTCCCCCGGCCCTTTTTATCATGCAATCGGTGATAATTATGTGTGTTATTAATTTTTTATAATTAAACTCCCATTCCACTTGATTAATGATATGGAGTTTACTTATATATATATTTCTCACAATGCATGCTCCCCTTATCACTCTCATTACAAGTTTGCATCTCGTACAAAGCCACCATTTACTTACACTATATACATAAGCCATTTGTGTTCTGCCACATCAAGAAATTAAAACATAAAGAAAAGAAAAATATATGAACATATATGCCAGTTAGTTGCCCTTCTCCCTCTCTCTCTCCCCTTTGTGATTTTATGCATATAATATTACTACTATTATATTACTAGTATTTACGTACTACTACGTACTAGAGCTCAGTGGATGCTCATTGGTTCAATATACGATAATGCTAATTTGTATATAGGATCTTAAAAATGAGATTATGAGGGTGTACCAAAAATTTTAATAATCCAAAAAGGATTTAAAATGACAAACACCATTTTTCCATTCTAATGTGCTAAACATGTAGATAGAAGATCCTTAGCACCATTTTGAAACTTCTCACTGAGGGAAGAAGGATTGCAAGTTACTCGATCTAGACATCACATCTATAAGACCATGATGAGAAGGTTTCTATTTTCTTGCCATCCAAGGTAACAACCAGTCTGCTTTTGAAGTGGGTGTTTGGAGTTCCTGTTGTCAAAAAAAAAAAAAAAAAAAAGGCAACAACCAGTCCAAAATGATTTTCCATAACTACTAATGTGGTGTCCTATAAGAGTAATATATATAAGTAAAATTTTCAAATCAAAACCTTAGCAAACCCACAAAAGAAAAGATGGCAATCCCTTTACAAGGAATTTTTTGCAAATCTAGTGTTTGAACGAATCGTATTGACAAGAATACGGTCCTTTGAAACATTTTTACACAAACACTTGTAGCCACAACTGCAGTTTTAAGATTCCAAATTTTTCATTTTTTTATTTACTTTAACAATGTTTAAAACATAAATAATCATTAAAAAATAATAAAATAATACAAATATACCAAAAATATGCAAAAATTAAAGAAGAAAAAAATTAAAACTGCAACTATGGCTTAAATTTTTTTTTTTTTTTTAAAAAAAATGATATTTTAGTACTTTCAACTTTGGGATGAATACTAATATGGTCCCAAACTTTACTTTTGCTCAGTTTAAAAAAAAAAAAAAAAATCCGCTACTAAGTAGTGTAAGGCGGTCTACATAGAGCAAAATGTAGAACATATTTTTAAAAACAAACAGTTGGATTAGATATACTTTTTATGAATTTCATTCTCGCAAAATATCATAGTGATCCAACGGCCAGTTTTTAAAAAAATTGTCTGAAAAAAATAGTGATATTTTAAGAAATAAAAAAAAATTACAAAATGACATTAGTCAAAAATCAATTGTTGGATCACTGTGATTTATGACGAGTATGAAATTCCCAAAAAAAACATATTTAATCTCATGGTCAATTTTTAAAATATGTTCTCCATTTGGTTCTATGTAGGCCACCTCACACTACTTAGTAGCATCAAGTGCACTTTATAATACTCTCTGATTAAACCAAATTTACAAATATATATATATATATATATATATATTTGAAGCCGTAGTTGCGGTCTCTTGATGCAAGTGTTGCAGTTTGAATTATTTTTTTTCAATTTTTGCATTTTTTGGCATATTTTTATTATTTTATTCATTTTTAATAATTATTTATATTTTAAACAATTTAAAGGCAAATGAAAAAAAGGAAAATTGAGAATTTAAAGCCGCAGTTACGGCTACAAATAGTTGTGTAAAATTGTTTCAAAGGATCGACCTCATTCTTGTCAAATAAGTTTCGTTCAAACTTTAGATTTGCAAAAAACTCCTTTACAAGCACCCTCAAAATCTTGCCCATCATGCGTGCTTGCATCTTACCATGGACTTATAAGCTAGCTAGTGCCGTGTTCCACGTGTTTGATGATGAAATTCAAAACCTAATCACCCTAGCTAGCTACTCAATCTCTCAATCTTAAGCCACTAGGTTAATTATAGCATCCAAACAAGCGCCATAATAAGGGGGCGAAAATGAGAGAATGGTTGACACTTTCTAACGGCCTTTTTCTTTTGATAAGATAATGCATTCATCTATTATTTATTCCATTCTCTATTACTATCGTATATTTCAAGGCCCCTTTTAAAATTATTGGAGGCAAGCTCTTGCTATTGCATGAGATTTTCTTACAATCACAACGCTCCACTCTTAAAGAAAAAAAAAAATTTTGAAAAGCCAATTAATTAATAGATATCATAGTTATCAGACCCGGACCGGCCCAGCCGGTCGGACCGATGAACCGGGCCCCTAAGCGGTCTGGGTTAGTAATTGGAGCGGAAATGCAATTGAACCGGTATGACCCGCTTGAACCGGTGAAAACCGGTGTGAACCGGCCGGTCGGACCTGTCATTTAATAATCCAAATTTTTTTTAAAGAAAGTGGCATTCCTTGAGGTTTGAACTCCCAACCTAGAGGATGGGAGCCTTTACGGCTATACTTTATTTGTTGTCATTATAATGCAATATATAAAATATAACCTTATTACATTCATATACTTGTAAAAATCTCAAATAAATTTAAAATAATATATATTTTATAATTAAGCGGTCCGACCGTTGACCTGGTGGTTGAACCAGTGACCCGACCACTCGGCCTCTTGTCCGAGTCGACGTCCGGTCTGGTTCTGATAACTATGATAGATATATAATAAAAGGCTCAACTTTGAAAAAAAAAAAAAAAAAAACCTTTTTCACACCCTAGCATCGCACTCTTAAGGTTTACGCTTGTATAAATATTTAATGTACACGGGGGCGGAGCTAGGATTTTGTTCGTATGGGGGCAATATATATATATATTTTAACTTAATAAAAACTTACTCTTATCCCAAACATACCTAACATTAATAAATATGCATTATTTTACTTTGCAATATTAAGCATAAATTCCTGAACTTTTTAAAATGTTGATGTAAGCAAGTAACTTTAATGTTGTTTTGCAAATAATATAGTGGGGGCAAATTTAAAAATTCCTAAAATTTCTCAAAATTTTAAACTAATTCAAATTATTTTTGAAATTTAAGTGGGGGCGCTTGCCCCCACTGCCCCCCTACTGTATCCGCCCCTGAATGTATATAAAGTTATGTAGAGTGACCTACGTAGAGCCAATTATAAAATAAATTACGAAAAACTGACTATTAAATTAAATACACTTCTTATGAATGTGATGCTTGTCAAAAATCATACTGATCCAGGTTGGTTTTTGGAGAACGTCGCTGTAAATTGTAATAATTAATTTTGTTTTAAAAAATGACACCAATCTTTCAGTTAGTTTTTTCATAAACTGACTGTTGGATCTCTGTAATTTTTGGCAAACATAACATTCATACAAAAAAAATGTATCTAAGTAAATGATCAATTTCTTAAAATCTACATTAATCATTTTATATAATTTTTTTATATTTTTTAATAAACAATAAAATATCCGAACTGTGAGAGCTTTAAGTATGGAAGATAATACAAGAGAATTAAAAGTCTAAGTTAGTGGCGAGTATATATGTTACAAATAATATGTGAGGTGGGGCATGGATTCCCTCCTTTTGCTCAACTTTGTCTTGGTTTGTGGGTATATTTTTTTATTTTTAAAGCATAACAAATAACATTTTTAGTGCGGGCTGGTGGAGGGGGAATTGTTTAGCTTTCCAAGCGTGGATGTTTTGGTTGGAGAATCCACAACCAAATGGCTCCATGGTCTCATGTCCCACGCTTTTCACCACCAAACTCAAAATTAAAAAAGAAATGGAATTTTCTCTCTCTCTCTCTCAAAAATTAAAAAAGAAAAATGATTCCAACATCAGTCAATTAATGCCAGCCCGCAATGTGTCACATCTTGATGCATTTGATCATTTGGTTGTAGCATTATTTCTAATAAAGAAGCATTCATGCATAGTAATGAATTTTGGCAACCATGGAGGGAAGCTCAAATGGTTGGATTTCTGCGTACGAAATCCAAGATCTCTATTTTGAGTTTTCTGGACAGGGGCGGAGCTATGTGCATGTGAAGGCACTCCCTGCCTTTTTATAATCTAACATTTTATATATATGCCTATATATATCCAATATATGTATATGTGATAGAGCAAACTCAATGGCACCCCCTGTCAATGTGCGACACGCCCAGTCCCACCCATCGTGTTAGTTTCCTAATTTTATTATTTGTAAATTTTGCTTGTTTCCATTTTCTACTCAAATTTATATGCTTTTTTTTTTCTTACACCAAGCAGAGTCTTATTTGTTTCCTTCTCCCACATGTTCATTTTTTCTTTTTTTACCAAACATAACTCCCTTTCCTACAAAAGTCTAAGGCTGATTGTATTAGCTTTTCTTAACTCACTTTTAGAGCTTAAAATTTTACTTGATCTTAAAGATGGAGTGATAATCAATTCTAGATGACTTGATAGGTGTATGATACGATAATTGGTAATATTTTCATACTAAAAGTGACTGTGACAAAAATTAACATGTTCGAATATTGGGTGTTTGAACTTTAAATTTTCAGTTTTAATATTTTGGCACCCCCTAAGATAAAATCCTAGCTCTACCCCTGCTCCTGGACCACCTATCCAATGTATTTGTCTTGCGTCTTATTCGGTATCTGAGGTTAGTAGGGTATTGCGGTCACTAGGAGAATTAGTTGAGGTGCGCGTAAGCTGGCCCGGACACTCTCGTCATAAAAAAAAAAAAGAATTTTGGTAGCAGATCGAAAACACCAAAAATGAAGTCCATGTACGTTTAGCTATGCCAAATATGTACGTTTTTTCATGCATTTGCCTCATTTTCGTAAGCACAAGCGTGTTAATTTCATTGAATTTGTTAGCGGAGGGGGTATTATATTAAACATAAAAAAAAAATGTGGTCAAAAAGGAAATTAAATGGGGCGTGCAATATGCACGTCCATGCAATATGGGCACAATTCCACTTCCAACTGAAGATGCGATGCATGATACTCCAATAGTGAATGTAATGTAATGCAATGCAATGGTGCGTTACACAAAATCATCTATATTTCATTCTTGGTGGGTAACCAACTCAGTGTCATATATATATATATATATATATATATATATATTCAACATATGCTTCCATAAACTTATGCAAGCATGAAACTAGTAGATAACTGTGAGATATATGTTTCGAAAAACTAACTGTTAAATTAGATATTATACATAATTATATATATCATGCATATAAAAAATCACAGTAATCTAACGGTTGATTTCTCAGAAATGTCATTGATAAAAACTGTAATAGTTTTCTACTGTCACAATTTTTCCAATCTATCTTTTGAGATGTTTATATTAAATCACTGTGATTTTTGGCAAGCATGACATCCATAAGAAGAATATTTAATCCAGCTATCAATTTTCCAAAATATGTATTTCAAAGTTATATTTTACCTTCATGCTTACATAAGATAATAACCAACTCAGTGACATGATTGGGACTAAATATATCTTATATACAGTCATATATAAAGTCCCGGCCCAATCATGTCTGCATATGCTTGTTTTAGTTAAAATAAACATGAAGTTAATTAATAGATAATTGTGAGATACAAATATTTTGAAAACGATCGATACATTTTTTATAGATGTCATGAAAGCTAGCCAAAAATCACTTTGATCCAATGTATACATCCCAAAATATAGACGGTTAAAATTATGACTACAAAAATTGTCACAATTTTTCTCAGCGATATTTCTAAAATACCGATCATAGGATCATTGTGATTTTGTTAGGCATGATTTTATCAGCATATGCTTTTTGATTATAGGTAATAGGTAATCATGAGATACGTATTTTGAAAAACTAACCATGGGATATATTAGATAATTGTGCATGGGATGCATATTTTGAAAAACTAACCATAGGTTAGATTAAATACTATATTTATGCATGCCATGCATGTCAAAAATCATAGTGATCCAATGATCAGTTTCTTAGAAATGTCACTGAGAAAAACTATGTACGTCAGTAGTTTTTAATGATAATAGTTTTTCACCGTTTATATTTTAAGATGTTGATATTGAATCACTTATTTTTTTACATGCATACATAACATATATAAGAAGAATATCTAATCCAATTGTGAATTTTTTAAAATACACATCCTATGAATAATTACATGAAGGTATGGGACTGCATATTTACAATCAAATATCCTTAAAAAAACACGGAAGACTTTCAGTTAAGTGGTCAATCCACAACTACCATTTTCTTTGTGGATGCTGGACGTGTATTGGATGATCGATTATCATCATTTACTAGCATTAAGAAAGCCAATTAATTAAAACATGTTAAAATAATTGAATAATTAAAAGCTGAGTGTGATGATTAAATAACACATAAGACGTGCGGGGAAAGGGGAAAAGGAATCCTTGCTTTACATCTCATCAGTATAAGTGTGTGTGTGTCTCTCTCTCTCTCTCTATATATATATATATATATACATAGTATCATATTCTCTGTTATACCTTATTTTAACACTTATGTTTACATCTCGTTTTTAAAATTGCATTGTAGGTCAAATATTTTGAGAAACATACCATTAGATTAAATACTTATCTTATGTTTGTCATGACAAAAAATTTGAGTAATCCAACGGTTAGTTTTGAAAAATATTATTGTGAAGAATTGTTAAATTTTTTTTATTAAATAAAAACATCACATTTTTTATAGTGTTATTTCTTAAAATCTAACCGTTGGATCACTATGTTTTTTGGCATACATGACATGCATAAAAAATGTATCAAATCCAACGGTCGGTTCGTAAAAATATTTATCATAAATCCTGTTTTGAAAACGAGATATAAATATGAGTGACAAAATAGGGTGTAAGGAAAACGTAAAACCCCTCCACACACACATATATATAATAGTTGATTGGAACTGCATATTGTTCCCCTCACTCCAAACAAGAGTCAAGAGGGCATGAAAGTATATATGTATATTATTATTAATATCATACATTATTTTATAATATGCTGTCTTAAATAATTGGGGTGCTATAGATCTTCTTACCTGTGCATAAGATCTCTTTCAGGTGATAAAATCATCATCTTCTTAATATATAGTGTAGTTAGTGGAACCGTGCTCTGACCCGGTTCAATTGCCTTTCTTCCTCTAGCTCTTTTTGTTATTTAATTCTTAATCTATGTACAATTTGGTCAGGGTAGTGAGAATACAATGGATAACAAACAAAAATCTAGAATCCTAATTAAGTTATTAGTATTATTATTTTTGTGCAGGAACTAAATGAATTATTATTAGATATTTTAAGAGTAGGTTCATATATAATTTATATTGAACTATTTGTTCAAGGTGGTCCTTTACGAACATGATGGATGTGGCTTTGTAAAGAATGAAAATCCTTCATCTCTTTCACTCTACATGTACTTTTTTAGAGTATCTTTAATGGGCTCTCGTTTGGAACTGTCATTGTCAAATTTGTGAGTCGTGATGAATGTGGCTTTATAAAAATTAAAAATCCCCTGCCTATTTCACCATATATGTACTTTCTTAGAAGTTCCGTATTTAGACTATTTATATTTTGGCAATGACTATCTTCTCTCAAATAGTCAACATTAGATTTTCCAATCTCATTTAAAATCCATTGCAATACAATGGTACCAAATATGAGAGAAATTCTCATTTTGGCACTATAGGGCTCCTATTTTGGTATTGTAGTACTCATAAATATGGAAATTAAAAGCCCAAATGGGATCGAGCTCCCCATTGGAGATACTCTTACATCTTCATTTCAATTTGTGCATACCAATTCAATAGCAAAGACCACACTTTGTGAATTAGGTTTTTTTATTTTTAGAGTTCAAAAAAAGAGAATATAGAGTAAAAAATATGCATATTTGGTTATCAATTTTCTATTTTCAAAATTAAGGAAAAACATAAAATAACTAAAAGAATATGTTTGGCTAACTTATTCTTTGAAAACAAAACTAATGTGAAAATTGAAAATAAAAAACATAAAACATTATTTTCTATTTTCTATTTTTTGAATTTTAAAAACAGGAATTTCTTCTGGAGTACATGCCCAAACAAGTCCTAAAATTTTCTAATCATGTAAACAATTAGAGATAAGTGTTAAATATGGTACATTTTGATTGCATTCCTTCAACATTATATACTTTTTAAATAAGTCAATTCAAGGTTAGTTTGAAAAACAAAATATAGTTATACCTTATTCTCTAAACAAGACTAAGTTCTTGTTTTTAATAAGTTTGCCTATATTCATTTTTACAATTCAAAATCCCACTAAATCTAAAGAGACATAAGAAGTGATCTAAAATAATTTCTAGACGTGTTGAGGGGTGAAAGAAGATTGGCTAAAATTAGGCTTTCTAATTTTTGTCACAATCCCTTCTATTATGAAAATTTCGATATGAGAAAAAATAGTTTGATATAAAACTCTAAAAAGATATGTGAAGTCATTATTTCTCTAGAACTGATTTTAGCCAAAGTTAATACAAATATATTTAAAAAAAAAAAACAATCAAATAAGGATGAAATCAAAACTAATTAGACTTTTGAAGCGACCGAATCTTTATATTTGATCTTCTTAAGAATGATGATATTTTGATGCTCATTAGTCATTAGTGCAAGTTTCGTGTAAATTGTTGCAAAGTGACATTACCAATTATAGGGACAATGCATGGGACATAGCATAATCCTTACCGCCATACCCAAAATAAATAAATAAATGCACGGGCCATAAATTGAACAAGAATATCTACTTGATAATTGATAGAACATCAAATAAGATTATCTGGTTGTAGCTATTTTAATTCTCCAAAACGAAAATATTCAATAAATTAAATTAAGGACTAAAATGGTGATTAATGACCATATATATATATATATATGAGATACAGCTAGAGCATCAATCCATTGATGGATCTTGTTCATTTGATGAATCATGCACATTTATAAATCACATCAATTAAAAGTATTATTGTACTCTTTGGCGGGCCAGAGAGGGGCATGGGCTTTTTACCTCAATCCACCAAAGAAAATAGAGTGTGGGGGTGGAGTGGGGCCATGTCTTGTTCACATAATTCATGGTTTGAATGGTCAAGCTCCAAATTATTGGTGTTCCTGCTTAGCATAGGATACCATCTCTTATAATCTTAAATCTCTCTTTTTATTTCTCTTTTCCTAAAATTTTTTACCTCTTTAATTTGCTTCCTCCACCAATCTATATGCAATGACAGATCAAGACTAGAAAGCATTATGCTTTTATGTATCCTTTGGTCTTGCGTTTTGAAAGCAATTTTTTTTTTTTTTTTTTTTTGATTTTGAAAGAAAAATTTTACTTTCAAATTTTGATTTTAGACAGACAAAATACGTACTAAGATTACATTTTTATTTTTAATTAAACTGTAAAAACTACTCTGATCTACATTCATAATATGCATCGCCTTCTAATTATTATAATTAGAATGGTTTTCAAATCGGAGTTGGCTGAATTCAAGTAATTTGAAATTATGAATCAAAATTTTAAAAATTTAAATATTAGTTTTTTGAATTTTTGTTAATTGTATTTAAATATGCTAACAAATTTTGAAAAATTTTAGAATGTAGAACCAAAACAATTAATACATTTTGGAAAAAAAAAATTGAATTACTGGTTTTGTATATATATGTATGTAGGATAAAAGGAAGTTTGTAAATTAGCAAATTAAAGACCTTGTCATGAGTGAAGCATGAGGAGATTAAAAGGTGGGTGAGGTGGGGCTGTCCACAGTTTCTTCTCCTCCACATAAACAATTCTATTGTAGGAGTGGGACAAGGAGATTCCATTCCTGAACAAGGGCATGGTAGCTAGTATTCTAATTATATATCCATATGTATAATTAAATAATTAAATTTCATCTTTCAAATAATAAATATATATACTTCTATCAAGGTTAAAAAAAAAATAACAAATGGGTATGTACTAAACTAAAGTGTCATGGACACCCAATTGACTTGTTTAATGATCCCTAAGATCTTATTACTTCCAAATACTTAGCCAATGAATGATATATTAAAATTAGGACTAGTAAATTTTAAAAGTCAGTATTTTTCCTCTCAATTAACCATCCAAATACTTCCTAAGAACTTATAAGTTACCCTGATATTATTTATATCAAAACATTAAAATAGATCCAACTTAAATATAAATATGTTCTCATTTTTCAAGATTGAAAAAAAAATAATAATACGTTTATTCTTTATTACAAACCAAGAATTCAAATACTCAAGCTCACGGACTCGAATTTCAATAATCAAATTCTCAAACGGCTTCATTCGTTTACAGTCCTAGTTAGTAATGAAATATGCCATCATTTATTGTCTTAATATGTTACCAAATAGACATAACAAGGCTGTTACTATATTACCACTCAAAAATATTTGCTTAGTTATAAATGTTTTGTATAAAAAAGTAGGAATAAGTTCTTTTAATTTGGTGTAAAAACCGATATACTTCTTACATTTGGTGCTTCCACGTGTTGTTATAGCTAGTTTTCTTTTCTTTTTTTTTTTTTTTCCTTTTTCTTAAATGATAGTTGGAAAAACGGATATAGGATTACTAAAAGATAGGACTGTAAATGAGTCAAGTCTAGTAGGACGCTCAAGCTTGGCTTGATAAATTAATGAGTTTAAAGATAAAATTTGAGTTTGGCTGGTTTATTTTATAAATCAGATCAAATGAAACTTTTATTGAATTGAATTTGAAAAAATTTCAATAATTTGATTATATAAAATAATAATGAGTTTTTCGAACTGAGTAGTACTCTATTCAAATTTGACTCAGTAAATTAATTAGTTCAAAAAAAGGTTTGAGTTTGAGTTTAGTTCAAAAAATTTTATTATTAAATTAATATCGAGTTATACTAGAACAACTTAATTTATCTAACAATCCTACTAAAAGAATCAAAATTTTGAAAATTTCTATCGTATCAACATTTAGATTTATGAGTGAAAAATGTGTGGTCACAATAACATTAATTAATTTTAGTCAAATTAAGAAGGCATATTGATGGTATCGACAAGTCTACTCGTAAAATTTTTTGGTAGTTGTACCAAAAACTTTAATTTGATTATCGCTTTCATGAGGGGTGAAGATGGTTTAAAGAAAATAAAAGTGTTATTTCCTATAGTCTATAAATTCAATGAATTTTTTGAAAAAATATTAAAAATTTAAAAAAAAAAATAGAAGGGCACGTTTGGAAAGAGAAAGTTGTTGATATGATTACAGTAATTTTAGTGACAATCCAGGACAAGGGAATTAGGAAATTTGCCACGCCCACGGAGCTTATCTACCATGCTTCATCATTGTACACTAATATCTTGCGTGCACTACACCACACGTATGAAACTATGAACTGAACCGTGATCCCTGAACTAGGGACATTTTTGTCAACTCATTCTCTATATAATCTTCACATCCGTGCACTCTATTCGAGTTTCGACTTTGACTGCGCTCTCTCTCTCTCTCTCTTTTCTCTCTGCAACGCCTTTTGAGTGTTTGTGTTTGATCTGTGTTTGTTTTGGGGCCTGAGGATAAGCGATTTGGGGTGAATTTTCTTGCTCAGGATTTGGGTTCTCTCCTTCACTCTTCATTGTAAGTTATTGATTTTATGGTTTCATCTTCGATCTTCTCTTTTGATGTATCTACTTCGAAATGGGCTTTAATTTTCTTCATTGTTTTTTTTTTCCTTCCATTTTCCCCTCTCCGATCTTCCCTGTTCTCTCATGGTTTTTCCACTTGAAAAAGTTGTTTCCCTCTCTCTCTCTCTCTCTCTCTCTCACACACACACACACACACACACACACACACACACATATTCATAAATACATGTGCTTTTGGGTTTATGTCTGGGAAGTATTGATGGGGAGGACTTGAGATTTGATGAGTGTTCCTCTCATACTATGCTTCATTTTTCGATTTGTACATAGTTATTTCTTCGTTTCTCTTTAAGGCTCAAGTTTTTTAAAGCTCCTTTATCATCATTTTCATCTGTTTTGCATTTTTTATTTTTATGGAGTATTTCTTATTGATTTGACATATTATCATATCTTTCAGTTCTATGTTTTCCCCTATTTCTGATGAATATTAGAAAGAATGACTTCATTTTTTTAGCCGAAAATAATCCAATTTTAATACCAATCTTGCTTTGCAGGAACCTTTAAGTCGGCATAGTCAAAAGGCAAAGTGGTGGCCATCAATTTGAAGAGAAAGAAAACAGCATGCGGTGGTGGTTGAGTCTCTCTGTAGATGTGTACCGAAAAGTTGTCTCCTTAAACTTATACTGTAGGGTAATTCTGTAATTTCTCCCTATAATCAAAACCCATATTCTTCTTTAGCTTAATTCCTTCACTTTTGTCAATGGGATCCAATATTTTTCCCCTTTCCCGCTATATCCGCAGGATTAGCTGAACATTGGCCTACCCTTCTCCTCAATTTCTACTCAGAATCCATTCCTTTTTATTCTTGGTCGTAAATTATTAAATCCTGTAAGCATCCACTGGATCTTCTCCCTGTTTGACGAAATTCCAGCCTAGGCTTCCTTTGGTATTTCTTCACTCTTAGTTGCAGGGTTGTAGAAGATTGTGTTGTTTTTTTAATTGAAGGGTTGGAAAGTAGTTATGGTGTGCCAAGCAGCGAGCCAAACAAGATTTCGGGCATTGAAACATGAAAGTGGGATTGCCGGGAACGCCACCATTATAGTTAGAGTCATAGCATGCTTTCAACCTTTGCAGGATTGTCAGGTTAGTTGCAGATATTTGATGAATTTACCCATCTTTTTTGTAGAATTAGATGCTTATGATTGGTGATATTTGTATCCTCATCTGTTTTTATACTCTATTTGTGATTCACAAGATTGCTTCTTGTTATCTTTGGCTGTTTATGTTGGTTGAGAACGTTATACAATTGGTGTTTTTTTTTTTTTTAATTAATTTCTTGTGCTTTCCAGGCTGAATACTTCCGTCATTTGCTTAAGCCTGTTACGTAGTTTGGTTTTGCGGTTTTTTGTTCAATTTAAGCTGGAGTTTTTAGTTTTCTTCAATTGTTACTGGAAAAGAAAGCAAGTAATCAACAATTCCTAGTAGTACGAACACCCTTCTTCTGGTACGTTTTTTCGCAATTTCCTGTCTGTAATAGTAGTGGAAATTGATGTATTCATCTTATTAATCTGATGTGTTGTAAAATACTTTGGGTCTTTGTATCATAATCCTTAGGTGATTGTTTTTGGTTGGATGGGAGAGGATTGGGGATCCTGGCTTCCTCTGCAGCAGCATTTTGATTGGCAATCACCCAATTTGAATTCCTTAAGAGCTTCACCGAATCTAGGACAGCAGAATCCCATCTCTGCTTACATGAACCCTTGCGCTAATATGGTTGCTGCAAATGGGACTTTGCCAGCATGTGCATCCTCTGAGCTGCCTCAATCACGGGCAGGCCAAGCAAACGAACCTCATGGTTGGTTTTATTGTTTGCCTCGATTCAGACATAACTTTGCTCCCCCGGCAAACTCCATTTTCAAAGAGAAACTTCGTGTGGGCGCTTATGAAGACTCCAGGGAGGTTGTCACGCCCAATGTGGGGTCAGGGTCTGGGTGTGCTCAGAAGAGATTCCTTGTTTTTGATCAATCAGGGGATCAAACAACCTTGATTTTTAGTTCCGGGATTGGGGCTCCTGCACAGTGCCTGACTTCTTGGGGCCAAAAGCCTCCTGTTGATTACAATTTGAATGGAGAAGATCTTGGAACTAAAATGGATCCTATTCATCACCCGGGACAAATTTTGACTGATGAGTTTAATGAAACTCGTGGGACTGATGTGGGAAGCGAGATGCATGAAGATACAGAAGAACTCAATGCCTTGCTTTACTCAGATGATGGTAGTGATTATACCGATGACGGCGATGATGATGAAGTAACCAGCACAGGTCATTCCCCTAGTACAATGACAGCACACATTAAGCAAGATTGGTTTGAGGGAATCACAGAAGAAGTTGTTAGTTCTGATGGGTCAACTACAAGGCAAAATCTAGTTGATGGAGGTTACGATTTACCATCACTTGTGGACACTGCAAATTCTGTTAAACGGAAAAGATCCTCAGAGTACGAGGATGACGCCCAATCCAGTTCTGGCAATGGGCAAAATCCTGGACCAGGAGAAAATGATTCTTTGTTTGGCAACAAAAGGATGAGAAAGGAAAAAATACGTGAGACAGTGAGTGTACTACAGAGCATAATTCCTGGTGGGAAGAGAAAGGATGCAATTGTGGTTCTTGATGAAGCTATCCATTACTTGAAATCTTTGGAACTCAAGGCCAAAGCTTTAGGACTAGCCTAAATACTCTCTGAGCTGCAGTATGTCTTATATATGAGTAGTATTAGTAGTAGTAGTACTTGGCAACAGTGTCCCTTCTTGTTGATTAGAAGTTGTTAATGGGGTATGCAGAGCCCTTCCTGAAGTATTTCTTCAATGATTGAGTTAGCAATGAGTAGAGCTTTGGCTTGTGAAATTTCCCTCTCACTCCTAGTCTCTAGAGAGAGAGACAGAGAGACAGAGAGCAGTCTCTATTATGTCCCAATAAAGGGTGGTGAATCATTACAGATGTCTTAGGGTTTGGAGAAAGCAATACTCACACCTGGGCGTGGGGTTGTGGATGAGACGACTGCATGTATCTCAAAGGAGAAGGAGAGTGCACGCCCCTTGCCCGTTGAAGGCTTTTGGGACCCAACTCCTTTTTGTGTATTTCTTGACTCATGTTTTATCTCTTCTGGGCCTATCATTTTCTCGTGTAAGAAAGAAATCAATCACCCAAATGCAGAGGAGTGAGTCTTGATTCTCTGTTTGGATTTTTCTTTGCTTGGATTTGCTTCAGTACTATGATCACGACACATCATCTAAATATATCTTTCGGTTTAAATAATATGTCACGATCTTAGATATTCAAGCAAACTCAAGCAGCAGCAAAAAAAAAAAAAAAAAAATCCAAACAAGTTCAATATTCGTCGTCCAAGTGAAGTTTCATTTTAAGGTGATGAATTTGTGGCATATGGTGTAAAATACCTCCTCCCCTTGCTGGGGTAAATTTATAATGTGATGATATGTGAGTGAGTGAGATGTTATATATATATATATATATATATATGATGTATCATATTTATGGTGTGTGGAGGTGGTGGTGGAGGTGGAGAGGAGGGAGGGTGATGTGTGTTTGGTTGGTGAGTTGTCTTTATGCAAATGAACTGACGTCGCATGCACGCATTTATGATATGAGACAGCGATGGATAAGTGTAAGCTCTTCAAATGAGTGTTGCCTTATTATTTCCCTTCTCTGCCGATATCATGGCGTGGTGACCTGCGAGGGGACCACTCTGTTGCATTATTTAGGACATGAAGCGCATGCGCTTCCCTCATGTGTCCATTCCGTCAAGCCCCACTTTTAACAATTTACTTAAATGCTCTAAATATCCTAAATGCATTGGATTTTGACTATCTTAACCCTATCAACTTATGTGGTTGTTGGCTTTTATATTTTGTTAATATTTAGATATTTTTTATCAGTGATTTTTGAAATAATCTATCGATGTGCAAATGTCTCATGTGATGTAATTCTACTAAATGTTCTATCTTGAGGGACAAGCTCTCCAATTTAACGACTTGTAAGTAACGTTTGCATATATTCCATTTCCATATGTCCTCATCATATAAGAATTATGTTAATGTTATGTTGTCATGTTAGTTATCATATCACATCGGTTGATTGATAGAGTATATGTAATTATAATTTTTTTTAGAGGGGGAAGAACATACAAGGTTAAATACACACACAAAACACATAATTTTGAGGGAAAATTATCCAAAGAATCCTGAAAATAGATTTTATTATCACCAAATTCAAATAATAAGGTTTCTTAATGAGAGGAGAAATTATTTAGTGGATTAGTTTCACTACGTCATCACTTGATAGGTGGTGAACACCTCCATTGAATGGTTGACACCACAGTATATGTCAGAAAATTTTGCCACCTCAGGCTCTTTGCACCATATGCGAACAACATTAACACCGTTTTCTAATCACACCAAAAATTGAAAGATTTTCAATTTCCTGCTCATATGGTATCGAGGGGTTAAAATCAAATTCGGCCTTTCAACGTCTAATTCCCTTCCTCTGCCATCTGCAACTTCTCTATAAGCTCTGATCTGCCCTCTTAAAATCTTTCTTTTTGCAAACCCTAACTGCCAAATCATCTCTCTCTCTCTCTCTCTCTCTCTACCCCAACTGTAAACCCTAGCCCCCAAAATCATCTCTTCGAAAGTCTCTTTCCCTAGATCATCGTAGCTTCTCATGGTCGCTCTACCAAGATCTTGCAGAAGTTTTGAGCTCGATTAGAGTCAATTCTTTCCATTAATTGGTTCTTATTTTATGTATTTTTGTTTGGTACGGTTGTTGAGAGAACAAAGGGAAAGGGTAGGAAATTAAAGAATATTTTCAATATTGCATTTTCTGTCGCTTGTGTTTTTTAGGAAAACGGAGAGAAAAAGGTAAAGAAAAGAGGAATAAGCTTTGGGCCCCGGTTTATTTCATTTGGTTTTCACATTTAAAAAAAAAAAACCACCTTGACGAACCAAGTTATCCAGTGATGGAATTTATTGGAGTATATAATTGTAAGAAAATATGTTCGCATAGGGTAAAGAAAGGGCAGAAAGCTAACATTTTGATTCCCTACTCTTCCCCCTCTCTTCTGCCTCCATTTGCAGCTTACTCTCCGGTATATGCATTTCTATTATATGAATATATAGTTTCCTTCGTTTCCGTGGCTATGGCTAATGTTCCATTTTCCTATATCACGAAGTTCAAATTTTACAAAGAATGATGAATAGTTTTTTTTTCTGTTATAATTGTATAAAAGTTCAAATTTGTTGGGATTGTTATAAATGTGGCTTTTCACAATTAATTATGTTATTTATTTTCTTCATTTCAATTTAATGTAGGCACATCACCATTGAAGAGTGCCAATGGCATCATCTATTGCAACTGGAGAGGATAGTAATGGATTGAGGTTCGGGAAAAAAAATGTCCCTTTTTTTTTTTGGGGTGCTATATCGGCTATTAGTTTGTGATTATGGACTATGTAACTTTAATAGAATAAAGTGGCATTTTTTTTTAATAGAAATACACTCTGTTTGTGTGATTAATCTTTTAATTTATGCAATTTGAGTTTTGTTTATAGTAAAAATTGAGGAGGGTTGCTGACCTAGAGATTGGCTACGTGAGGTGATGAGACGGGGAAGAAAGATAACCAAGAAAGAGGAGGGACAAAAGCTTCTCAAAGATTTTGGAGGGAACCATGGCAAATTCTTAAGATGACCTGGGTCGACCTCCTTCCCAAGGAGGAGATCACTTCCTCTAGGCAGAGGGAGTTAGCTTGAGTGAATGCAGCAGTAACCTTTTTGACCTAGGGTAGGTGGGTAAAGTGAATACTTGTTGTTTTCCTCTTAAATTCATCTGTTTTATAGTGAGACAAAAGGTGAGGTACAGCTAATGGGTCAGGGTTGAGCAAATAGGGGAGCTCTGCATGCTAGTGCTACTTGCATGCATGCCACCCACTGCCCTTATTGAGTTATCCCTTCACTTAGGTCTCGGGTGGGTTGTTCGAGGTAAAAGGTTCAGGACTTGGGTCCTATATGGTGCAGGCATGATATTGTCAAGTGCATGCATGGGCACGTCTACCATTGCGACGGGTCAATGGCTGCTATTAGAGGATTGTGCTGCATTCACCACGTGTCCAGGGACAACATTATCCTCCCACATTCTTTGAGAAGACCAAGACAAAGATTGAGCATCCCTTGATCCTCGACCCGGGGGGGTGACCCTTTGCCTTGGCGAGCCTGTTGTCCTGCCCTCCAGTCCTCATCCTTTCTCTTAATCCCGTGGAATGAGGTAGGTTGATCTTACCCTTGGGTCAACCTTAACCTCTTGTTATTCAGATACCAAGCTCGAAGTCGAGCCCCCTAAGATATTGCAATCGATCCCGGCAAACTTGGTCGTTTGGGTTTGTCCTTCAAGGGGGCCAAGAATGGTCTGCGTACCTCTAACTTCTACCCCGGAGAGTAGGCATCCATGAATATGGGCATCCCTGCCATTGGGGCATCTACTAGAAGGTAGCATCTCTTGTCAAGGTGGGAGATCTCGACAAAGGGGAGAGATCAAGGCTGATGGCACAATATAGTTGGCCCTGAGGTCGATCGTAGTGAATTCAGTCATGATATCGTCTTCTTGACAAAGTCGATCATGAGGTCGATTTGATGACGGAGTCGACCCTGAGGCCAATCTTAATGTTGAAGTCGAATATGAAGTCGTCCTCATAGCAAGATCGACCGTGAGATCGATCTCCATGGTGAAGTCGAATATGAAGTCGTCCTCATGACATGGTCAATCATAAGGTCGATCTCAGTCAAATATAAGGTTGCCCTCAAGGTAAGGTCGACCGTGAGATCGATTTCTATGGTGGAGTCGAATATGAAGTCGTCCTTATGGCAGGGTCGATCTCAATGTTGAAGTCGAATATAAAGTTGCCCTCATGGTAAGGTCGACCGTGAGATCGATCTCTATGGTGGAGTCGACCCTGAGGTCGATCACATTACAAGGTCGATCAGAAGATGAGATGTCTACGACGTCCACGTGGCCTCAGGTCGACCTTTAGGATTTATGTATGAACAAGTTTCAATCCCTATTGGTATCTGTAAATTAGTTCTGTATTTTGGGCATAAGTGTTTAGCCTTTAGTATTTGCCAAAATTTGGTGCCATTTATATTTACCGAAAAAAGAAAAAACAAAAAAAAAAAAAACAAAAAACAAAAAACAAAAACCCCACCATTTGATGCCATTTTGTGCTATTTGGGACGTTAAATTTTGACTTTAAATTATCAAATGGCATAAATGCATTCTAAATAATTTTAAAATTTCCTTTTCTTCTTTTTTCCCTAATCATTTCTAAAATTTATAGAAAGCTTAACTAATGAAGTTCTCTTCCTTTTACCCAAAATAAAAAAGAGCTTAATAAAAGGGAAGCCCCACTTGAACAAATGTTTATCATATACCATGCCAATATAATTAATACCATGTTGATGTTTTCATAGTCCGTGCAAAAGTGCGTAGAACTTCAAATGGCTTAATTGATATAGCATGTGAGAAGGGATTCAAATGATACATCTATTGTCTAGGGAAAGAGAAATATTAAAAAGGATAGCTAAATCCTTTTACAAGGCCCCAGTAAGTCAGTATCCCGACTTATAGTTACTATAAACCCAAGAGGCAGCTAGATGAGTATGCACATTATCATCCCTATTACATTTAAAACAAGCAAGAAAAATTGGATTTGTCCAGACAGAGACAATCCTCTTTCAAAGACAAAATACTACTAGGTCAAGAGTCTGAATTAAGTGCATAGACAACGTTCGGTGCGTCCAACCAAACAAGAGATCTAGCCTGTTTGCATTTTTATAGAAAGATCTAAATGTGTTCTTTATGCTATTAGTAATGTGAAGGAAACCATCCTCATCTTTGTTATTCTCATAAATTGCAGACATCATCGCAGGTAATATAACACAAAAACAAACCAATAAGTAATTAATAGGAAAACATATGATATAAATATATACAGAAGCTTAATAATGGAGGTGTGTTCACTCTGGAAATCTTCAAAGTGGCAGTACACACATGTGGATTTAGTGGGGGCGTGCTAGTAAAGTTGACCATGCACCTTATCAAGGTTTGTAATTGGTTTGAAGATAAGCGAACCAAATATGTATAAGGCAATTGTAATGGTTTGAATTTGCTTGAATGAAGAGGAAAAAAAATACCATAGATTTATATTATTACCTCCATGACTGGTACAACAACAAATCAATCTGTTAAAGTCCTTCGAATCAAGGATTCTATTATAAAAAATCAGAGTGAAAAGGATGGAAAGAAGAAGGAGAGAGATCTTAGAAGAAAATGATAGAAAGGGAGAGGGAGAGACAGTTATAGACAAAAAATGTATTTATAAACTTGAGAAGCAATTGCCTTCAACTCGTGTGAAATGAGATGTTGACAAGTGTCGAGTACTCTTGCATCATGTTTAAAGTCCATGTGTATTAGTGTGAAGCAGTTTTTCTGCAAAATGATTGGTTTGAAACTTCTGACTATACATTTTCAACCAAATCTGGAACTTCTATTTGACTGTAATAAACTGTTTTCTGACTTGGAGAACTATTGCAAATTGATTTCTAAGTGAATTTGAACGAAAACCTCTGCATTCTCTTATAAAAAGCTCCCAAACATGTTTAAATATTCAAAAAATAACCACCACAACAGCTATTTGATGCATTCTCTAATAAAACATAATAAAACATGTCTAATATTCAAAAAATAACTACTATAACAGTTACTAGCATTTATTTGATGTATTCTCTAATAAAAGAGAATTAAAAGCTTAAAATGTTTTCAAAAGATTTTCAAAACATGTTTCATGAAATGACATTTTTGATTTAAAGCCAATTGGTTAGTAAATTTCAAAAGCTTAATTTGAGCTAACTGTGAACCAGCCGCCGCGGATCGGGAGGTGTTTTCACTTAAATCATCGTGGATTGTGGATGAATTTATCCGTGTCGATTTATCATTCTCTATTATCCACATTTATCATTCTCTATAATCCACTCAAGATTAGGTTTTCAAAAAGGATAAAAGTTTGACAAAAACTGGGAGTCGCCACCTTATTTTTAAGGATTAAGGAAACCATAAAAAGAGTTTTATTTTCAATAAAACAAATGACCCCATATTTTGGAAAAGCATGGTCTTCGAATCAAAGTTGGATTCGGAGGCTAGGTTATGAGATAGGAAGTTTCCAAGACACGTCTTGTAAGCACCTATCTCACCCTAATTAAAGGTCTCCTAATTAATTTTAGGCTTTATCAAAATCTTATAAAAACAACCCTATCATATCTAATCAACCAAGAAAGTAATGTAGATAATACTAAGTAATAAATAATAATAAAAGAAACAAAAAAAAAATCCTAAAGACCTTAGGAAACACAGAGTCATCCTAAGATTGGACTTGCGCCCTATTGACTGCCTACGTACCTTACCAGTTTCCTGATAATAATCAAAGTCCACGTAGTTCGATTACATATGATTCTCCTATTGTAATGAACTACATCGTTAAAGGCATTCTACCTTATCCAAGACTCTATCTTCGAGAGTTTATTTTCATTCTAAACACTTCATCATTTAAAGTGGGAGTTTCATCCCAAAACAAACTCTTAAATTTTAATTTCACTGAGGAACCTCCTCGAAGATAGACTCTTAAACAAGCTAAAATCCCTAATTGGATGCAGTTTTTACAACAAAGGAGAATCCTAAGTGGAGCCAAGTGGCTCCCCTAACCTAAAAGTCCCTAACTACATCTTAAGTCAATCTAAACAACCTAAAATACTAAAATAATGCATGCTGGAAATTATAAAAAAAAAAAAATGCATAAAAAATGTAACAAACAATTAATAAAAATGCATGACAATGTCCTAAATGCAAACTAAGTTATCTATGTGAGCCTAGGCATATTTCTAAGTTAATTTTGTTGTCCCAAGTATATACCTCTAGAGGGGGGTGAATAGAGGTTATGCAAACTATTCAAAATAATTACCAAATAAAAATTATGGTTCAATTAAATTCAGCAGAAGACAATGTTTGAATCACAATAAAACAATTGATACAATAAGTATATGAATTGAACAACAATTAATATAGCAATTATATGAATTGAAATGCAAGAGAAGAGTTAGAGAGATTCAAACACAAGAATTAACGTGGTTCGGTCTCCGCCTACGTCCATGCCTCAAGAGCCCGGTCTTAAGGATTCCACAATCCACTATGGATCACTCCTTCAAGGTGGAGAAACCTTTACAAGTTGCCTTCTTTCAAAGGTGGAAGACACTCACCCACAACCTACTTTCTAGGTGGTAGATTCTCACCCACAAGGGTTTCACTCAACCCTTAAATCTCACAAGTTACAAGATGAAATTGAGAATGTGTACAATAAAGAAACTCCTCAAAGAGTAGATGATGTACAATAATAAAGCTCACACTAAAATCTCTCAAAGATTAAGAACTATTCAATGGCTCAAGAAAGAATGATGAATCAAAGTGAATAAATCACACAAGAATGATGTAGACTAAGTTTGTGTATGATTGAATATGATCATTAGTTGATTCAAGACTCATCAAATGAGTATAAATAGGTTCCAAAACAAATATGGCCGTTGGGGGTCAAAATAAAGCCGTTATGAAGTTGCAGAGCATAGTTAGTCGACTAGGACAAGGTGGTTAGTCGACTAGCAAGCATATTTTAAAAGGATTTTAACTTCCCGGGCACGGTTAGTCGACTAGGACTAGGAGGTTAGTCGACTAGCTCATGAAAAATACATTTGAACAAAATCTGGGTTTGTTAGTCGACTAGGACCAGGGGTGTTAGTCGACTACCAACTTAAAAACACATTTGGAAATTTTCTCCGGGATCGATTAGTCAACTAGCCAAAGCTATTAGTCGACTAGCAACTTTGCAACAAAAACAAGGCTTCTGTACCTGCCATTAGTCGACTAACAAGATAGGATTAGTCGACTAGGAAACCATTAGTCGACTAGACCAGGGTGCATAGTCGACTAACTTAGAATTTCTCAAACCATTGCATCATGACTTCTCCTAGTCGACTAGGACTAAATTGGTTAGTCGACTAGGGAAGTTGCAATGTCAATTTTTCGAAATTTCTAAGTTAAAATCAACATACAACACTTGAGCAAGTTAACTAAGTGTTCCAAAACATTTTTGGGCAAGTTTAAAATGTTTTTCAAAGATGTTTAGGCCAAAACAATAAGTATAAAACATTTTGTCTTTTGAGTCCATAAAGCCCATTGAGAGTTTGAATCAATTTTGTCACCAAAATGTTATTTTCCAAGATAAAACCTATGGTCTTTAAGTCATGGTCAATTGAGCCAATTAGTTCATCCTATAGAGAGATTTACAATATAAATCCTAAGCACTCTTACACAAGAATAAAAACAAGATCTTCAACACTTGAGCTTGGCTTGTGCTAGGCTTGCTTGGCTTCATCATTACACTTCAATAATGTTGTGGCTCATGATAGGATTGCATCAATGCAATAGCTCTCTTCATGGTCCTTAGTGAATATACAACATATTCATATCCACATAAGGTTCATTGTAGTACACGAGCTTCATCTTCATGATGGCTTGAGCCTTCTTCATTGACAACTTGAATCCTATTATATTCTTATAAACACATATACCAAAATGGATATACAAGAACTATAGGATAAAGTTAATCAATCAATAAGGTTAGCCAAACAAACATTAAATAACTATGACAATGTTAATCAAGTAACAAATATGACATTGTCAAACAATAAACATTCATTCAAAAATGTTTGGCAATAAACGCGAATAAACATCAAAATATTCATATGCAATATATCAATATATACATATGTAATACAACAATATTATCATGTGCAATACAACAATGTATTCATATACACATGAGAAATCAAAACACAATGTTTGTTATCATCAAAATCATTTAACAAATATGGGTGGAAGCCATAAGGCTAACAAATTTAATCCTAAAAAAATGCTTTTTAACCCACTTTAAGGTTACTTTTAAACATTGGACAGAATTAAAAGTAATCAAAAAGTGGAATCAAAAACCATAAAAACATTGTAATAAAAAAGGATATGACCTATAATGCATCTTAATATGATATACCAAAAAAATAATCATGCATTATGCTTAAAAAAATCTAATTTTAACACAAGGAAAGGGACTTACCTTAGCTTGCTCCCTCGACCACAATTCATATGATATTCCAAGCAAAACAAGATTAAAAATAATGATATAAACAAACCTAAACAAAAACTATCCTTTAAAAAAAAAAAAAAAAAAACAATAAACACTCACCCTATATATGCAAATGACTCAATTTTTCCTACCATCATGCATTACTAACCTATAACAGAAAATACTATACATTAAATTAACTCTTAACATGCATTTAATCATAAAAAGAATCCTAAACATATTTCCATTAACCCACAAGGATTGGCATGTTCAAAACATATGAACAAACTCACACTTTAACCATGCAAAACTCATAAATGCAAAAATCTATATACTAATTATTTGAAACCTATATACAATAAACCATTAATCCCTTACTCTTAACCTATGAATATTCAACCTAAATATCCACTCCTAGCATAGTATTGACATGGAAGAAGAATGAAGGAGATGAAGAAGAAAGAAAAAAGAAGAAGAAGAAGAAATATGCAGATTTTTATGTAACTTATCAAAACAAACACAATGATTGATTAAACTGACTTCTTTTCCTTTTTCTTCTTTATTCCTAGCTGAATTCTTCAAGCTCCAAGGACTTCAAAAATGTGGCTAAGGTGCTAGGGGGCTGGTGCAAGTGCTCAAAGTCTCTATTCTCTAAGTTGGCTCTTCTAATGCAAAGTTGGCTCTCTTTAAACTGATTCTATAGCCTTATATTTATAGAGAGGCTTTGATTTTGATCAATGGTTCACATTGAAACCATTAGGAATGATCCAAGGGTCTCAATTGAGTCCCCCAAGGTCTCCAAAGTCGTGCCAAAGGCTCCAAGCTGAGCTAGAAAGAGTCCCAAACAACCAAAACTCTTCAAACTTGAAAAATAGGCAAAATAGAGCATTGGCTCGGGTGACCAACCACCCTAGGACGGTTGGCCGTCCCTAGGGGGTCGGTCATCGAGCCTCCAGCCCAAATTTTCCCTATTTTGGGCCTAACTCAGCTCATTTCGACCCGATTTTGGTTTTTTTCGGCTTTTCGGACCCGTTTTAAGTCCAAATTCGACGATTCAAGCGCCGAAGCGATCGTGATTCGATTCTCCATGTTTTAAGAAGTGTTTAAAGTGAAAATACATTGACCAACGTCAAATTTTTAGGAAAAAGTCAACCAATTAGCTGTTTAAGGCTTACCGGGCCCAAATCAGGGTTTTAAAATATGCTAACCGATTGTTCTCAAAATCATTTCTTCTTCTTGAAACAAGTTTTAAAACATTTTAAGAAATTTTTTTGAAGCCTTTGAAGGCTTTGATTTAATAAAAAAGATCGAATCCCGGTCATTCCCGGTCAAAAACCCTAATCTGAGCTTAAAATGGTCTTTTGGGCCTTAAGAGCCAAACATGGGCCAGAGGCTCTATGAACCTTGCCACTGATCAACTTAGCTACTAAACACACCCCACATATCCATGCCAAAGCCTCGAGGCCATTCGAGACAAGACTGACAATCATTCAGAGCTTTTATGATCCAAACGGCAATGCTGCCTTTCAAGTCACAAAAGGCCTTATTTCTTATCAAGCCTGGCTCGGAATGCTATGAAATTTAACAAGGACATTCCTAGACTCTCTAAAAACTAAATGCAAAAAAACCGACTCAATTTGACCTAAAAACCTACATGCGATAATGACCTCTAACTAACTACACAAAAGAGTACTATGAACGACTTAGGGTTTCAACACCCTATTCCACTTCAAATCATAGGCAACCATTCATGACCCTTCCCATGGTCAAAAATGGATGTCTACACTAACCTTTTGACTTTTCTCAATGATTTTTGAGCCCAAACATTTTTAGAAACATAGAGGATTAAGTCATGAACATTTTAGCTTTTGAATCAATGAATTTGGACTTAAAATGAGAAAGATACACTCAAAACAAGTCGGACAGTCCCAAAATACCTCGGATATCTTCAAAATTGGGGATTTCTGGGCATTATATTCTGGTGATCATCCAAGCATGGACGGCCAACCGTCCAAGGGTGAACGGCCAACTGTCTATAGCTTAGACGACCACTTATCTTATTTATCAGTTTCACTTAATTTTGAGTTTGATTGATTTTGGTGTCTTATCTCCTAGTTTTGTTTCACCTTTTTTGACCTAATATGATTACTAAGACCCTTAGAAGACTCAATGTGAGCCTTAGGATCATTAGGATAAATTTAATTCCAATCATTCATGCTTGAGCCAAAAATTTATAAATAGGAGCCTTGGTTTAGGGTTTTTTTGGATATATCAAATCTGCTAGAAAACTTTTGGAGGCTTGCTTAAGGAGGCTAAGAGAAAAACTACAGAAGCTCAAAATGTAAGTTTTCTTCTCCTTTTCTTTTCCTTTTTAATTATGCATTAGTGTAGAAGCATGTTAGGATTTTTTAGTTGCATTATGGTTCATAGTTCTTTTCATTTTCTCATTCTTCTTTCTTCTAGTTTGCATGAATGCATATTAGGTTAGTGATGCATGTTGATAATGCATGTTAGGATAATATTGCATGAATAGTATTTGCATGATAACACATGTTAGAATTAGGGTTTTGCATTATTAAAGTAGCATATTAGGGTTTGCATGTTAGTTACATATATGGTTTGCATACATTGTTATTTTATGCATAGTAGTGTTAGTTTATGTTAGTAAGCATGTGATTTCATATGAGTTTATGTTAACATTTTAGAAAGCATGGTAGGTTTTATTGTTCTAATATTTTAAATGGTATGCATGATTAGGGTTTGTTATAATAAGAGTAGGTTTAATTTTCTGTTTTTAGCATGCATGTTAGGATTGGTATTGTTTTAAGTTTAGGAGCATGGTTTATAAGTTAGGTTTTGATATATGCTTATGTTTAGAATGTTAAAGTTAGCATGAGATGATTAAATGCATTGTTTGATATACAATTGTGGACGAGGGAGCTTTGCATGAGGTGAGTCTCTTCCCTTGTGATTACCTTTCTTGCATTTGGTTGTTTAATAAAAACTTGCGGACAAGGAAGCATTGCATGACGTGAGTTCCTTCCCTTGTGTTTATTCATTATCACATATTTGCATTCTTTTCTAAATATATGCATATTGATAAGCATGTTGGTTAGCTTGCAGAGTAGCTTAGTTTTGATAAGCATGTTTGCATTTTTTTTATAATCACCTTTATTGCATATTTTCTTACATAGTTTGCATATTAACATGTAGGATTGTCTTAGTTAGCATTTTTTGGGATTTTTAGAATAATTAGAATATTTAAAACATGAGTTTAAGTATATTTAATATTCTGTCCAGAATGTTAAATGTCAATATTTTAAAACTCGGACCGTTCACTGAACCAAAAAAGTGACCATGTTAAGGGTCAACCAATTCAACTGTCGGGTCAACTAGGTTGAACTGTGACGTCATCATGATGTCATAAATATATTAATTATTTATTAAATAAAATAAAAAAAATTCTATAAATGTTCTAAAAAATTAAGGTTAGTTCAACTAAAAAAATCTGGACTTCTGGAGTTATTGCTTGCTAGTTGCTAGTTGCTAGTTGAGTACTTGAGTTAGTTTAACTAAAAAAAACCAAAAAAAAAAAAAGGCATAAGGGTGCTAGTTCGCTACCAGCTTAACCATTTTATTATTTTATAGAGTTTCCATCTTGCCACTATTATCTTACTTCTTTTCCCAAACAAATCAATTCATATTTAGTTGTGGGAGTTGCCCTCTTTAAGAATTTTGTGGGGTATTTTAGTCATTTTTTAGGCTTTTTATAAAATTGAAAAAACCAGCCTGTGGACACCTCATTTTTACCAATTGTTTTCTTATGTGTTTTTGCAAATGATTAACTTGAAGAGTTGGACATATGGTGGAGAATTGGACTTGTAAGGACCAAAATATCTAAATTATCATTTTTGGGGAAAAAGGATAATTCATCATTTCATGCATACATTTGAAATTATAATCAACTCATTTGCATTGCATTTGGTTTTTGTGGTGTCTTAGGATATCCTTGTAAATTTTCATGTTGTTCTAACAAGAGCTTGATAGGTAATTAGGGTTTTTGCGACTTGAGGGGCGTTTTAATCATTTTTCTCGTATAATTTCCAAATGACCTCCGAATTCGAATCGAATTGTTCCATGGAGTTTATATAGATGTGTGGAGTGTATTTAGAGTGTTAATTGAACTCTTGAATGGTTGAGATGGGTTCGCCCAAAATTGGTCCTACAAGAAAAAATAAGTCAAACCGGGATTTCACTCAAATTAACCATGAATTGGTCCTTTTCACCAAAATAAAAAATTTTCAAAATGTGTTTTTAAATATCAATTTCATAATAAAATCATGTTTATAGAAGTGGGTTAAGCCTAAGTGATCAATTTTACAAAATAGAGAATGGTCATATGACCTATTTTAGCACAACCGGGTCAATTGGCTAACTTTTTACTAAAACCCTTGGCCATGGTCAAGCATTTTTGACTCAAAACCCTTCTAGAAATGTGGAGGATCAAAGCACGGTCGTTTTGGTTTTTGAATCATCCAATTTGAATTGAAAATGAGCAAACTAGAGCAAAAATATGAAAAATCCTCGAAATTGGGGAAAATTGAGGAAGTATACATGGTGACCGTCCAAGGCTAGGACGGCCAACCATCCAGGCTAGGACGGCTGGCCGTCCAGGCTTGGACGGCCACCAGCATGGTTGTCTTGATTTTTTGTGTTTTGAAATTTTGGGACTCTTTCACCCATTTTATCTGACTTTGCTCGATTTTTTGGAGATAATTGAAGTGTAATTAAGCCTTAGGACTCTAGGAGATTCATCCTTGGCCCTAGGATGAATTAATCTCAACCATTCAATGGTTCTTTACCCTAGCTCTATAAATAAGAGCTCTAGAAGACGTTGTTGGGGAGTGAACTTTTGATTTGGGAGAATTTGGCACCTTGGAGCTGCATTTGGAGTCATAGCTATGAAACTCCAGAGCTTGGGAGCTTGAAGGAGAGAACTAGGAGCAAGGAAGAAGAAGACAAAAGGTAAGGGTTCATACCCCATTGTGTTTAGAATTCGATTTTGCATAACATAGTTAGGAATTAAGTATTTTCGAGTAGTTTAGTTTTTTTACAGAATATATGTCTTAGTTCCCTCTTCTTGTATGCATGGTTTAGGGTGAGATGTAGCCTTGAATCATGTATGCTAGTTTAGGATTAAAGGTTTTCATGATTTATGCATTTTTTAGCATATTTAGAGTAGAATATATTTTCTGTTTTACATATTTGATATGTTTAGTCAATGTTTAGTGTTTTGTTTGAATCTTTTATTATATTGTGGGTATGTTAATCATGATTTGGTTGATAGGAGCATGTTTTAGGAGATATGATTATGTTAGGATGCATATTAGAAGTTGTTTAATGAATATTACTTTCTATTTTTAGCATGATTTTGAGTCTATGCATGTATGGTCTTTGTGTTTAAAGTGAGTTTATGTGTTGAGTGTTTCATGCATATGTTTGTGAATTGCATATTAATGTCTTAGGATAGTTTTGTGTTTAGGCTTGTTCATAACATTCTTCTTGATCTTGTTTTTCCTTAATTAATGCTTGAAATTATTAATGCTTGAGAGTGTTATATGAATTGTGTTCGAGGGAGCATGGCAAAGGTGAGTCTCTACCCTTGTGTTAATTAAGGTAAGCATGGTCTATTTGGATGGTTTTTGCATAGTTTTCTTGCTTAACATGTTAGTATGCATGCTATGATATGTGCTTAGTATTTTCCATGGATTAATAATGCTTTTTAAGCTCTTTAAAGCATGTATTCAAATCTGTCCAAATTTGAATATATACCTTAAAGTAACTTAATAATCATACTTAAGCCATGTTTTTGCATAGTTTTTATTTATTGTTTTATAGTATATTCATGTAGGATGCATGCTAGATCATTGTCATGATTTTTATTATTTCTTTTTAAAGTTTTTAGAGTGGTTTAAAGTTTGTATTCGAATCTGTCCAGATTTGTTTATGTCTTTAAATGACTTCTAAAAATCATTTTTAGGGTCAAATTCAACTTAGAAACATGTTTCGGTTCACATAGTTGAATTAGTTTGCATATTAGGATCATTCTCATGCATTAGGTGAATTGATTTCATGCATTTTTGTTTATTTTGTTCAAATTCCAGCATGCATTGCATTAGAATTTTAGATCTTTAGACTAACTTAGGATTAGTTAGAGACCTTAGGATTAGGGAGGTCACTTGACCTCACCTAGGACTGTCCTTTATTGTAAGAATTATTATCAGAATTGAGTATTGTAATTGGTTTAAGAGTCTATCTTAGAGAGATTTTCTAAAATAGTTTTTAACGTGATTTTTATGAAATAAATATGATTTTTATAAAAGATTTGATGATTAAATGATTTTTAAAAGAATTTGTGTTGGAAATGATTTCTTTGGAAAAAGAAATGGTTTTGGAATGAAATTCCATAGATGATGATTGATTTGAAAAAGAAGTTTAATTGAGGTTTGCTTCTAAAAGATAAGTTTTATCTTTTAAATGAAATTCCAATCGCATTGGAAATCTTTTTATTATCAAAACTTTTTTGCAAAAGAATTTCAAATGGATGAAAACTCTCGAAGATAGAGTCTTGGATAAAGTTGAATACTTTTAGATGATGTAGTTCATTACAATAGGAGAGTCCTAGGATAGTCGAACTACGTGGACTTTGATACTTGCTAGGTAACACTAGTAGGTTACGTAAACGCTAATAGGGCTCAAGTCCGCCCTAGGATGCTAGTGGGTATCCTAGGTTTCTAGGGTTTGTTTGTATTTTTTTTTTATTAATACAGATTATTGCATTTATATCACTATTTTCATTGGTTGATTTGATTATTTAGGATTGTTTGCATTATGATTTTAAATAGCCCAAATAAATTAGAAGTCCTTTAATTAGAGCGAGGTGGGTGCCAACAAGTGAGAACTTGAAACTTTCCCACGTCGTAACCTAGCCCCCGGATCCATATTTGGTTCGCAGATTGTCTTTTCATTAAATGGAGTTTGTTTTGTTTTATTGAAAATAAAATTTTTTTATGGTTTCCTTATTCCTTAAAAATAAGGTGGCGACTCCTTTGTTTTCTAAAATCTCAAATCACGCGCAGTGATGACGTGGACACAGCAGAATACCGAGAAGCTGGTTCACACATCCAATTCAAGTGAACTGTTGAAAAAACCCATTAAATTGGCAGTTAAACCGGTGGGTCGACCGGATTTTCCAAAAGAGAGCGATTTTTGAGTTGAATGTGTTTTTATGGGTTAAACCAACCGGAGAGGGGACCGGTTCCCGATTCAACCAGTTGAATCGGCCGGGCCTGTCCGGGTTTGATAACATTGTTAAATGTTTTAAAAACATGGTTTAAATTCATTTTATCGCATTTTAACATAGAAATTACACTCTAGATCCCTTAGAAATCATTAGAGTAGAGTTTGTTTAGTTTTTTGCATGCATTAGCATATTTATTTTTCATGTTTTCATATTATTTAGTTGTTGTCCAGAATTGGATATTAACTTAGGAACATGTTTAGGATCACTTTTAACCATAGTTTAGGTTGGATTAACCTCTAGATACAAGTAGGATTAAGTATAGTTTAGAAACCCAAGGTTAGGAGAGGTTTCCTACCTCCATAAGACACTTTTTATTGTAGAATTACAACCATAATCAATTCCTTTAATTAAATTAGAAATATAGTCTTGAGAGACTTCTTTTTCAAATAAAATTGTTTTCAAAACAAAATTCTGTTTTAAGTGTTTTTATTCAAATAAAATTCTATTTTCAAGTGTTTTTATCAAAATGAAACCCTTTGAAAAAGAGTTGTTTTTATCAATTTGAACTCTTTGGATAAGAGTTGTTTTCAAAATTAAATTTATCTTTTGAAATAAAGTGTCTTTCCAAAAGTACGGAGTTGTTTTGTTTTGATTAAAATAAAACATAATTTTATGCTTTCCTTATTCCTTAAAAATAAGGTGGCGACTCATTTTTTTTTTTTTTAAAATAAAATTCCGCTAATGTGGATTGAATCGAATTCCCCGATGGTTCACAGCGGGAAATTGAAGAATTTTCAATTTTTGGTGAGATTGGAAAATGGCGTTAATGCCATTTGCATCTGGTGCAGAGATTCTAAGGTGGCAAAAATTTCTGACATATACTATGATGTCAACCATTCAATGGAAGTGTTCACCACCTGTCAAGTGCTAAAGTGGTGAAACTAAGCCACTAAATAATTTCTTTACTGAGAGACCCTTTTAGATAAAAAATAAAGTCAAATAATAATAGGGGATTGATTACCCTTTTCATATTTTTTGCCACTTGGCTAACCCGATTGTCACGTCAGTTTTCTCTTTGGCAGAATAACGGCATCCCAATTTGGCCTTAATTGAAAAAAATTTAAAAGTACAGGTATGAAATCAAGAAAAAATAAAGTACAAATACCAAATAAAAACTACCCTAAAGTACACGTATGAAATTGAGAAAAAATAAAGTACATGTACTAACTTGAAAACTACTCCAAAGTATAGGGTACAAAAGTGTAATTAAGCCTTTTTTATTTCTATTTTCAAATCAATTTGATTGGATTAAGTAACATGAAGGGTTCATTTAGTTTTACTATTCACCCACACCTAGGGTATGTCATGATATGTTGCTAGATGTCACTCATGACTAGTGAAGGCCTAATGATAAGTGTTATTATTGAGGAAAAAATTGAAATTGTTCCAATTGAACCTTGAAATAGAAAGTTTCTATTTTATGAGACATGCGATGTCCTGGTCCACTACTAGGTTGGGGTGAACCCAAAGGGTCACACACATAAAGTATACAAGAGAGCTTTTTAATTTAAGATAGGGGAAAGTTTCTAATTAAATAACTTATGGGTGTCTCTTTAATTAATAGTTAATTAAGGAGGACCAAGTTGCAAAATTAGAAACCCTAGTATTTGTCTATAAATACAAGGGATTAGGTGCATGCAAGCACAAACTCTACCTAAACCCTAAAAAGGAAGAGAGATAATCACCCACCCACATAGGGCCGTGACCTAGAGAGTTCATTCTCTCCTAGCCGTGATCATCTTTCTCTCTCTTAAGCTTGTTTTTGCTTAAGTGTTGATCAATCGCAAGGGATTACAAAATCTTGTGTTCGTGTGGATACCTTGGAGGCTTCATCGTTTTGAAGCTAGGATTCGTTCTTGAAGATTCTACAAAGGCATTCAAGTAAAGTAATTAAATAGTTTAATTAATGTTCTTACTTTATTCATGGTCCTATGCTTGAGTTCGTATTATGGGATGGTTGTGTTTATGGATTCAACTTTTGTTAAAAATTTTATAGTATGATTCCTTCCACTGCGAATCCATGGCCACAATCTTTCAATATTATCCTAACATGCATTACTAACATGTATCACTAACCTAACATGCATTCATGCAAACTAGAAGAAAGAAAAAGAATGAGAAGATGAAGAGAACTATGAACTATAATGCAACTAATAAAAATCCTAGCATGCCTCTACACTAATGCATAATTAAAAATGAAAAGAAAGAGAGAAGAAAACTTACCTTTGAGCTGCTATAGTTCTACTCTTAGCCTCTTTAAGCAAGCCTCCAAAAACTTTCCAGCAGATTTATTTTTTTCTAAAACCCTAAACTAAGGCTCTTATTTATGGATGTTTGGCTCAACCATGAACGGTCAAGATTAAATTTAATCATAATGATCCTAGGGCTCACATTGAGTCTTCCAAGGGTTCTAGTAATCAGATTAGGTCAAAATTAAAAAAAGAAAAAAAGAAAAAACTAGGACAAAAGACCCCAAAATCACAAAAACTCGAAGTTGGGCAAAATTGTGCCAAATTGGGAAAATAGATAAGTGGTTATCCAGGGCTTAGATGGTTGGCCGTCCAGCCTAGGATGATCACCATAATGGGTTGCCTAAAAATCCCCAATTTTCAGAAAATTCGAGATATTTTGGGACTCTTAAACTTATTTTGAGTGTATCTTCCTTATTTTAAGTCCAAATTCGATGATTCAAAAGCCAAAACTTTTAATCATCTATGTTTCTAGAAGGGCTTGGGTTCAAATGTTTTTTACCAAAGTCAAAGGTTTGGGTTAAACCCATCTGGTTAGCCGTTATGAGCCATTTTAGCTCAAATTAGGGTTTAAAAATTCACTAACCAATTGGCTTTAAATAAAAAATGCCACTTCATGAAACATGTTTTGAAAATCATTTTGAAAAGATTTTAAGATTTTGAAAGCATTAATTTTTGAAAAATGGTTAACCATAGTCAAATTAGGTCAAAACCCTAAATATTGTTAATTGACCACTATGAACCATTATGAACCGAATTGCTCTAGAACCATGTCATGCTTGAACCAATCATATAACTAAACTCTAAACATCCATACAAATCCATTGAAACATGTCGGGACAAATTCAGAGGTCATTTGAAAATTATACAAGAAAAATGACAATTTTGCCCCTCAAGTCACAAAAGTTCTTATTACTTATCACCGGAATGACTTGAAATTTGACATGGACATTCCTAGACTCTCTAAAAACCAAAACCAAAAAAAAAAAAAAAAAAAAAAAAAACCTAAAATGGTTAGAAAACTACATGCGATAATAGGCTCTATCTAACTAAGGAAAATTGTATTTTAGGAAAACTCAGGTTTCGAGGCCTAATCCTCCAAAAATGATTGATATTTTTTTACCACTAGGACATGAAAATGATGAATCATATACTATAAGTAAAAAATGGGGTTTCTATAGAGTCCCATCAAGGAAGCAAACTAGATACATCTATATTTGCAAAGGTTGTTATTTCATTCTTTCATAAACTAGAATTCTCTTTTGAAATGGATCAGGTGTATTGTGGATATTCATAGTTCATTGTAGTATTGACTTCTTCTTGTTCATTGTAGTTAGCAACAATGGTGATTGACTGCACAAAGCACTTGGAGGACAACATCTTCTCTCTCATCTATCTTCTTTGAATTTCAAGATACAGTGCAAATATCTGTACTCTGGGTTGCAGAAATTGGCAAAGCTCTTATCTCTCTCTTCGTAAATTTGCAAATGGAAGACAATTTTGAGAAATTGTGGGATTTGCTTTGTATTTCTTTAATTAATTTCTGATTTGAACTACTATATGTGATTTCAATTTGTGATTTGTATTTCTCATCTCCCTCTTATAGTAGAAACAAGTAGCCATTGGGATTTTTCAAAAAAATAGTCGCCGGTGTTGTGTTGGCATATTTGCCGAGCGGGGGAAGGCTCGCTACGTTTAGCGAGTGATTTACAGAATATGCATTTTGCCTAGTGTTTTTGGCTTACTGTTGGAGTGCAGATTTCCTTACATGGCTCGACCTTTTGCCTAACAGGAGTGTGAACCAACGGGGAATTCGATGCAATCCACATTAATTAGCGGATCGGAATTGGCTTTTTGAAAAAGAAAAGGAGCCGCCACCTTATTTTTAAGGAATAAGGAAACTATAAAAATATTTTTTATTTTAATCAAAACAAAACAACTCCATATTTTCACAAAAGGCAAGATTAACGACCAAAGATGGATTCAGTACTAGGTTATGACATGGGAAGGTTCCAAAAAACATCTTGTAGGCACCCACTTCACCCTAATTAAAGGTCTCTTAGTTTACTTAGGCTATTTAATATTCTTATGCCCTAGTATCCTAGGGCAGACTTGAGCTCTATTAGTGCCTATGTATCTTACTAGTTTCCTTGTAAGTTTCAAAGTCCACGTAGTTCGAACTAACATAGGACTCATCCTATTTTAGGGAACTACATTCATGCAAATTCTTATCTAAAGGGTTTATCTTTCAATATTCCAGCTCATTTGAAATTCTATTCTAGAAAGACTTTGTTTTGTAAAATAACTCTTTTAGTAAAAAATAACTTTGAGTTTGAAATAGGATTCTTATCCAAAAAGGATTTGACTTTAAAAACAACTCTTTCAAAGAGTTCAATTTGATAAAAACAATTATTTTCTAAGAGTTGTATTTTGATACAATACTTAAAAACAGAATTTTATTTGAAAACAAATTCTTTTGAAAAACAATTTTATTTGAAAAAGAAGTCTCTCAAGACTAGAATTCTAATTAAATTAAAGGAATTAGCATGGTTGTAATTCTTACAATAAATGACTCTTATGGAGGTTAGAAACCTCTCATAACCTAGGGTTTCTAAACTACACTTAATCATATTTGTATCTAGAGGCTAATTCAACATAAACTAGGGTTAAAAATGAACCTAAACATGCTTCTAAGTTAATAAACAATTCTGGACAGCAACTAAAACATATGAAAATATGAAAATTAAATATGTTAATGCCTGCAAAAATTAACAAAACTCAACCATAATGCTTCTAAGGGACCTAGAGTGCAATTTCTATGTTATAATGTCCTAAAAATGAATTTAAACCATGTTTTTAAGCCATCTAATATTATGGACAGAATATTAAATATACTTAAATGCATGATTTAAATATGCTAATCATGCTGAAAATCCTAAAAAAAATGCTAACTAAAACAATCCTACATGTTGATATGTAAACTACGTAAGAAAATATGCACAAAAGTGACCTTAAGGGTCTCAAAATTAACCCACAATGCAAACTATCTATCATGCTTATCAACAGGGCCGGCCCTGAGGGTAGGCCGGAAAGGCGACCGCCTTGGGCATCCATTTTTTTAATAAAATTTAGGGGCATTAAATTTGATCTTAATAGTGATATAATACTTAGACAATTCAAAGGGCCAAACCCCAATATACTATATATGTTATACTATTTAGCATATATTTTTTGTTGTTTCATTTTTTTTTAGAATATAATTTTTGTTAATTTCTTGGTATCATTGTTCTTTGACACATTTATGGAAAATATAGTTGAATTATATTCATTTTAATGGAATTATATTCAAAAGTTGTAATCAAATCTTGTTTATTAATTTGATATATTTGTAATGATGATAGGACGTTTCGGGTGAGCCTATTGAAAACTCTCATTGTGAATTGATTGTTTATTTGTTTGATATATTTGTAAGGAAAATTTCATTCGTCCTCTCTTTTTGTTTTCCCTTGTGTATCTGATCAACTTGGAATAGTTATTTTGAGAAATCTACCGTTAGATTTCCACCGTTAGATTTGATATTTCACTTATACTTATCATGAATGCAAAAAATCACATTGATCTAATGGTTGGTTTTTGCAATTTTGAAAAAAATTGTATAATATAATAAAAAAATTGTGAAAAACTATCACGGTCTATTTCTTGAAAAACCAACCATTGGATCAATGTGATTTTTTGTATTCTTGATACGAATAAGTGGAGCATCAAATCCGACAATCAATTTTTCAAAATAACTGATTGAACTTTCAAGTTGGTCAAATGCACAAGAGATGACAAAAAGGGTAGACAAAAAGAATTATTGTATTTGTCATGATGATATGAGGTTCGGGATGAACCTACTGAAAACCTTCCTTGTGAATTGATTGTTGTAGATTTTCTTTATTAGTTTAATTATATTTGTAATTATGATAGGAGGTTCGGGGAGAGCTTATAGAAAACCTTTTTTATGATTTGATTGTTATCTATATATATATATATATATATATATAATGGTAAATCAGTGATAGGGTTCGAGGTGGGCCTATTAAGAACGCGCTTTGTGAATTGATTGTTGTACATTTAGCTCATGAGAAATTAAGGATAAATAACTAAAATTTTACACGCTTTTTTTTAAATCGATATGTAGTAGGGGCAACATTTTAGAAGCCCGCCTAGGGCATCCAAAATCTTAGGGCCGGCCCTGCTTATCAATATGCATATATTTAGAAAAATAAAGTAACGTAATGATGAATAAACACAAGGGAAGGATCTCACCCCATGCAATGCTCCCTCGTCCACAATTTTTATCAATCAATTAATTTTAATGAAAATAAACACAAGGGAAGAGACTTACATTCATGCAAAACTCCCTCGTCCACAATTGTATATCAAACCATGCATTTAATCATCTCATACTAACTTTAATATTCTAAACATAAGCATATATCAAAAACCCTAATTTCTAACCATGCTTCTAGACTCTAAACAAAGTGAATCCTAACTTGATGCTAAAAACAGAGAAAAACACCTATATCATATTATAACAAACCCTATTCATGCATACTATTAAAAACAGTAAATAAGAAATCCTATCATGCTTTCTAACATTCTAACATGCACTCTCATGAAATCATATGCTTACTAACATGCATACTAATCACATAAAATAATAAATCTTATCATGCACTACCATGCAAACCTTAATATGCATACTACATGCAAACCTTAACATGCATTCTATCATGTTAATACTATCATGTTACTAACTAATCCTAACGTATGTTCATGTATACCTAATTCTAAAAAAAAAAAAAAAAAAGGAAAAGAAGAAGAAGAAGACTAGAATGCATAAATTAAAACCCTAGCATGCTTTTACATTATCAAAATAATAAAATAAAAGAAAAAAAGAAGGAGAACTTACCTTTAAACCTACTGGAATTCTTCTTTTGGCCTCCTCAAGCAAGCCTCCAAAAACTTTCCAGAATTTTCCAATCTTTTAAAATCCTAAGCTAATGGTCCTATTTATAGATTTTTGGCTCAAGCATGAACGGTCAAGATTAAATTTAATCCTAATGATCCTAGGGCTCACATTGAGTCATCCAAGAGTCCTAGAAATCAGATTAGGTCAAACAAAGTGAAAAAAACTCGAAGAAAAGACCTTAAACCAACTCAAACTCGAAATTGGGCGAAGTTGTGTAAAACTGGGAAACCCAGAGAGTGACTGTCCAGGGCTTAGATGGCCAACCGTCCACCCTTGAATAGCCAGCCGTCCAGCCTAGGATGGCTATCAGTTTGATTTGGTCACAAATGCCCAATTTTTCAGGATTTTGAATTATTTTGGGACTTCTTAACTTGTTTTGAGTGTATCTTCCTCATTTTAAGTCCAAATTCAATGACTCAAAAGCCAAAACATTTAGGACTTAATATTCTATGTTTCTAGAAGAGTTTGGGTTCAAAAATCATTGACCAAAGTCAAAGTGTTGAGTTAACCAAGCCAGTTTAGTCGTTATGAGTCATTTCAACTTAAATTAGGGTTTTAAAATTAACTAACCAACTGGCTTTAAATAGAAAATGCCTCTTCATTAAACATGTTTTGAAAATAATTTTAAAAATATTTTAAGGTTTTCAAATTATTAATTTTGGAAAAATTGATAACCAAATCTAATTAGGTCAAAATCCTAGAAATGGCCAATTGACCACTATGAACTATTATGAACCAAATCTCTCTCAAATCATGCCATGCTCAAACCAATCATCTAACTAGAATCTCTACGTCCATACAAACTGAATGAAATAAACTGGGACAAATTCAGAAGTCATTTGAAAATTATACAAGAAAAAGGACAATTCTACCCTTAAAGTCGCAAATGTTCTTATTACCTATCAAGCTTCGATCAGAATGACATGAAATTTTACATGAACATTCCTAGACTCTCTAAAAACCTAATGCAAAAGGAATCACTCAATTCCGACTCAAAAACCTATACGTGATAATAGCCTTTATCTTCTTAAGGAAAAGTGTAATTTGGGAAACTAGGGTTTTGAGGCCTAATCCTCCAAAACTACTTAGGCTTACCATATAATAGTGTTGGCTAATTCGGATGTCAAAAGCTTGAGTATATGATTGGTCTCAAGCCCATGATCCCTAGAAGCTCAAGCTACAGTATCAAGCATGAGAGAATTGCATCAAATCGACAAAGTGTAGACATCCATTTTTTACCATGGGAAGGGTCATTAATGGTTGCCTATGATTTGGGGTGAAATAGGGTATCAAAACCCTAAGTTGCCAGTTTTACCCTTGTGAGTAGTTAGATAGAGGTCATTATCGCATATAGGTTTTTAGGCCAGATTGAGTCAGTTCTTCTTGCATTTAGTTTTTAGAGAGTGTAGGAACATCCCTGTTAAATTTCATGGCATTCTGAGCCAGGCTTGATAGGAAATAAGGTTTTTTGTGACTTGAAGGGCAGTACTGTCCTTTGAATCACAAAAGCTCTGAATGACTGTCGATCTTGTCTTGAATGGTCTCAAGGCTTTGGCATGGATATTTAAGGTGTGTTGGGTAGCTAAGTTGATCAGTGGCAATGTCTGTTGAGCCTTCTGGCTCATGTTTGGCTCTTGAGGCCCAAAAGCCCCTTTTTAAGTTCAGATTAGGGTTTTTCGACCGGGAATGACCGGGATTCGATCTTTTTATCAAAATGAGGTCTTTAAAGGCTTCAAAAGACTTTCTTAAAATATTTTAAAACTTGTTTTGAGAAGAAGAAATGATTTCGAGAGCGATTGGTTAGCATATTTCAAAACCCTAATTTGGGCCCGGTAGGCCCTAAACAGCTAATCGGTTGACTTTTCCCCAAATATTTGACTAAGGTCAATGCATTTTTACTTCAAACACTTCTTAAAACATGGAGAATCAAATCACGGTCGTTTCGGTGCTTGAATCGTCGAATATGGACTTAAAACGGGCTCGAAAAGCTATAAAAAAAAAAAAAAAAAAAAAAAAAACGAAACCGGGTCAAAACGGGCTGAGATAGGCCCAACATATGGCAAAATTGGGCTAGAAGCTCGATGACCGTCCACCTAGGGACGGACAACCGTCCCCTAGTGGATGGTCACCCGAGCTCTCGCCCAATAACTGCTATTTTTCAGTCTTTTACCTGCCTAGGACTCTTCCAAGTGCTGCCAAGTTGCTAGCTCGGCCTTGGGGACTCTGGGATGAATTGGAAGACCTTGGAAGACTATTTTAGAGCCCTTGGATCATTCCTAAGAGATTTAAACACAGCCATTGATTAATTTCAAGCTTCCCTATAAATAGAGAGCCCTGAAATCAGTTTTAAGAAGACATTAAGGCATTGAAAGAGCCAAACTTGAAGAGTAGAAGCTTAAGGTACTATATTTAGTCCTTTAGCATCCTCAACTATATTTTTGAAGTCTTTGAAGGTTAGAGAAGAAGCTAAGAGCAAGGGAGAAGGAATCAAAAATGTTAGTTCAATTAAATATTGGGTTTATTTTAATAAGTTTGCATAGTTCTTCTTCTTCTTCTTCTTTATTCTTCTTCTTCGTCTTCTTTTTCTTCTTTTTTATTCTTCTTCTATGGCCATTACCATGCTAGGGATGGGTACCTAAGTTGGGTATTCAAAGGTTAGGAGTAAAGATTAGTTGCATATAGGTTAGCATATAAATTTTTTGCATTTATGAGTTTTATGAAATCAAGTCTAATTTGTTTGTTTTGAGTATGCTAAATTAGTATAGGTTAATAGGAACATTTTTAAGTTTGATCATATCATTTATTTTTATGTTTAAATGCTTGAAATATCATATGAAATGCGGTCGAGGGAACGAGCTAAGGTAAGTCCCTTCCCTTATGTTAAAATTAGTGTCATTTAAGCATGGTGCATGATCATTTTGGTATATCATATTAGGTTGCATATTAGGACATTTACACATTTTTTATTCATTATTTTATGGGTTTTGAATCCACTTTTTGATTACATTTAAATTTGTTCAAAGTTTAAAGTAACCTTAAAGTGGATTAAAAATCATTTTAGGGTCAAAATTAACATATAAACATGCCTAGGATCACATAGATGATTTAGATTGCATTTAGGACATTTTTCATGCATTGTTTATATTCTCTATTGCATATTTAGTGTACTTTCTATAAATTCCAGCATGCATAATTTTAGTATATTAGGTGTTTAGATAAACCTAGGATTAGGGGGGTTACTTGATCCCACTTAGGACTCTTCATTGTTGTAAGAATTACAATAGGAATAGAGTTCTATTTTACTTAGGAATCTACTTCGAGAAGGATTCTAAAAAGTGATTTTGAAAGAATTCAAAGTGGAATGAAATTCCATCCTTCGTAAAAAGTGTTTTGATCAAATTCAAACTCTCAAAGTTAGCGTCCTAGATAAGATAAAATTGTTTCGATTATGTGGTTCATTACAATAGGAGAGTCCTAAGTAATCGAACTACGTGGACTTTGATTCTTATCAAGTAATTGGTAAGGTACGTAGGCAGTCAATAGGGCGCAAGTCCAATCTTAAGAGGACTTTATGTAGGGGTGTACATCGGTCGGTTTGGTCGGTCTATACCCTTATTATATGAACCAAACCAATCACCTCGGTTTGAGGAAAATGAAAACCATTAGGGACCGTGGCACTCATGATAACCAACCAAAATAGGGGATATTTTTCGGCTTGGTTCGATCGGTTTATCATCGGTTTTGAGACGCTAATTTGAAAAAAATAAATAAATAAATTTGTGTCACAAAATTGTGTCACCCAAAAAAATTGTCACTGCCGACTCCTATGTTCTCTCTCTTTTCAAGTACTAGCAATGCAAAACATGTTATTCATGAAGTAATTTGAAAATTGTATCACCCAAAATCAACTACTAGTAATTGAAACCCATTATGTAAAGAGTAAATTGAAAATTGTGTCACCCAAAATCAACTACTAGTAATTTTCAAATAAAAACCTATTATGCATGAAATAATCCACACTACCAAGTACAAATTTCCAAAATAAGTTTCAATTGGGCTAATTCATACAACTACAATCAAACAATAATGCATAATGCAAATAGTAGGGGTATACATCGGTCGGTTTGGTCGGTCTATACCCTCATTATATGAACCAAACCAATCACTTCGGTTTAAGGAAAATGAAAACCAATTGGGACCGTGGCACTCATTAAAACCAACCAAATAGGACGGTTTGGATTGGTTTTGGTTGATTCAATCGATCCCGGTCGGTTCTTGAACACCCCTAACTTTATGTCTCCTAAGGTCTTTAGGATTTTGATTCTTTTTATTATTATTATCTATTATCTAGTATTATCTACACTATTTTCTTGGTTGATTAGATATGATAGGGTTGTTTTTATGAGATTTTGATAAAGTCCAAACTTAATTAGGAGACCTTTAATTAAGGTGAGGTGGGTGCCTACAAGGAGTTTCTTGGAACCTTCCCACTTCATAACCTAGCCCCCGAATCCAACTTTGATTCAAAGACCATGCTTTTCCAAAATAGGGGGTCATTGTTTTATTGAAAATAGAACTTTTTTTTATGGTTTTCTTATTCCTTAAAAATAAGGTGGCGACTCACAGTTTTTTGCAAACACTTATCCTTTTTCATAACTCAATCTTGAGTGAATGATAGAGAAGGATAAATGTGGATAATAGAGCAGGATAAATAGAGATGGATAAAGATCATCCACAATCCACAATGATTCAAGTGAACGGCCTCCCGATCCGGGTCAGCTGGTTCACAGATTGGCGACTCCGCTGGGGATGTCGAGGGCTAAACTCCAATTAATTATTTTTAGGCTTTTCAATTTTTTAATTTAATAAAATCAACTACTGGCATTTGCATGACTGTTTGACTTTGATTTCTGCATTGTGTGCGCATTGACTCTGCATGTTTAGGACGTTGTATGCTAAAGCCAAAGATGAGTCTAGCCTTGGGCCCGATTTCTTTGACTCTCGGGTTCCATGTATGCGAAAGCCATCACTCTTTTCGCCACGTACCCTCGGGTATATCAAACGGACCAATCACGTACTGTTGGACCCATGTGGCATTCCTGATGTCACATGTGGTTAGGTATACCGATTGGACCGAGCGAGTAAGGGACACTCAGCTTACCCTTTGCATTAGTTCATATAGACTGTCTCTCTACGACACATACCCTACATCGCCTTATCACACACTATTGTAACGTTATGCTGCTGGATTTTTACCCCCGGTTTTGCCTGAGCCTTGATTATGAAGTTGTTGATTTTTACCCCCGGTTTTGCCCTACATCGTCTTCTCCTAAGTTCATGAGACGATTTTTACCACTATTCGAATCCTTTCCCATTTTTTTCCCAGCATTCTGGTTTGGCGTCGTGATTCTAGTGGTCGGTTAATTAGCTTGAAAGGTTCATCTGTTGATTCAAAGATGTCTAGTCATGAGGATCGTACCCCTATTGTTGCTGAATCTAATGGAAAGACGGTGGATGAGAATATCAAGGCACTTTTAAAAGTAGTCCAAGAGTTAGTCCATCAGAAAGAAGACGAGGATAAGGTGCAAGCCGTGCTAATCCCCTATTTGATAATGTTGATGAGGAGGAGTGTTTCTTTAAGCCTAAGATAGTTGCTGAGCCCACTAGGTCTGGTATAGAATTTGTTCAACCTGTTGATCTGGATAAGGAGAACAAACCCAAGGCCCCTGCTTTCTTTTCCACCGAGCCCATTTTGTTTAGTAGTAAGGTGGAAGCCCTGGAAAAAGCCTTAAGAGGTATCAGAAAATCTGATGATTTGGTGGACATGTCGTCTTTATCTCTGTTCCCTAAGGCCCGTATGCCCGCTCATTTTAGAATGCCCGAGTTGGAGAAGTTTGATCGGATGGGTTGTC
>JAESVK010000316.1:240333-270311 GCA_017140935.1 Hamamelis virginiana | reverse complement strand
TAAGGGTGTACAAGATACTATCAAACTCTAGTAATTCATACATAAGATAACCAGTGGTGTCTCAGGTATGAGGATTACAAATGTGACTATACACATGAGCAGCTTTTGATATATCTCCATGAGCTGTACTCATATTGGGCACGTTCAGTGTATTTGTTCTCTAACAAGCACCCACAAGTTTAGTATAGTGTCTATACACAGATGGCTTGAGACTCACCATCCTCCCATTGGAGCTAGTATAACCTGAGCTAATCTTAACGGTTTATTATTGTCCAAATAAATAAACCTATGATCAGGAACATATCTAGAATAGATGTTCTTGAGAATCATATGTCTCTCTATCTCAACACTTGAGATACAATTCTCTAACATGCTATTCAAGGACATTATCATGAACAGTTATAAATAACACAAGTTTACATGATAATATAAAAGTCATTTTATAGATGAATAAGATTCATACAATAACATAAATGAAATTAAAGTTCCCTAATTACAACCTACTAATTGGTTTTAGGGTACACTTCTAACATGGTGCACCTCATTGGGGCAATCGTTCAGGCTGATCTCAGTATCGAGATATCACTAATCCTGATGTTGGTGACTCTCCTCCTACTTCTCCTCCTAGGGTTGCTCCCAGAGGCGAAGCCAGGAATTCAAGTGAGGGGAGGCGAACTTTAATTAATTGTTAACAGTTTATCCCAATTTAAAAAATTAAAAACGCTTTTTGTTTATTTTTTTATCGCATTAGTTTGAGATAGAACAAATTACAAAAAATTATAATCCATTGATATTTGATAAACTTTATTTCAATTTGTTACATTTACAATTGTCCTCGACGAGACCCCATCTTTTGAAAGCATTGTATGATGGCTTCATTATCAACACTATAAAATGCATCTCTCTCAATGAACACAACCAAACTATCATTCATGAATTTAAACTAAAAGTTAGATTAAATTTGAAATACTAGTGTAGTTTTAATTTAGTTAGTGCATTATCTCCTTCACTTCTCAACCCCCAAAACTACAAATTACAATGACGAGCCAAACTCGTCCAACAACAAGTCAATAATCAATAATTCAATATCAATTCACTAACATTTTTCGTACCTCGTTGGCTCATGGCTAGTGATTATTTTGTTGTGTCTTTGAGGCCTTGAGACTTGAGTAATGAGAACTGTGTAATAAGCAATTTCTAAGAGTTAGAGAGATAAAAAAGAGATTATATTGACCAATTAGCAAGCAAATTGTATTATTTTTGACACCTATGTTTACACCTCATTTTCAAATACCATTGTTGGTTGAATATTTTGGGAAACCGACCGTTAGATTAGATGATTCTCTTATGTTTGTCATGTATGAAAAAAATCGGAGTGATCCAACGGTTAGTTTTTGAAAAATATCATTTTGAAGAACTATTATTTTTTTTATTAATTAAAAACATAACATTTTTTTATAGTGACATTTATTAAAATCTAACTGTTGGATTACTATAATTTTTGGTATACATGATATGCATAAGAAATGTATTGAATCCAACGGTCGGTTAGTCAAAATATTTGTCATAGGTAGTGTTTTGAAAACGAGATGTAAACATAGGTATCAAAATAGGGAGTAAGGGGAACATGACCCTATGTTAATTAATTACAACAAAAAAGAAAAAAAAACATTTTCTTTTAAACCATGGTCGATCTTGCTGTAGTATGGAAACACCAAGAGGTATGGGGACGGTTCTATTTGCAGGGAATGAGAAAACCTCATTATTTAACATGGTGATAAAAGGCATCCAGATGATGAGTTGGGTTTAGCCGTCTAGGTATTTGGTGGAACATTACGCATGAACCATTGAGAAAGAAAAAAAAAAGGGTTAAGACTTAAGAATCTCAACAATTGCCAGGTAAAAAAAAAAGGCATCTAAATGACTAAATCAATGGTAAATTGGTAATATGTGTGTTTGACCAGTGACATACATAATACATTAATACATACAAATATACAATGCTGAAAGTCTGAAACCATTTGGACAAGCAACTAAGCAAGTTCCAAAATTGCAGCAATGCTAAGATGGAAAAGTAGAATCTGCAGTGAGATTGAGTTTCTTACCATTATTTATGCAGCTGGAAAAGTAGAGGTAGCCATGGCACTTGAGTTTTGAGGTGTTGCCGAGGGCGAGGCTGTTCAGGGTTGAGGGAAATTGGTGTGCTTAATGCATTTGAGTTTCCTAAAATTGAAAAAAATCCCGGAAAAAGATATCAAAGAACTCAAGAGAATCATCAATGAGGTTTCAAAAAAAAACACTCCATTGACTGAATGCACACATAGAGAGAAAGAGAGAGCCTTGGGTTGCCTATTCTTATGATTAAAATGTATTGTAGACTTGTAGCAGTTGCGGCAGGCCATTATCCTATGTATATTCAATTGTGCATATGAATACTTTGTTATACACTCATGCTTAATTGTCAAACCTTATTAAGTGTTTATTTGGCTATCCATGTTGAGTGATTGACATTATCCTATAGTTCTTGTATATCCATTTTAGTATATGTATTTATAAGAACATGATTCAAGTTGTCAATGAAGAAGGCTCAAGCCATCATGAAGATAAAGTTCATGCACTACAATGAACTTTATGTGGATATGTATATGTTGTATATTCACTAAGGACCTTGAAGAGAGCCATTGCATTGATGCAATCCATTCATGAAGCCAAGCTCAAGCCAAACACAAGCCAAACTCAAGTGTTGAAGATTTTGCTTTTGTTCTTGTGTGAGTGCTTAGGATTTATATTGTAAATCTCTCTATAGGATGAATTATCTTTGGCTCAAAAGAACGTACATTAATGACCTCAACTTTGATTTAATTTGGAAAATTATATTTTGGGTCAAAAGTTGATTCAAACTCATAATGGGCTATATGGACTCAAAGACAAAATGTTTTATACTTATGTTTTGGCTTAAACATTTTTGGAAAACATTTTGAACTTAGCCAAAAATGTCTTTGAACACTTAATTAACTTGTACATATGTTGAAAGTTGATTTGGACTTAAGAATGAACTATCTTTGGCTCAAAAGAACATACATTAATGACCTCAACTTTGATTTAATTTGGAAAATTATATTTTGGTCAAAAGTTAATTCAAACTCATAATGGGCTATATGAACTCAAAGACAAAATGTTTTATACTTATTGTTTTGGCTTAAACATTTTTGGAAAGCATTTTGAACTTAGCCAAAAATGTCTTTGAACACTTAATTAACTTGTACATATGTTGAAAGTTGATTTGGACTTAAGAAAACTAAAATATTATCTTAACAACATTTCTAGTCGACTAAACTAGTTATTCTAGTCTACTAAGAATGAAGACATTAGCTGGCATTGAGAAAATCCAGTTCTAGTCGACTAACTATGTGCACTAGTCGACTAATCCTTGTCCTAGTCGACTAACTCCTTTGTGCCAGTCGACTAAACGATAAAACAGTAGCCAAGTTATTTGAAGCAGTTTGCTAGTCGACTAAATTTAGTAGCCTAGTCGACTAACCGTGCCCGGGAAGCTTTTTGTAAATGTTTTTTAAATGCTCTAGTCGACTAACCCTTTAGTCCTAGTCGACTAAGAATTCCCAGATTTCAAAATGCTAAGCTTTTGACTTTGCTAGTCGACTAATCCTATTTGTCCTAGTCAACTAACTCTGCTCTGCAACAAATAACTGTTAGTTTTTGACAAACCAATCAGCTTCATTTTTGTGCCTAACGACCATATTTTTTGATGAGCCTATTTGTACTCATTCTATGAGTCCTGAATCACATAAACACATATCAATCTAGTATTCATCACTCTTGTGTGATTTAATCTGTGATAACCCAAAAATTTTTAATGCTTATTTTTGAGATTATCTGTGAATTTTGGGGTGATGTGCAATTAAATAAAATGTTAACTATCTTATTTTAAAAATTTTGTGGGGTTAATTTTGTAAATAAGCAAGTTAGATTTTAAAATAATTTTTACAAAAAATTTTGCAAACTAAGATCCCCTCCTCTTTTACCTAAACTCGTGACCAAACACCCCCCCACCCCTCATTTCCTTTTCTTCTGCAAGCAGACCCGAGAGAGAGAGCAGTGAGAGATAGAGAGAGAGAGAGAGGGACGATCGTGAAGGAGCGCAGCCAACCCACGCCGGAACCTCGTCGGACCTCACATGAAAGTCGCCGGAGTTGCTACCGGAAAAGCGACGGCTCCGTCCTCGCAGTGGCTAAGGTAAGTTCCTATTTTGTTTTGGTTGAGTTCTTCTTCTTTTTTTTTTCTATCTTTTCTTTCCTTCTTCATATGTTTACGGATCACTGGAAGGTTGAGGGCTTGATTTTTGTCTTGAAGTCAAAATCTGGGTTTTTTCAAAGTTGATCTTGAATGAATCCACGGCTGTAATGGCTTGTATCCAAAAATTTTGTGGGTTTTCAAAATGGGTTTTTAATTTTGATCAAAACGGGTTCTCGTATAATTAAGCTTTGGTTTGAGTTTTAATCCTTCAATTTTGTTAAATCTTGTTGAGCTTCATGTATAAACCTTGCATGTGATAGATTCTTTCTTTTATAAGTTTATTTATGTTGGATCCACAACTGTGGAGATGCATCAGAGACCAAATCAACACGCCTAGGGGCTGATTTTCAAGATTTTGAAGCTTAAAAACTTTATACATAAAGCCCCTGTTTTTGAGTTTGAGTTTTGGTCCATGCATGTCAAATTCCAAAGTATCTATGTTCCACTTTTAAATTTGGAAACCATTTTAACTCTGATTTGGGTCTGCATGTGGTATATGAGTTGCTAGGATGAATTGATTTTAAGTTTCCAGTGACTGTGATGAAGGTGATAACCTACGGCTGCCATGCAAGCTTAATTCAAGCTTTGATTTTGAATTTTATTATCAAATCAGCTGTTGGGATGGTTTGTTTTTGAGTTTCAAGTAGGCATACTGAGGGTGAAGGCTCACGGTGGCCATGGTTGGTTTGTTTCAAGCTTTGGTTTTTAGATTTGTTTTCAAATCATGTTAAGTTATACTACATGAAGTGTTCACTTAAGTTTTGAGATGCTATTTTGAGCTTTAAGGGGGTTTTAATAAAATGATTTAGCTTGGTTTTTATAGACATGAAAAACTGATTTGGATTTTTAAAACATACATGCATGATTATGGGTATAAAGTTGAGATTTTTGTAAATCTTTGGAGAACTTTTTTAACCAAGTATATTTGGAATATTTGGGTTTGGTTAAGAAGTTTTGTGGATGAATCTAAGGAAATGATGGTGGTTTTGCTAAGTTAAAGAGATTTACATTTTACACGCAAGAATGATTTGGGACTTTCGGGTTTTTGCCTTTAAAGCTTGATAAATACTTTTCAAAAACTTTTATATTATGTTTTTGGGTTTTAAATCTCTTTTCTTGAAAAGTGTTGTTGGTCAAGTTATTAATCACAGAGAATTGTGAAGATTCAAGTTCTTTAAGGTTGAGTGATGTTGTATTTATGATTTAAAAGTTTGATTTTGAGGTATTGAGGTGTTTGGATGGAAGAGAGTCAAGGATGGCAGCCATGGCAGTCCGTGGATAGCAACAGACAGCTCATTACCAATAATGCTGGGCATGCATTATCGATAATGCATGTTGGTGGCTGGAAATTTCTCTATTTTCTCATTGTTTCTTGTTTTAGGCATAAGTTTTGCATATGAACTCCGATTTCCGCGTACTTTATATGCACGGAAAGCTCTCGAGTTGTACTTTCTAAATTTTGAGGTTTTGAGGTCAAATTCTTTTTGGAGAGGGAGTTATTTTGGTAATACAAGGTTTGCCCCTTGTGTGTGCACTTTGTCTTCTTTGGCCTGTTTCTTCGTTTTTATTTTTCTTTCGGCCATGGAATTCAATGTGTAGTAGCTGGACACACTTGAGAGCATGTCTTGGAAGTTTTGAGTCTTTTGTTGTGGCATTTTGGGGTTTTGACCCATAGGGTCGCGAGTGAGCAGTTTTAAGAGTCGTATTGTTTTACTTTGAAGCTGTGGATGCTTGTGCTTTCTTTTGATCCTTCTTGCTTGCGTTATTGTTTGTTTCTCAGATTTGATTTGGGTCCTTTGGAGGACCACTTGCATTGGTGCATGAGCATTGCATTTGGGAGGCTCATGGAGCCGCAAAGGGTTGGAAACACCGTTGCATTGAGGTAGGGATAAATAACCTTTTACTGTTAATGATAATGTGTCTATTTCACAACTGTTTTGAAAACCATATGGATGTTAAACACGTTTGAAAATGTTATAACTTACAAATGTATGAGAACCTTACGGATTTTTAGCTTGTCAAATAGATACATGGAATATACTGGTTTAAGAACTATCAAATTGTGTGGCATGCTTATGAAATGAAAACTAAGGCACATAAATGAAATGTTTTGAGACCTTGTTTGTATTTCCTGGCAAGCTTCTTAGAATTGGGCATGATGTGTATATAAAACTAGGGAATAGGCTTTCCAAATGTATGTTTTATGGAAACACTTGATAAGGGCATATGGTTTATCCATTTCACTCCTGTTTTTGGATAATGGTTATGATGGTTTTGAAATAACACTCGATACTTTAATATATGCCACATATTATAACTTTACCTGCTGGCTTTGGAAATTGGTTTAAAAGTACATTTTTATTGCTTCTCTTGCCCATTTGAAAATGAATTATATTATCGTGCTGTTATGCATGGTTTAGGCTCGGTTGGTATACAAGGAGACTATTTAAGGGCCCATGGTCCTGGGTGGAGCCTTAGTGCGGACCCGAAGTATATAGCCCCGTAGTGGCTCGACAGTTGGCCATGTGTTTTAGGCAACTGATCGGTTATCCTCGAGAGGTCAGACCCCGTAGTGGTCGGTTTCGGCTGTCGTTGTGCCGGAGGCTTGTTAGCCTAGAACAACGTCCTGATATACGTTCTGTGAGCCTGGTCTTCGAAATGGATGGATATTATATTGCATTTATAACTGTTCTAAACCCACACCATTTACGATATTGAACTTTGAACTGAATATAGAACTACTTGACATAAGCTTTTCACTGAAAGACCACACAAGTTTATAACTGCGTTATCTACTGTTTTATAAACGTTATAGAAACTGCGTTTATTTAAAATATTCCATGTATCACTGTATTATTGTTATTTGTAGAGGTTATCTTATTCCTACTGAGCAAGTGGAAGCTCACCCCTGCTTTTATGCAGCAGATTACAGGTTGGCTTGGGTTTTGCATACATGATTTGAGTCAAGTCTCTATTCAAGGATTGTTAGATGATTGTATGGTCGATTCTGCTTTGGACTTGCATATTATGGAGATGTGTAATATTTATATTTTCTTGATTTTGGAATTTGCCACTGTTTGTGGCATAGCCTACTTGCCAGGGATGTTGGCATTATTATTATTATTTGATTTATTATTATTGTATAAGACGTTTGGGACATTTGTGTGGGCATAACATTTCATATTGTTAAATATGCCTATATTTCTTGTTTCTCATAAGGATATATGAATGAGCAGGTCAGGTTGTACCTCTATCTTGACACGTGTTGACCTATCCGGAAGGGTCAGTACGATTGTTAGGTTGGGGTGTTACATAATCATTTGATTAATCATTATCTCTTGAAGCCAAATTAGTTCATATCTTTGAGAGATATTAGTGAGAGCTTTTATTTGTACATCATTTACTCTTTGAGGAGTTTATTATTTGTACACATTCAATCACACTTTCATTTGTAATCTTGTGTGAAGAACGGTTGGGTTGTAACCCTTGTGAGCTTGAAGTTTGTTGTTCAAATTTAAGCTTGTGAAGAAGTCTCTTTGTGAGCATTGTTGGAATCTCTTGGTGAGATTGGGTGAGTATTTTCCACTGTTAAAAAAGATTGTGGCTGAGGGTCTTCCACCTTAGAAAGAAGGTTTTTGTAAATGTTTCTTCACCTTGAAGGAGTAATCCTATAGTAGATTGTGGAATCCTCGAGACGGAGATCTTGAGCCGTGGATGTAGACGGAGATCGAGCCATGTTAAAATCCTTGTGTATATTAATTGTTGAGTTGTGATTTAAACTCATATTCTCTCATTTTCAATTAAGTTTATTAACTTGTTTATCTTCCGCTGAATTTAATTGGACATAATTTTATTTGGTAATTATTTTTAAAGTTTGCAAAACCTCTATTCACCCCCCTCTAAAGGTATATACTTGGGCCAACACAACTAATTTGACAGAAAATGAAATGGGTATGGGTGTTTGGCAGTAGATAAAATGGGAGAAAAGTAAAAATAAATAAATACCGAAGAGCCCAACAACAAAGCAAAAATATTTTATTTTCCTATATTTTCTCATAAACCAAACAGGAATAAACAACCAAAAAAATCATACCTTTCTCACATTTGAGAAAGATTTACAAAATTTGAAGCTCTTCTCATGTCAAAAGTTGAGCAAGAATTGGATATGCTCATAAACATACCCGAATTCAAGGTTTTTAAACATTTGAGGGGGCATGTCTCTTGGTGATAAACGTGTGTGAGAGAGAGAAGAGAAGGGAGTTGATATATTTTTTTTTGGAAGGCGAGGGTTTCGTCTTCGTCTTCTTTATAGAGAGAAAGGGTAAAGTGAGGTAATGGGTTTCGTCTTCAAAAACCCAAATCATACCTTTTTTTTTGGTTCAATACAAATACACACACACACACTCTCTCTCTCTCAACTTGCCTAAATGCTTAGCCTTTATTTATTGTTTTATGTTACGAGATTGTTGGTGGTCGAAGTGTCAACACATGACCTTTTTTAAAAATTATTTTCAAAAGCTGCCGCTCAACTTTTTTTTTTTTTCATTTCTAAAGCCTTTAAAAAATAATTCCTTTGCGAGATGCATATTTTTAAAAAATGACTGTTGGATTAAATATTCTTCTTATGGATGTCATGGGGCCAAAAATCACGGTAATCCAATATAAACATCTCAAAATATAGATTGGAAAAACTGTGGCCGCTGAAAACTGTAATAATTTTTGTTAGTGACATTTTTGAGAAATTGACCATTGGATCACAATGATTTTGGGCATGTATGACAAACATAAGTATAATATCTCATCAAATGGTCAATTTTTCGAGACATGTATCCCACAATTGTCTACTAGCTTCATGATTACATAAATTTATATAAGTATATGCTGACTTGATCATTTCCGTTTTTTAAAAGTAACCAAACTTTTGAGTGGGCACTCTATAATTTTCAATATTAAATTATTAATTTTAAGTATTAATTTTTCACATCAAGAATTTTTTACATTATGAGAAATAAAAAATATTTCATATATAACGGAAAAATTATTTGAAAAATAGCTTGTAGTTAGTTGATAGTATGAGGGTAAATATGGAAAAAAGTAGAAAAGTGTCAAAATTTGGCACTTATACCTTGGAGCATCTTAGTGTCACAATTTGGCATTGGCACTATTTGGCGCCAATTGGGATGTCAAATTTTGGTAATGACACCTGAATCTCAAATGATACTTTTGCATTGGAGATGCTTTAAACAAATAAATCTGAACAAATTCTTATCTAATGTGTTTACGAGTAGCTTACGAATGGATTGATTCATTTGCGGTCCTAATCCGAGTTAAAAAGTTGATGGGCCGGATTTGCCTCTTTATACATGTGTCACGTGCTCCATACTTGCTAGTTGGGCTGCATCAATCAATAGTTTTGTTGGATTGGCACTTGGTATCTTTGGGAGCACCGGATAAACTTATTTCACAATGCGATGACTGTAGGTCCCACAACCATCAAATTGACAAATTGCCCAAACGCCCCAATCTCCGCATATCGCACGATCAACGGTGGAATGGTTACAAAACCATCGTAAAATAAACTTGTTTCTCCGCAGGGAAGAGTAGAAACGTGACGTGGGCGAATTCTGAGAGAACACGAGGCATACACGTATTATATGAACTGAGTGCCAACACTATCAAAAAGCGCCAAACAGAGAAGGAAAAATAAAAAAAGGAAAATTGCTTCCGTCTGCAAGAGCTGATTCCGGTGAGGCTACCGATTGAGTTAGGGTTTGGGTTCTCATCCATCGACAATGGAGACGTTAAATTTTCACGACGGCAACATTCACAATTTGCTTGAGAGTAGATATATCGACGGTCGCCATGTATTTTCTTTCTTCTCTCTCTCTATATCGCTCTTTCTCTCTCTCCATATACACACACATTACGCTTCTGATCATCGTATCAATTCAAGTGATTGGATTCTTTAGCTCCTAATAGTTCGTAGAAACTACTGGATAGCAATTGTTGTTTATGGAATTACTTTGTACAGATTTCTTGCGTTTTATGTGAAAATTTTGTTTGGTTTTGTTTTCTTTTTAAGTTGAAATGTTGCTGAAAAATGAAATATGTTTAAGGTCCCTTTTGGAATAGGTTTTCCTAAAATTACTTTCGGAGCTCAAAATTCTACTTTAGAACGGTGACAATCACTACTGTACTATTTGAGGCGTATAGGATGGATGGCGAAAGTTAGACCCCATGCTTTAGGCACAATCATTTCTAGTTTGAAGTTTTGATACGTCAAGAGTTAGTTTGGACATAACTCTAAATCTCTCAATCCAAACCGGACCAAACATAGTGTAAAGAGATATGTGAAGAGAGAGTTCTACAAACGTGATTTTAGGCAAAGCTAATGCAAACAGGGCCTAAGTATGCGTTTTGATAGGGTCATTTATTGGATTGATTGATTACCTCTAACCTAAGCTTATGCGTACTGTATCATGTTTCTTTTGTTAGTGGATTATAGAATGCCTTTTTTTGAACTTTGGGGATTTGATAAGTTGACACTATTTCTTATATATATATGTGTACAGGGAATATGTTATAAGGTGTACCTTACACAAAGTTGCGTGAGTTGACCTCCATAGGATCAATTGCAGAATATATTTTGAAAAACCGACCGCTAGATTAGGTACACTTCTTATGAATTTCATGCTCTCTCCAAATGCAAAGAGACCAATGTCATTTTCCTTCTGCTCATTCCGCAAACAAAAGCTCTTATGCTGGTGGCATTGTTTTATTATGATTATAATTCATAAAAAGAAAAGAGGATATCTATAGAAGCAAATGAAAGCAAGGTAGGAGAATAATCAAGGAAGAGAAGGAGAAAAAGATAAATTCATGAAAAAAGAAGAATTTGTGTGATAATATTAAGAAATTAAACCTGCATATACAAAGAAGAGCAGACACTTCCTTGGGGTTTCCGTGGCAGTGTTGGACACACATCGGATACTACACTCCACTGACATGGCTTGTAGGGTGGGAAGGAGGGCCACAGAACCAAGCCATGAATTTTTCCATTATGTCTACCTGGAAATATTTCACTACCACCCCATCCATCTATTCGTGGAGACAGAAGCTGCTGTCCGTAATACCTTGTCCCTCTCCCTCCAGTCGGGAACTAAACCTTGGGAGTGAGATAGATTGAATGACCTGGCAGGCAATAATAGATTCAACCTTTATCACCGATGGTTTGTCTCAAAACCAAGATATGAAATCACGAGATTCCCTACTTCCGAATAGAGAGGAGTTGAACCCATTTGATCTCCAACATTGATTTCTGTTCTTCTGACTTCACGTTTCCAAAACTATCCATTTCAATTCCTGGCTTTAAGACAAGACGATGAGTCAGGAAGGCTAGTATCGAATCTTATAAATAGGGCGCATTGGATTTTGAATTCACGGTTTTAATTGGTTTACTTGTTGGTAGGGTGGAAATCATCATTCAGTCAGTGGGCCAACAGATCAAATCTCAAATCACCATTTTCCCCAGAGGCACCCAGTCGAAGCATGGATGGAATTTTATCTCTTACTGCAGGGCTAGTGGATAGAATAAGTTTTGGGGCGGGAGAGGCATTTAAGCTAGATTGATTGGTACCAGATTTGGATTGAGGTCCCTGAAATGTATTCGACACGACACCTCTCTTTTTGCCTTATTTATTATTATTATTATTATATGTTGTCCTATCTTCAATGTGAACAACTCAACTAGGGTTTTCAAAACCATTACAAAGGTATGTATTTTGAATGATGTGTGTGATGCTACATCATATAATATAATTATGTGTAAAAATATATATTTTATTAATGTTGTGTCCCCACTATGTCGTATCCTAGAATTTTTAGGATTTGTTGTGTCAGCGTGTCCGTATCGTGTCTTAACTGTGTAGTCTCACGTCCATTTTTTTGCTTCCATGTGTCCGCATGCACACATATGAACTTCTTGTTTATTAATGTTTGAGTTTAATCTTTATTTTTTTTACTTTCTTCTTTTTGGTTGTTGGCATTTTTCTCACATGGATCTCCATCTATTGTTGGTTATATGCTCTTGTTTTTTGCATCTTCTATTGGTTAGGTTTTTGATAATATGAATTATGTGTGACTTGTTTAAATTTATTTTGTTCCACTAGACTGAGATTTAGACAGGGAGCTTATTCTTTCAGTTAGATTCTTGCAATTTGCTTTTATGTAATTTAGTCCTTGCTCTATACTAGACTTAAGGGAATTTCTTTGGTGTTTATTTTTTAGGATGCTAATCACAATTTTCAAATGCACTCGTCGTTGATACGAAGGCTGTCCCAAGAAATAGAATTGGAGGTTTGTATGATTGTAAACCTTAATATTTCTATTTGATTACAGAATTTTCCCCAAGGGTTTTATTTCTTTTGCTTCTGTCACTGCATTATGTATCTTCTTTGTCCTTTATATTTAAATATTTTATTCCTGTATCCTAGAAATGTTGTGGTAGACTATTATTATTTTATTATTATTATTATTATTACAATTTTTCTGTTTGGAGTAATGAAATTAAAACTGTAAGATATATTAAAAAAGGTCCATCAAAAAGCAGGGAATTGCTAAATCCATAAGATCATGTATTTAGTAGGGAGGGCTAGGCAATATGAAAATATAAGTCATGGACCTGTAAAATTTTATTTATACAAGAACACCAAGAGGATGCCAAATTTATGGTATGCCCTTCTGCAACTTTCAAGCCTTTTGATCCTCAAGAGTTTTGCTATTCTTTCCTTCAAAAAGCAGGTGAGATTGCAATAAAATCCCTCTACTATTTTGTATTTCTAGGATTCAATTGTGCAATTTCCAATGTGGAGATTTATTTCCATCAGACATTTCCCAAGGCATACCATATATGAGAATAAACTGCATTCACATCCAGTAGAATTTTTTTTTTTTTTTTCAATATTATTTTTACAAAGAAACAACTCAACAAGTTCATGCCAACAATTCTCTGCAAAATATTAGCATCTTTCTCAATTCTTGGTTCATTTATGTAATTGCATTCGTGCTTCATCTATCAATATAAGAGCCAGTGCTGTGTGTCATTGTCTCATCCGTGCTTTAATATTTAGCCGCACTTTACAGTAATTATGAAGTTTGGACATAGGTTTAGTATGACTAGGACATTTTACCCTAGCACTGGGAACCTTTTTCTATCTATTAATTTTAATTTTTTTGAACAGGGGCATCAGGGTTGTGTGAATACTGTGGCTTGGAATTCAAAGGGCACACTTTTGATATCGGGATCAGATGACACACGAGTATGATACTTCTATGCTTGCCATATAGTGTCCTTGTTCTGTATTGCTTCTTCTCATGTGTAGTACTTCTCAAAGCCAGTGTGGTACTTGTGCATAAAAAAGGTGGTGTTTAATAAAAAGGATAATGGAGTGCATATTATGAAAATTATCGCTTTTAGGAAAAAGTTTTCCGAAGAGGGATTGGTATTGTTTGGTTGTGTTCTGTAAATGGTATTTTTTGGTTAAATCATAGCATAAAATTTTGGTTAGTAAGGGAGAGAAGAAATTGGCAGTGTCAAGAATAACCCAGGGTAAAGAAGTGAGTCATGTCCAATAAGCTCACAAAAGATTTTGCAAGCTTTATGCATGCTACTTGTGCTAAGTGGATCCCATCTCAATTTATTAGTGTATAATCAGTAGAACAGAGCTAAAGGTTATATCATATGGTTTTATAGCTAGTCAAAATATTATTTAAACAAGTTCATATGGTATCTCTTAGATTTATTTCATTTTTATTTAATGTTTCAGGATGAGGATGATTGCTAGAGTAAACAGAAAAGGTATTTTAGGAGCATCTAAAATGGTAACCCAGTGGAATACATTGATAAGAGGGTGAGAAAAAGTGGGGTCGGGGGGTTATAATCTCTGAAATTTTCATCATGCAAGTCTTATAATTTTTTAATCACGTCATGCCATTTCCCTATATATATATATATCAAACCTGGCCTGTATTGATATTGTATGTCAAAATTTCTGAATTTAGAGAGGCAGCCTGATGTGATTGGTGGTGCATGAAGGGCATGAAATAGTTGCATTTCATATTTGCCCGGCATTCTTTCTGTCTCTCTCATGAGTTACCAGTCATGTCACTGCACATCACTATCGCTTGGAGTCAAGTTTACTTATATTTTATTTGAATGACAGATGATGTGATGCTGTATATTTTTTTTGTAGCTCAAGATTATTAATGCTTCAATTGACTGCAGATTAACATTTGGAGCTATTCAAGCCGTAGGCTTTTGCATTGTATAGAGACTGGGCATTCTACCAACATATTCTGTACAAAATTCATCCCTGAAACTTCTGATGAGCTTGTGGTATCTGGAGCTGGAGATGCAGAAGTAATGTTCTGATGAGTTGAACTTTCTGTAGACAGACGCTCTTTGTAATCAATTCAATATTGGTGTTAAAATGCACTTACTGATATTCATGCAGGTTCGGTTATTTAATTTGTCTCGCTTAAGTGGGAGAGGACCTGAAGAAAATGCTATTGCTCCATCAGCATTGTTTCAGTGTCACACTCGGAGAGTAAAAAAGTTAGCTGTAAGATCTCATTGTAGAAAATAATATTAACATAGTTTTGGGTTATTTTGATGAAGTTATATGAATATTGGAAAATAGAAATCCAAATATCTTATCAGGGGATTTGATATGTGAATAATAAAGTTTATCAGTTTGTGTTTTCTTCTTAAAACTTCTGCTACTCCGGTTTTTGCAGGTGGAAGTAGGAAACCCACATGTGGTCTGGAGTGCAAGTGAAGATGGGACTTTGAGGCAGCATGACCTCCGAGAGGGTGCTTCTTGTCCTCCTTCGGGATCTTCTCACCAAGAATGTCGGAATGTTCTTGTAAGTGCTAATCGTAATTGCTTTTTTTCCATCTCATTTGGACATGAACTCATTTATGATTGTATCTTCTAAAGTGAATAATCTTAGAGAAATATCCATGTGCTTCCATCAACAATTTCAATTTCCTGCCATTTTAAAAGATTTTAATATTAAATGATAGACATTTCTAGCCGAGTTTGTGGCATATCATTTACTTGAAAGAGAGCTTGGGAGTTCCCATAAGTTCATTAGTTGCTGGGTACTGCTATTGTCTAAGCAGAGTTTATTTATTTATTTATTTATTTATTATTATTATTATTATTATTATTATTAATTTTATTTTTTATGTATGTTTGATGTCGGTTTCCAGTTCCATCATTTAAGATGAAGGCTTAAAGAGATCATGAATTTTCTCTCATTGATTCTGTGGTGACTATACACCAAATAGTTACACTTGCCATTTTGAATGTCACTGAATAATTAAAAAGGATATATCTATTCTTGTTACTTAGACATCATAAATTAATATCCTTGATCAGGTAAAACTCTTGATTGGATAGTGAGCGAAAAGCTATTCAATTCGACACATTTCAAGTATGTCTACAAAAAGCAGGAGTGATTGACTAAGATATATTGAGGTTGATATTCATATATGACAAACCGACTCTGGGCCTCTTTAAATATCTTCTTCTTTGTCTTCAAGTGACTCTATGGCTTAACATATTGGTCCTTTCATGATACCAGCAAATCACTTGACCCAACACCTCTGGGAGACTTTAAACTTAGGTTTCTGTTTGGTGGAATTTTGGAATTAAGTTGTTCCCTTGTTGGACAGGTGTTGGTTTAATGTTTTCTGTTTTTTTTTTTTTTTTTTTAAAAGTCAGTATTCTGTTATAATACTGCGCAGCATATTTTGGTGCTCTAGTCTTTTATGAGTGCTACCTTCTACAGAAGGTAAGAAGTGGAACACATAACATAACACTACATGTATAATTTCCTTTCAAATAAGTACGTAACACCCTGCACCTTGCCAAGTAACAATATTGTCCGCTTTGCCCACACGCGCAACGTATGCGCCCATACACGCACGTCCACGTGACAAGTGCACGGCTTTGCTTTCTCGGGTTGCCCCTTAAAACATGTTGTTACTAGGAGATGTATGGTGTTTACTTATAAGCCTAGTCACTTCCTCTCTGTTTTCCGATGCGGAACTCCATGGATGTCACGAAGTATGTGACAAATAGAAAGATATTCACTTGTAATGCTATTATAGTATTATATTAATATGAAAAGAATCTTGCCTTTTGTCTATGTACCCCATTGATGGGTATGTGATGCAATAACTACATTCAATTTTAGTGATTTTATATTAATAAAAGAACTCATTATTTGGATAAAACTTCAAATACTTTTTAGAGCCCCTGATTTTTATTCTTTAGCGTATTAAATATATGTGGTTGAATGCATGTTTCAGACATGGGCTCAATATATGCTAGCTTAAATTAAACCAATGTATCACCAAAGGCAGTAAAGAACAAGGCGCAGAGGCAAATGACCTTTTATTGGGGTGGCATTTCTTAATCCAACTTGTAAAAAGCTGGGTAATAGATAGCAGTCAAAAGTCAGAAAACTGGTACTTGACATATCTTTTTGTTTGATTTTAAAATATGCTCTGGTTCTAGGTTCTGTATATCAAATGATTTTGATGTGAGACCTAAGGAGAGAAAGAAAGAGGAAGGAGAGGGATGACGAAGAAGAGAAGAGCAAAAGAAATTAAGGGAACATAAGAGACAAAAAAATTTTAGGGGAGAGAAAATCCTCAATTTATTATGAATCATCCAAGTCTACCTTATAAGAAAGTTTGAGGCCTTTATATAGGCTACAACCATACATGCATACAGCTTTGCGTAAGGTGACCTGTTTTTAGTCAATGTGGGATACATATTTTGAAAAATCGACCGTTTGATTTGATACTAAACTTATGCATGCCATGCTCGTCAAAAATCACATCGATACAACGTTCAGTTTATCAAAACACCAATCGTGAAAAACTGTGAAAAATTGTCACAGTGATGTTTTTGAGAAATCAACCATTGGACTAATGTGATTTTTGGCATGCATGGCATGCATAAGAAGATAATATAATCCACGATCGGTTTCTGTTAATATTTATCCCATAGTGGCTAAAAACAAGTCATCTTACGCAAAGTTACGTAAGGTGCACCTTATAATAGCATGCTTGTACAACCACAACCCTAAAAATAATAGAAACAAACATAAAAAGGAAATACAAATAAACTAATAAAAGGAAATAAATTGTACTACTAATAAGCTAAACCCTATGGCCTCGTCTAACATGAGCCGATCCGATTCCTATCAGATTTTGGTCTTGCATTCTATATAAATCTATTAGGACCCATATCTCATAATATCAAAATATTGTCCGCTCTGCCTGCATGCGCAACCTATGTTGCCATACACATATGCCCACATGCGTGGCAGCACATTGCTTTGCTTTCTCAGGTTGCTCCTTAAAACGTGTTGTTATTATCAGTGTTTTTCCCTTCCTTAAAAGCTTGTAACTTGGACTAGTCCACTTCCGATGTGGGATCATGTCCCTCAACCTCACCCTAAACCAACACGGGACTGTTGGGTTTAGTGGTTCTAATGGGTCTAATGTCACGAAATCTGTAAAGGTTTGTAAAAAATGGGAGCTAACATATAATTTAGGTGTTTTTATGTGGCTTATTTCAAATATTAATTTCTAATTGAGTACATATGTGGCACCTTTTTGCAAACAGCAACTCAAGTATCTCTTAAATTCACAGCGACATAGGGCTGGTATCTTTATTAATATGTTATTTGTTTATTTACTTTTATGTTCCAAATATTTTGCTTGATGTCAATGACTCGATCCTTGAGATGAAAAGGCTTTATTGTAGTTATAATCACATGTTCTCGAGATTACCAGTTTAGCTTTAGTTATTGATGAAATTGAATTTCAGTTTATTATTTTGCATTGAGTTTTTAGACTTCAGCTGCTGAAGCTAGGAAGTTAAAAACATGCTAAGAAGATTAATTCGATAATTCCTCTATCCTGCATTGAAATTTTTCTGAAAAATATAAATATGATGTTCAATTAGAATGTTGCTTTCGAATTCTTGGTTTTGAGGTGCTCATTTATAGTTTTTTCTTCTTAACCCTAAATTTGTGGAAATCATTGAATTTCATATTTAGTTCTTAAATGCAGCTTGACCTGCGGTGTGGAGCAAAGAGGTCACTGGATGATCCTCCTAGGCAATGCCTTGTTTTAAAATCTTGTGATATCAGTTCCACTAGGCCTCATTTGCTTCTTGTTGGTGGGAGGTATTTATCGTTGGTGCTATTGATGTAAGTGTTCTTTGCCTTCGTTGCTTGAACTGATCTCTACTCTGAATGCTTTCAGTGATGCGTTCGCTCGTTTATATGATAGAAGGATGCTTCCACCACTGACCTCTTGTCGGAAAAAGATGATTCCACCTCCTTGTGTCAACTATTTCTGCCCAATGCATCTTTCTGATTGTGTTAGTTCAGAACTTTCTCATAATTTAATGCTGCACTGTGATTTCTTACTAGTCCTTGTGCCCACTGTCATAGACTTTATTGGTTGGAAATTTCATGATTATTCTGATATGTTTTGAGATTTCACTGCTTCTTGTAGTATATGTTTTATCTTTCTCACATCATTATGAGTTCTTTGTTTTCATGAAACATCATGCTATTTGCATTGAAGGAGTAGTTGTATTATATTGATATTGGAGTTGTTTAAGCCACTTATCTCGTAGTCGAGAGAGAAGTTTGTTTGCCCAATCTTCTTCAGTTTTTGTATAGATTTTGTCAGGGAATGTATGATTATTTCAGATTATTGTTTTTTTCCCCATCTTTTGGTAAACTTGATAATCTCTCTTTACACCTGTTCTTTTATGCTTTCCAGTACCTTCCCCCCTCCCCCCCTCCCTTTTTTTTTTTAAATTCCATGTCAAATCATCTATCAAATCGTTAGGTATGTCTTCTTCTTCCTCTACCTCTTCCAAGTATCATATTTATTGGAGAGGTATGAGATGGAAATTTTTTCGATAAGCAACAAAAATTTTATTAAAGAAAAAGATAAATACGAGTGAGGACAAGATGTCCATCAAAAAAAGGAAAAAACAGCAAAGAAGAAAAAATCCAACTCAAATCTCACATGCACTCCAATTTTCCCTAATCACAAATAAAGGCACCCCAACAAATTTATTGCATACTGAAGGCCCATAAAGAAACAAAATGAGAAACCCTATCCTCAAAAACTCAGCAGTCTGAAATCTATCCTAAAATCCTTTGAATTCCTCTCCAACTAGATAACCCAAAAATAGCATAAAATGCATTCCTCCACAACATGAGCTCTCTTAATTCAACCTAAATCTCAGAAATCAATATCCATTATTTGCATACTAGAATCTGGAGGCACCCATGCCATATCCACTAACTAGAAAAGGGACTGCCATAATACTAAAGAAATTGGGCACTGCAAAAATGCGATCCGTACTCTCCTCCATCCCAGGTACACACACATCCAAGGTCTCCTCTTCTGAATTATATTATTGTTATTAACCTTCTTATGTGTCAAGGACCAGAAAAAATCTACACCTCTATCGGGCGGCAGTGTGTGGCTATTGGTTTTGTTTCCACTGTAGTAGGTTTGGTTGGTTGATGTTTGTGTTCTTTTTTCTTCTTTTTATGGTAGGACATCTTGTCATCTATATTTTATATTTTAAAATATATTTTATTGTTGCTTCTAAAAAGAAAAAGAAAAAAAGATAGGCTCCTCGCTTTCCAAATAGACCTAACGGTCCAAAAATCGGAATAGAAGAATCATTAATCAGAGCAACAAAGAAGTAAGTATGGGTGGTTGTGGGTAACATTGTTAATAGAAATTTTTCTCTGATTGGTCTTTGATTGGGAAATGGTTATGAAGGTTTCCGCTTGAGAGTAATTCTTTTTGGCATAAGGTTATCTAAAGTATTGAGTATCAAAAGGAAAAAAAGGTTATCAAAAGTAAGTATGGGTCATAGGAAAATGGATGGGATGCTAACATGGGAAGGGGGACTACTTGCCGAAGCTCTTGGAAAGTCATCTTTCAAGGTTTATCTCTTTTTTGTCGTTTTGTGTCCTATGTTGTTGGATATAGAGAGAGAATTAAGTTTTGGGAAGATGTGTGGAGGGGTGAGACTGCTTTTTCTTCTTTGTTTTCTAGTTTATTTATTGTCTCTTCATCATTGTGCTCCTGTTGCTAGTTTTGTGGCTTCTTTCTCTATTCTATTGAGTTGGGATTTTCATTTTTTGAGAAATGTCAATGATAGAGAATTTGATGAGCTTTCTTTCTATTATTTCTTCTTGAGGGTGTCTTTGAGACATATGGTACATGATTGAGAGGGGGGGGGGGGGTTTGGTCTGTACTTTCTTTGGGCTCCTTTTCCTGTAAGTCTTATTTTGATACTTTGAGTGACGATCCTTCTTTACTTTCTTTTTGTCCCTCCTAAGTTTATTTGGAAAGTTAAGGTTCCCCTGAAAGTTCAAGTGTTTGCTTGGTTTATGGCACATAGAAGAATTAATACCAATGACTTGCTTTAGGGGAGGATGCCTGATATCTACCTCTCTCGTCAATAGTGTGTGATGTGTAGTAGTGATGATGAGAGCGTTGATCATTTGTTTTTGCATTGCCCTGTTGCTCAGTCTATTCCAGCTCACAGAGATGTGTTAGGTAGCTTCTTTATTCTCTTCATGTATACTGGAAATTGATTTTTGAGTGTTTAGGCATTCAAAGAAAGCACTCATTCTGTGGAGATGTGCAGTAATGACTATTTTTTGGGTGATTTGGTTAGAAAGGAATACAATAGCCTTTGAACATAGATTTCGTAGTGTTGGAGGGATTTGGGACAGTGTTTGTTTTTAAGCCTCTTTTTGGGATTTTGTTACTATGGAATTTAAGGGTGTGCCTTGATGTGATTGGGGTGATTGGGTTTTACTTTGCAGGTCTTGAGTGGATTTGTTTCTTGCCTTTTAGTTTTGTTTTATTTTATTTTTGTTCTTCTTCTTTGTAAGAAGCTGTAGGACATCTTTTTCTCTTTCTTTTTTTTTTCCCCATATTGAATAAAGCTGCTCCTTATAAAATAAAAACGCAGCAAAGAAAGAATTTATACCATGGAATTGTGGACCAAATACAAAAATAGAGAGAAAAAAAGTGACCTTGAAAGGTTTTGAGTGAAAAGGAGAGACCTTATGGTTTTGATTGGCTTAGAGAAAGCATAGATCCTTTAAGGCCATGTTGGTATGCAGAATATAGGGCCTGAATAGGATAATTCTATCCTTATCCCATGTTCGGTGCCATTATTTAAGAACATGATAAGTTATCTATTAGATTATTATATGCTTTACATGGAGCCATGGATAATATAATAGTCCCAAGCAAAGATTTAAATATCAGTATCAACTGATATATCAATGATTTGAAAACATGGATTTATCGACGGATATATCAATCACATCGGAAATATTGATATCGATTTAAAGATATGAAGTATTGTTATTATTTAAACATGGAAATTTTTAGTGATACTCTGCAAAACAATGAATTAGACTATACTATACAATTTATAATAAAAACATTGCAAATTAAATGTACATAAGATAAGTTTGTGTTGTATAGGGTACAATGAAGTGTGCCATGATAGGCAAAATAAATTAAAATGTATAGGGTACATTAAAATGTCACATAAGATTAAAAATTAAAAATATATATCATTTACACAATAATAAATGAATAAATCAATTAATCAATAATATTAGTAAATATATTGTGGTTTTTTTCCTAGATATTTCTAGATATTTTCGATATATCCTATATATTTGTTGATATTTTGATGAAAAGATACGTACCTCTAATATTGTATCGACACCCTCCGATATACTCATATATCGTCAATATATTCGATATTTTACTACTTGGTCCTAAGAAAAATGTGGTATTATTTTATTTTGGGATAAAATAATCAAATTTAAAAATTACGGTATAAGAAACAATTAATCTTTTGCCTAGAAACCCTACTTATTTTACACAAATTTATGATTGAGAATTTGAAAAGATAACTTACCAACCATCTATCATCACCACCAAACCGCCCCACTCACCACCACCACTGCCCCACTCCTGCCCACAACAAACTCATCACCACCCCCAAGCCACTCCTATAACCACCACCACCACTACCTTCACTAACCACACATCACCACCACTACCACCGCTAAAGATCACCATCCACACATCACCTCTGCTGCCGCCACCACCATCCCGCATCACCGCCACCCCATGACCACCCCACCTCCACAACTACCCCCATGTGATCACCATTACCTACATCGTCACTCATGACCACCACCCACACATTACCACTATCACCATCATCACCATCACCCACTCACCCACACATAACTACCACTACCATCCCTACAACCCATCACTACCACCACCACCACCACCAACCACCCACACATCCATCATCACCACCACCATCACTCACCTATCACCACTACCACCATAATTGGCCAAACATGGAAATTTACAAATCGAGATTTTAAATCTTTTCATTTTAAATTTTCAAGAAATTACAAATGCAACTTTATGAAATTGAATTAGGAGTATTTTTGGAACAATATACTTTATTTGGCATACCAATATCATGTACCAAACATATGATAGGAATTTCATAACCATTTCCAACATTATATCCGATCATGTACCAAATGCAAAAGAGGGAAAGGCAGAGGTATATTATTATCCGGTTGGAAAACTTATCCTACCTAATCCTATCCAATCCGGCCTTTTAATTTGGCGTGCCAAATGTGGCCTTAGGTAATACTGTGGTGAGTTATCCTTTCGTAGGCTTAGGCCATTGGCTAGTCTTGTCGCTTAACAGGGATGAAAGAACTTTTGCATGTGGAGCCTATAACCTCCTTTAGTGCGATACACATTACAGATAACATTGGAGCACAAGACCAATAATATATTGCTAATAATATGACTAACAACCATAAATAACTTCATTGCTTTCTCTTGAAGTTTTCTTTTGCACATGGACCCATGGAATGTTGGAACTAAGAGTCTCCTTGTGTTCCTGTGGTGGTTTACTTTTTGAGAAGTAGATTATATCCCCCATCTTTGAATTCAAGGGGTAATCTATTTCTGGCATTTTGACTATTTGTTTATCCCTTTTTATACTTCTATACTTTTATTCAGTAACATTGCATATGGCCAAAAAAAAAAAAAAAAAAAAAAAAAAACTCAGTTCTAGTTGGTAGTAATTTATCAGTTTATTTCACTAAAGGGTTCTTATTTTGTTATCTGTCGATAAAATTTGTAGCTTCTTTAAGAATTACTGATGGAAATTGAATCTTGTCTCCTTTTCATTTTAGGGTCGGTCGAGCCTGAACTTAACTCATGTTACATTTAGTCCAAATGGAGAAGAGGTTCTCCTTAATTATAGTGGAGAGCATGTATACCTAATGGATGTCAATCAAGGTATGTTTTTTTTTCTCTTGTATTTTTGTGTTGGTATCAAAAAGTTCAAATTTCTTCGATCGTGTATGTAATGGAGTTTAAGGACTGGGAGAATGGGAAAAAAAGTTTCGGAGCAAGACTGATATGATTGTTGGTGTTGTTTGTGCCATCTTATTGATGTGTTGATAAAGAGATTTATATTTCTTCTCTTCTTGAGGAACATTTAAAGGATTTTATAAAATGTTGGTGCAATAGCTGGCATCAATATTTATAACAATGAAGGGATTAGTCACTTATTTATGCTAAGTTAATATTCTTTTTTTTTTTTAATTTAATAATGTCATGTTGGCAGATTGGATCAACTGCTTTACTCATGTTTGTTTCTAATTTGCAGCTGCTGGAAGTGCCATGCGATATACTTCTGGAGATGTTTCAAAGCTAATGAGTCTTACTCCTATACTCAATGGTGCAGAATTGGAAACACCGGTGTCTAATGTCTTCCCATATGGTTTTCCTTTAAAGAGCAATGTTGCCACCAGGGTGTGCATCTTTGTTTACTTAGTTTTTGGTAACTGTGTCACTTTGGTCTTGTTATAAAATTGTCTTTAAAAATGAAAATAAACTTGGTACTGACTGTAGTTTCTATTTATATATTTTGGATAGTCTAATGCCGTTGCAACAGCTTGGCAAGTGCAGGCAATTGCTTCAAATTGCAGAAAATTCCTTGAAGGAGGGAACAAATTATTTCTATGGAATTGAGGCCTGCAATGAAGTTTTGGATGGACACGAACGAGAGATCGGGCCTGCTCTAAGGCATGAATTTCTGTGTACACGTTCGGCCTTGTTCCTTAAGGTTCTTCTATAACTTTGTTATTGTACATGGTCCAAATTTTGATTTCATTAGTTTGAGGTTTAGTGCTGCTATTTCTTTGGGGGATTTTTATTTTGGTTTTTCCTGCAGCGGAGGTGGAAAAATGATGTTCATATGGCCATTAGAGATTGCAACAAAGCTTGGAGAATTGATAGTTCTTCCTTTGAGGCAGTCTACTATATGTCTGAAGCTTTATTGCTGGTAAGTTCAGCAGCAATATTTATGCAATTGAGCATATGACCTTGTCGGTGTCATGGTGACTTGAGTTGATGGATCTGGTTGATAGACTTTGCACTCATCAGTTCTCTGCATAGCCAGCAATATGTGAAATTCTTTGTATAGATCTTTCTTAATTTATGGTTTAGGGCACTAGGTCTAAAAGTAGGTTTCTTTAATTCGCAGACAGTCTTAAGTGCTTAAAAGAAAATTTTCAAATGTATGTGCATTGTTTTTTGGTGTACTGGGTCTGGGTCAAACATTTGATTACTCCCACTTAAATTTGTGTTAGTTTTTGAACTGTCAAATCTGTTTTCTGTTCAAAGGAATTTCAATCAGATAATTCCTTTCAGCATATTAACTTCTTCTGTCAGTAAATTCTTGTTGGGAGTGTGGGACTTATTTTAGATCTGTTTTAATTCCATGAATCTATGCTTAGAAACATTATCCAATTATGGTGCTTGAAATGGATTGAATACTCAGAATCTCAGATTCTAGATTTTCTTTTGAGCTTGTTTACTTTTAAATTGATCCGTGATATCTAATTCAGAGCATACAATCTTATAGTATTCTTTCTGGTTTAGGCACTCTCTTAGAATGCCAAGTGAAACCTAGTTAAGGTTTTTATGGCTCACAGGGGGAGCCATTTGAGAGTGCTTAGTCATCTAGGCATTCATCCTTGCTGAAATTAAACTAGTCCCTTTAGTTTTCTGGGTTATCATTCGTAGTTCCTAATATTTATTTTCTTGCAGTTGGGAAAACATAGCGAAGCTTTAGACTTTGCTGTTGCAGCTCAATGTTTGGCCCCAACTAATGTTGAAGTGGCAGAAAAGGTGGAGAATATTAAGAAGCGTCTTGCTACAGGTTTGTGGCAATGCAATGTCATTGTATTATTTTGTTTCCCTTAACTAGAGGTGTCATCTATGTTACACGGACTCGAGTACAAGTGTCGAGTGCGGGTACATGTCTGAGTGCTGGATTTGTCTATTTTCCGAAGATTTTCCACTATTTTGAAGTATCTAGCAGAAGTACCCTTATCCTTGTCCAAGCATCAGGTGCAGGTTCGGGGTTAAGTGAAGAGTCCGTGGAACATAGGGTATCGGTATGGGCAGTCCCGATCCAGTAAGCATATGATATGTAAGCATGAAGCTCATAAATAATTGTGGGATACATCTTTTGAAAAATTGATCGTTGGATTAGATATTCTTCTTATGGATGCCATTAATGCCAAAAATCATGGTGATCCAATGTTAGAATCTCAAATTTTGACTATGAAAACTGTGATTACTGAAAACTGTCACAGTTTTTATGAGTGACATTTATGAGAAGCTGATCGTTGGATCACTGTGATTTTTGGCATTCATGACATGCATAAGTATAATATCTAATCCAACGGTCAGTTTTTCAAAATATGTATCCCACAATTATTTATTAGCTTCATGCTGATATAAGGTTATGTAAGCATATTCTGACAGGATCATTTCTGTCGATATGCAACCATTCATTTTAAATCGGAATATTACATTTGCTTTCATTAGTGTTTGCTCGTATGTGTATGGTAGTGCTGTAATGGGGTGAAAAGAGAGGTTATTATGTAATGAAGGAAACTCATGAAACACCCTTAAAAGGGGAAAGTTTAAAAAAAGAAAAGAAATAGAAAGGGGATGAAGAACTAAACTTGTTGTAACTGTGGAACAGAATGTCAATGCATTATGTACTGATAATATAAGGCTTAAGGATTTATATTGACTACAAGCCTAAGATGCTAAAAATTTAATGTTGACTACAAACCTATCATGGTTGGTTTTTTTCTGGCTTTGGATCAGCTGTCTGAATTGATAAGACCCCTAACATGTCATATATGGAGTTTGTCACATAAATAAATTAAGATTCCTTTCAGAAGACAAGAGTTTAGCTGATATAATCAAAGAAGCTAGATTTTCCTAGGTTATATGATATTTTGAGCGGATCATAGGAGGATAATTGAACTTGAGATATGCTATGTGCATGAAGGAACTTGGGTGACCGTATGCCTATAGTGCATATACCAAAGGCTAAACTCAATTAAGCACTTTCTATAATAACTTTTCTTGGTGTCTGACCTCATTTAATTATCTATTTGGCAACCGTCGAGATAATGGGCTTCTTCTTTTATGATCCACCAATATTTCCCATTCTTCGAAGTTAAACACACCAGGTTCTCTTAGGAGCTCATCAAACTTGGAGTAGTCGGCCGGAAGATTAAACTATACCGAATGACCATATTTCGCATTTACTATGTTGCTTGATTAGTTTTAGTTGGTAGTAATCAGTAAATATTAGAAGTTTAAAACTATAATGTGATAAATACTGGCCTATTTTTTTTTCCTGGTTAAGAGTGGGGTTGGACAAGTTGAGTGGCTTAATATTCAGACTAAAATTCTTCTAATCTCCATAGTTTTATACTTTTGTGTACATCTAACTGCATGGTTACATCAATAGCCGAAGCTGAAAAGAATGACAAGGCAAATGATGGAGTATTCAAGTCCGAACCTCGAGCTGGAAGAGTACTATCATTGAGTGACATACTCTACCGTTCGGAGGCAAATAGTGAAGGTTCACAAGATGGTCCAAGATCTGAAAGAGAAGATTCTGATTATGATGAGGAGTTGGAGTTGGACTTTGAAACATCAATATCAGGTGATGAAGGTCGTGATCTTGAATCAAGCATTCTTCATGGAAGTTTAAATTTGAGAATTCATCGAAGAAGTGATTCAGCTAGAGAAAATGGTGGTGCAAATGGTTCATGTGGATCATCTACATCGTCATCACAAAATGATAGAACAACTTATCAGGTTTGGTTTTACATTTTTGGTCTTGATATGAAATTCTACAGTCCTCCGCTTGATGAAAAGTAGAGGTCCTGTATATATTAAGTAGTTTTTAACTCAACCATCTTGCTTTTAATTTATACTTTTGCTGATGCTGCAGCCTGAGGCAGTGATAGATATGAAGCAGAGATATGTTGGCCACTGTAATGTAGGGACAGACATAAAGCAAGCCAGTTTTCTTGGCCAAAAAGGTATGTTCTTTCTATTGACCTTTTATATTCTATATTATGATCATGCTAAACAAGTTGAGTCAGTTGCCACTTTCAGTACTGAGTGTTGTAGTATGTAAAAACATACATCTTTTTTTAGTTTTGATGATCCTCTTTAAATGGCTCCAGCATAGCAATAGTGCTATGTCATCAAGGTTCCACAGGGTCGCACGAAAACTATGGCTGTGCTGATTCTGCTGAAAGAAACCTGGGCCCTGTACATGCATTCTGACAAAGCCATCATACGTGCTCCAAAAACTTGTTGAATCTATACCGTTTGTTTCCTGCGGGGTACTCAATTGGTCTGAAGACTTAGGGTGTCAATGGAGAGCAAGATCTCAGCTTTCACTGTCTTTTGTTAACTGATTTCTTTAGAATAGGTCATGGCAGTTCTAGGATAGCTGATCTGGTGAAGACAAAGCTACTAGGAGTTTACATTCTGCTAAGGTTGTTAGGTGGCACATGGAGTTTGGGATCCAACCCTGACTGAGAAATCTTTAAGAGGCTGTTTTCTTTTGGTCTGAGGAAACTTGGGGCAGTATAAGCATGGTGGTGTCTTTGCAACCAGGTTTTTATGTTCCAGAATTAGATCTGCAGTCAATTTAGAGGCTATGGGTGGTATCAGGTGTATTGGGTGATACGTAACAGGTATTGAGTGCTACGGTCGTTAATTTTTATTTTTTATTTTTGCACACCAACCCCCAAAAGCTGTAATGCACATATCTTTACCCTATACTAATGTATATTAATGTTTTCAAAGAGTTCTAGTGAATTTATTTAAAGTTTTCACGAATCATTAGTTCATCACTCAATTAAAATTAATTGAGTAATGAACTAGAACTCTTTGAATATAAATAAATGTGTTAAAAATTCATGTACACCCATAATTTATAATTATTTTGAAAAATATTTTTGTAACATATTATGTAAGTTATAAGTTACTAGCTTTCAAGTTAAAAAGTTTTAAAATAAAACCAAAAATTTGTTTGAATTGTATTATAATTTTTTAAATGTTTTTAAATTTTTTATTTAATCTTTTAAGAATTAAAATTTTGGCTCGGATTTTTTTAATTATAATTTATTTTTGGCATTTTAGTTTAATTAGCTTTGAAATATTTATAATTGTTTAAAAAAGAAACCAAAATAAGCAATTTTAATTTTATAAAAAAATTATAAAAGTAATAAAATTTGTAATATTAAATTAGAAGTTAACTTAATTACAAAAGTCAATTGACCATTGGTTAATATTAAATAGTCAAACTTATATCAATAAAAAAAGGACATCAGATATATAAAGTGATATGTCCGAGCCTCTCGATTGTTTTTGACTAATGGGGGTGTGTATCTATACATACACACACAGACACACATACACACGTATATATAGACATATGGGTGGGTGGAGACCACAACGCCCCACCAGAAGTAGGAGCTCGCCAATTGCTTCCCTTACGGGATGGTGATGGCAGCAGTGGTGGAGTCCTCACCGGTGATTGTGGAGGTAAGTCCTCTCACTTGAACTCAAAGCATACTTTTTCTTCTTCTCTCCTTTTTATCTTCTGATTTCTTGTTCTTTTTCTCTCAATCCAACACTCGAGGGACTAAAATCATGAGACTTTTATCATTTATTTGAAAGAAAAGCAAAGTAGTGTACTGATTGTTAGGAATCTCTACTTGCAACAAAAAGCTATGAGTTTCCTGTAATTCACGTGGGTGTAACTGGAATCAGGGTGTAACGGCTTTTATGCACTGTATTGAGCCGATACACCGTGAATTGCTTTACACATACAGTATTGGGGTGTAAAGTGTACAGGAGCCTTTGAGATCCCATACGTATCGGGCGATACTTAAAAACTATGGTTTCAAGATCTAGCATGCTTTGAAATCGTAAGGTTTGGGCTTCGAAAAATTCTTGGCACATCTACTTTAGGATTCATACCTCTCTCTTGCAGACACTGTTGCATAACTGTTGTGACAAGCATGAACCCATTTGGATCTAGAAGAGCAGAGAATAGTGCCAA
>JAESVK010000316.1:228089-240233 GCA_017140935.1 Hamamelis virginiana | reverse complement strand
AAAAAAAAAAAGAAAAAAGAAAAAAGAAAAAAGAAAAAAGAAAGAAGAATTCTACACCTATATACCCTATGCTATGTTGCATGGACTTGGCTAGGGGTGTTGGGTGGGGGGTTATGTGTCCAAGTGATGAATTTGCGTGCTTTCCAAAGATTTTCTACTATTTTGAAGTATTTGTTAGGAGTATCCACACCCATGTCATGTCGTATCAATGCGGACATTTATGGGTGAGGTAAAAAGTCCATGTAACGTAGACCCTTAGTGATTCTCAGTTTGGGCTAGGAATATTGGCGTCGGGAATTATATTGGCAGACTTTGCACGCACACATGCAATACATGTATGATATAGATATGTAATGGATTTTGGTGATTGGCATTGTGATACACACACACACACACACACACACTCCCGACCTAGTCAGCATATGCTGATATATCTTATGTAAGCATGAAGCCCATAGATAATTGTGGGATGCATATTTTGAAAAACTGACCGTTGGATTAGATACTGTACTTATGGATGTCATGTATGCTAAAAATCATGGTGATCCAATGCTAGAGTTTCAAAATATAGCTATGAAAAACTCAGTGAAATTTCCAAAAAACCGACCGTTGGATCATTGTGATTTTTGGCAGACATGATATGCATAAGTATAGTATCTAATTGAACGGTTAGTTTTCCAAATGTATCCCACAATTATCTATGGCCTTCATGCTTATATAAGCTTACATAAGCATATGCTGACTGGATCATTTATGTTTAATATATATATATATATATATATATATATATATATATATATATGGCTTTGGGTGCCCCAACTCCTTCAATAATACATAGATACCAAAACTCTTATCTGAGTGGAATCCTTTCAAAACTTTACAATTTAAACATCGAAAGGTGAGAGTTGAGATAATATGTTCATCCACAAGCTCTACCAAAGCTTCAGTGGTGTCAAAGATCTGGTGATATTTCTTCCCATATATTCTAGATTATACTGAAGATTATTTAGCTCCACAGCATTCTCCCTTTTACTGTCTAAGCTTTAAGATACTTGGAGTTTACCAGCTATAGTTGGTAGTGTATCCCAGGAAACCCCAAACTTGGGAGGAATTTCGACCAGATTACAAACCCACAATAGATAAGCAAGTGATTCACTGATCATGAATCCCTATTTTTCACAAGTCACAATACATCTATTTGTATCAAAGATTTGTTACATGTAATGCAATCTTCACGTCTTTTCTTTACTATCTTCTGGAAAAAAATGATCTGGTTCAGGTTCTGATTCCCAGCACTTATTTCTTTCGTGGATCACATTGTCAAAATATTCAACAAGAAAAGAGATGCAATTGAATGCTAGCCCGTAGTCTGCCATAACTTTTGTGCTAAATAATAAGAAAAGCTTTAAGGTGAGTTCTTGTGGTGTTGGCATGATGTGAATTCATATATCACATTGTGGCTTTGAGGGTGTGAGGGGTAAAGATCAAGGATGTTTGGACGCTTGACATATTTTACTTAAGAATAAAGCTTTATTAGGAGATTTCATACATCTCGTAAATTTTAATTTAATCAGATTAATCATTAGAGTTTGCAAGCAGCATTGTGCGGTCATGAATCTTGTGACATGACAATGTCTCTTTATTGATATCAGGTAAATATGTTGCTAGTGAAATGGCAAAATAATATAGGGTCTCTTTGTTGAGATATCGATGTCTCTTTATTGATTTGTATTGAAAAAGTGAACAATAGATCTCTTTGTTGGCATATCAATGTCTCTTTATTGATTTGTATTGAAAAAGTGAACAGTATGGGGCCATAGCGTAGGGATTGTGAAGTTTTGAGGTGGACGTGTCATTTTTAATGCATAATTTCTTTGATTCACATTCACTCTTTATTGACATCAGTCTCCTTGTTGATTCAAATTGAAAAAGTCAACAATATGGGAAATGAAGTTGCTTCAGTTCACAGTGACAGTACATTGACACGACGATGTCTCCTTATTTATCCTAATTGAAAAATGGAATAATACCAGACCGTACTGTCGGGAACCTGAAATTTTGAAGTGCATGCACTCTACACATTATTGCTACATTCATACTCTTCATCTGCATGCTGAAAATTTCATGTATGCATGGTAGGTGTTAGATTTCATTTTGCTGTTATGAGAATTCGTTAGTGTCAAATGTCATCGAATAAGATTAGAGTTTGGATGCAACGTTTTGCAGTCTTAGATATTGCTACATGACAAAGTCTATTGATTGGCAGGTGAATTTGTTGCCAGCGGAAGTGATGATGGCAGATGGTTTATTTGGGAAAAGAGAACCGGTAGACTAATAAAAATGCTTCTTGGTGATCAAGCTGGTAAAGTTTTTGTGTGTGTGTGTGTGAGAGAAAGAGAGAGAGAGAGAGTGAGAGAGTGAGAGTATTTGTTTCTTTCTCTTTTTCTTTTTTTAAATACATTTTCCCCCATTAATATGGATTATAGTGATATCCCATATCTCTTCGTTATTGTTTTTTATTGTCTAAGATCTTTTCATCTTTCTCAACAGTTGTAAACTGTGTTCAGTGCCATCCGTTTGATTGTGCTGTGGCAACCAGTGGGATTGATAACACGATAAAGGTGTGTATGATGAAAAAGGTTTTCTTTCATCTTGCAGTCAAGATTGGCTAGTTGATTTCTGATGTGCATGGTTCTAGATATGGACTCCTAGTGCTTCTGTCCCATCCAACGTAGCTGGTGGAGCAGCTGGTCCAGAGACTGCTGATGTGTTGGATGCCATGGAACGCAATCATCGCAGATTATGCCGTAAGCATGAAGCGATTCTGTAAGGCTTACAAAATCATTTGCACAGAAATATAAGTTTCATATTTTGATAATTTTTAAAGAACTTGGTAATCCCAAGTATGTAAACTAAGCAAATTGACTTGGAGAATTTAGTTTCCATAAACTCCACAACATAAGAGGCCTTTTGAAGATTTTAAATCTTTTCCAAAAAATGCTAGATGAACCAAATCTTAGACCAAAATTTTTAAACCAAATGATGTGGTATCAATATAGATCCTATATTTTTTGAGGTATCAATATAGATTCTATTATGCTGCCACATCATTTGGTTTGAAAAATTTGGTCCATCAAGCATAACTCATCTTTTCTTGGTGTGCTTTGCTTCTTGTTGGGAGAAATTGTGGAACATGCAAACAGACACACAACTCTAGTATAGCAAAGCCTATTTATCAAAATATCAAATATATGGAGTTGGTTACACAATTCTTGTTTTGCAATTTTCTCCACTTAGGGCCATACTCATGGTGAAATGATATGCTGATATGTCTTTTCTCAGTCTCTCAAGTCACATCCTTTTCCCCTCCTTGTATCATCTTTAATATAAACCAGGTCACTAATACACCCTTGCCCTTTTCCTTGTAGTCATTTCAACTTAAGCCATGTAACTCATTGGTGCAATTGTTGGTTCTCCTTGCACATCTTAAAAGAGTATTCTCATTGTACACAACTAGTGCTACTGCTACTACCTACTTCTCAAAAATGCATATATTTTGAATTCTCATTTTTGGTATTGCCACTTATCCATCTTTGCATTCACATTTCAGCCATACTCTTTATATGCACACCTTTTATAACTGCCCAACATTTTATATCATGAATCATGGTTGGTCTTAGAGTTGTCATACGTAATTTTCTCTTTGATTAAGTATTTGTCAATCTTGCAACTCTTCTAAAGTGCTATTCAATTTAATTTTTCCTACTCTAATTATAGCCCAACTATCTTTTCAACACGTCCCTTTTTATGATGAGTTGAGTTAGGATGACAAAAGTAATCGCTCTTTGGTATTTCTTGGTCATCAATCTTAACTATTTCAGCATTCTTTTATTTCAGTTTTCACTGATTTTATATGCCAAATGTTCTGTCCTAGTCCTTTGCTTTTGAACTTTTACCTATAAAGCATCTCTCCACAATTCTAACTTAGCATTTACCCTCCCTCTTGTTTCATAAAATGGAAGTATATCATCAGTGAATAGTGTGCACACACATAAGCAAGACCATGTGACTATCCCAGATGATACTATCTATCCCAGAGCACATCCTTTGTTAATTACATGCTTCTGAAGTTATCTCTTCCCTTCTTGACTTATTTTATTTTACAAGGAAATGTTAATGATGTTATTTTCAGACCCTATGACGTATTGTTTAGGATGCATGAGTTTACAGAAGGAAGCTTGCATCCATTTGAGTGTGCTCAAAGTTAATCTATTCCTACCTAACTGCGCAGGTAAGTTGCACTATTTGTCTGCAACTTCTCTCTTTTATGCCTCGTTAAATCTTTGAAAATATAGGAATTTTTCTTGTATCCTCCAAAAGAGAGCATCTCATAGTGCTCCAATATACCAGTCATTTTGTGACCAACAGTGAAGCTGTAGGTGTGGTTTTAAATTTCAGATTTCCATGAATTAATTCTTGTTCCAAATGACAACAGGATTTGAGCTTGAGGATTACAACCTTGTATATATACAAGAGTTTGACTTCCATATGTATTTGCAAAGTTCTTCATATTTGATTAAACATTACATAAATAGGTGAGACAATATAATTTGAAATGTGTGGTACATAACAACGGTAGAACTCAAAACTAGCATAACTTTTGTTTAATGGACCAAAAAGGCCACTATAATATATGAATATTCACCCTTGGCAGAGTGAACATAGTATATTATTAAATTGGGCTCTTTTGATATATGGCAATTTTGTTAACGTTAATACTTTGTTCAAGTTTTTTATGTAGATAACGAGTAAATTAAAAAAAAAGAAAAAAAAAATCATGACTTTGGCAAGGCCATGTGATGTGGGACTTAGGTAGAGAAGAAAGGGAGAGAAGAAAGAGAGGAGTGAAGAATTAAGAAAGAGAAGAGAAGAACTTTAGGGGAAGAGCAATTCTTACGTAATAATCAATCATCAAAGTCTACCTCAAAATAAGGGTTTTGGGCCTCTATATAGGCTACAACCATAACCAAAAAGAAATAAGCTAGCAAAAAGAAATAAAATAACAAAAAAGAAACCCTAAATTATTAAGCTAAACCCTACCGCCCTGCCTAACATAGGTCCATGGTTCACACTCTCAATCGCAGATGTTCATGTCTTGGTCACAGACGTCTCAGTTACGGGCATCTAGTCACGTCTCGGTCAAGATGCAACTTTAGGCATTAAAAAAATGTTCAAAAAAATTGAAAACAATCATAGGAAAATCAGAAAAAATAAAACAAATGCATTAAACCCATCAAACAAGCAAAATAAATAACTTAAGATATAGAGTATGATAAGAAACATCAAAGCAAGCGCTAATGCGATAATATCAAGGAATAATGGGTTAAACTATAACTTTTTAAAAAGAATATAATTGTTAGTAAAAGTTACGCTATTGTTTTTCGTACAAATGAAGTATTGTATTGTTTCATGAATATCACAATAGTTTTGCTCTTTAAAAATAGTAAAAGGGACTAAATAATAAATTAAGTGAATATGTTGAAATGATCGAAATTTTGGCTAAAAAGAGACAAGATAACTGAGATTTACATGAGATGCACGAGATGGGACGAGATGACTGAGATTTTGATTGAGACGAGATGAAATGACCGAGATCTTGGTTGAGATAAGAAGATGAGTTTTCTCTTCATATATTTGACTTGGGAGAAGTTCTCGTCTTCATCTTTGCCCAAAAATAGATAACTCGGCCCAGTCATCTCGGTCTCGACCCAGACTTTGAACCATATATAGGTCCTGAACATGCATGGCTCGTGGGCTATCTCGTGTGGGCCATCCCAATTCCTATCACCATAATTTTCACCAACCTCCTCTTGGACTTGCCCTTGTTTGGACCACTGATTCATCTGGTGTTAACTAGACCTTCACACTATGTCATTTGAAATAGCAAAACCTTTTAGCTACCTCTATGCCATGTCATTCGAAATAGCAAAATCTTTTAGCTTCTTTAAATTTGTGATTTTTGAAGGTTATGTGTAGTTGCTTTAAATCTAGTTTGAGAAGTTGTGGGTGAATTAGAATGGTATTGGTTAAATAAGGTCTCCTTTTTAAACTCCCCCGGTCCTCCTCTCCCAACTTCAAACAAAAATCCTATATATATACAGTTTCGATCTAGTCAGCAAATGCTGATTTAGGGAAAGTCAACAAAAAACATCTTACACCGTTAGATTGCATGGACGGTTAAGGTACAAGTTGGGTAATAAAAGACACACATGTTGCTTAAATGAGAAGAACCGCCCACAACCAGTTGCATTGCAACCTATGTTTATCACCTCGTGTGTTTCTCTCTCTTTACCCATTTTACCCATTGACTAACCCAAATTATTGTTCCCAACAGCAAAATCGGTGGTTGGTTTACTTTCTTTATTTGGTTTGTTCAAGAAATCAAAGGTGAAAGAAGAGGTTATTTTTGAATTGTTGGTGTTAATGGAACCGGTCTTTTCATCGCGGACATTGCTTGGACCTTCTTCTTCGGCACTTTGCCGGAATCATCCATTGAGGTTGATTTTAAACCTTTTGGAATCTCCTCCACAAAAAGGATCATCTTGTTATCCTCACAAGTAGAGTCGTGATTAGAGATTATATAACATTGAGGTCAAATATCTCTTTCTATGCTCTCTGTTTTTACTCAATGAATCTTCAAAAAGCATATTAGTCTCGATGAAGCATTGGTAAGGTAGTGAAATAATTGTTAGCTTTCATGGGTGAAGGAGAGACAGATAGAGAGGAAAAACATCCTGCAAAGGGAAGAAGAAGTGGCCCGTTTATGTCGGAGATCATCGCAGCCACACATTTCATCCAACGGCTAGTGACATGTTTCCGGCGAATATCCCGTATTCTTTTCTCCGTGGAACGTCCAGCCACACCCTTCTTCTCCATTGACCTCGGCTCTGCAACCTTGGCTGCTCTGAAGTTTGAATATGGTCTAGGGTTTGGGAGGGGGAGGGGGAGGGGGTTTGGAAAATTTGGGAATGTGTTAGAGAAACACAAGGGTGATATACGGTTGCAAAGTTGCAATGTAACGGGTTGCGGGCAGGTCTTCTTATTTAAGCAACCAGTGTGCCTTCTTATTACCCAGCTTGCATCATAACCGTCCATGCAATCTAATGGTGTAGATGTTTTTCACCGACTTTCCTTACAACAGCATTTGCTGACTAGATCGGAATTTATATATATATATATATACACACACACACTGTGTCAACTATCCAATCTGAATTAGGATGCTCAGGTTTAGGATTTCTCCATATTCCTCCCTTTCTATAAATTTTTTCCTTTAAACTCGACAACTCTTTTGTTCGCACACGTGCATGTGTGTATGTGGTGAGAGAGAATGACTGCCCAATCTCTACCTTCTGGTGCCTTGTCTGTATGGCCCTACGGAGGATATTTATGTGAGCTCCTTTTGGGTGAGCTCAGGGATCTTGCTAGGGACTTTACAGCAGTGTTGTAAAGTCTGGACTGGCTGCTTGAACTGTCGACCTGTCCAGGTTCTGGGTTGAATAACCCTTTGAAGCCGTTTTAGTTAAAAATACATTTTATTTTATGGAAACTGCTTGAATAGCCAGTTTAGCATTTAGTTTTTGTAAACAGCTCACGGTTAGCAAACCAGCCAGGTTTTCCCAGTTTAAGTAAAAGGCTTAAAAGCATTAAAAATGAGAAAAAGACCACAAATCCCCAAATTCATGCAATAGGGATATCGTTTCTCATCTCCCTCAACTCTCAATCTCGACGCTAATGCTACTCCTAAATTTTTGAAAATATATCTGCTCTTAGAACTGAAAATGGGGTTGGAATGATTGTTATAGAGATAATTTCCTTTTTATTTCCATCCGCTCTTCTCACCAATGTACAACCATAATTTGGAGAAAACTCTTCATCATCCTACGTCATGCAAAGGAATTAGGACCCTCTCAACTCTCAATCTCTCTTCTCTCTCTTCTTCATCATCATCTTGCTTCCTTTCCTCTATCTATCTCTATATATATGTATGTGTATATACGGTTCTTTTCTTATAGGTACGTCCTCTTATAAGCTTATGTGAGGACATGGGTTTTTAGCCAATTTGATATAGTTATTTTGAAAAGCCAACCGTTGGATTAACAATATTTTGCTTCTGCATGTCATGCATACCAAAAATCACAGTGATCCTACAGTAGGTTGTAAAATACAAACTGAAAAACCATTACAGTTTTCACAGTCAGATATTGTCACAGTTTTTCATAATCTGTATTTTAAAAACCGGCCGTCGGATCATTGTGATTTTTGGCATGCATGACATGCATAAGAAAGTAATTAATCCAACGGTTGGTTTTTCAAAATCCCCATCCCACATTGGCTCAAATCTACATCCACACATAAGCTTATGTGAGGATGTACCCATAAGAAAATTTCTAGTGTGTGTATATATTGGTTTCTATGTGTTGAGGTTTATATGTCAAATTGTCAATAGGTCCTGCTTCCTTTCCCCTCTCTCTCTCTCTCTCTCTCTCTCTATATATATATATATATACAGAAATTCTATGATCAGGCCGCCCTGATTATAGAAAAAATACGGTCACCCCATTTAGGGGGTGATGCAGGACACAGTTCCACATTTCGACCGTTGGATTTTCTATTCAGGCAGTGCTTGTCATGCCTGCAAAAAATCACAGTGATCCGACGGTTGGTTTCTGAGAAAACTGACTTGGAAAAAAACTGGAATTCAAATAATAAAAAAAAGACAGTTTTTTCCAGTTTTTTTCCAAGTCAGTTTTCTCAGAAACCCACAGTCGGATCACTGTGATTTTTTGCAGGCATGACAAGCACTGCCTGAATAGAAAATCCAACGGTCGAAATGTGGAACTGTGTCCTGCATCACCCCCTAAATGGGGTGACCGTATTTTTTCTATAATCAGGCCGGCCTGATCATAGAATTTCTGTATATATATATATATATATATTGATTTCAGTGAGCTGGGGTTTATATGTCAATAGGTCTTGCTTCCGACAGTTGGATCACTGTGATTTTTGGCATGCCTGACATACATATGATACATATGCATAGTATCTAATCCAACGGTTTTGTTTTTCAAAATATGCATCTCACAATCACCTATGAGGTTCATGCTGACTTTATATATATATATATATATGTATATGTTGATATTGGTTTCTGTGAGCTGAGGTTTATATTTCAATGGATTCTAGCCTTCTAGGAGTTGGAGAAAGTGATGATGGCCTCTGAACTTAGTGGTGTTGTTCTGATGTTATCAACATCTATAGACTAAAATATATGTATCACCTCTATCTGGTCACTCTCTCCTTGTATGGGCAGACCCATTTGATATTTTATTCATTTTATTTATTTTTATTTTTCATAGGTAGTTGATATTTGTATAGCTGTCTTGTGATATTGTATTGTTTATTGATAGTAGGGGAACTTATTTAGGTGATTTATTATTTTTAATGTTTTTATTGAGTTTTAATAATTGAAAGTAAAATATGAGAATTACATGATGGTTGCACTGCTTAATCTTTTAAATGTTGGAGAATGAGATGATTATTAGAAATTTTTTGATGCAATTTTTTTATTGAATTAGTTAATAATTAATATATTTATTGACATAATGACATCACGGGTCAATTCTGGTTGAACCAATGACCCTTAACTCAGTTACTTTTATAGTTTGGTTTTTAAGATTTTTTTTTTTTGGATAAATTGGTTTTTAAGATATTGCTTAACAGCCTTATGAGCCTAATTGATTTCTCCCTTTTTAATCACAGATGGCATTGGGAACTGTGCAAGACCATTGGAGTTTCTTGTGTTGAGTGAATGGTCAGGAAAGGGGATACGGGTAACCAGTCATCGTTGGTGGTAAAAAATTAGTTGAGCATGTAAAGCTGCCTGGTGTACGTTCCAAAAATAAGTCAACTGTGAAAACTTTTAATAAGCCTTATTATACCCTTGAACCCTTTTTTCTCGTGTGTGTGGGTTTTTTTTTGTTTTTGTTTTGTTTTTTTAGGTGGAGGTGGTGTGTTATGTTGGGTTTGGGTTTTGTTGTCAAGCTTGTGCCTATAGATGGTTGAAACTGTTCTAGCTTGTATAGTTAAGGATGACCTTATTTTAGTGCTTATCCAAAAAAATAAAAAAAAAAGACCTTATTTTAGCATAAAATGCTAATAGTTTCACAAGGTAGTGTCACCCACCCATCTTTTTATTTTATTTGTGTGCCAGTGCTACTGTCCAGAAGCTGCAATTTTATAGTCATCAGCTTCTTCGGGGTTTTGTATTGTGATGCAGGCCAGCAGGGGTAAGATAATGATTTTGCCCATGGTTTTCTCAGTTTCATTCCCTTGTGATCTTTTACATCTTTCTTTTCCTTTTTTCAAAAATAAAATAAAATAAATGTAAAAATAAAATAAAATACATAAAATAAAATACATCTTTTACATCTTTATATATATATAGGGATGATACTATAAGGCCGGTCTTACACAAAGTTGCGTAAGGTCGGCTCCATATGGCTAATTTTAGATGACAGTTCCTAGAACTGACCGTTGTATTAGATGCCATCCTCTGTATGTCATACCTGCAAAAAATCACAGTGATCCGACGATGGTTGGTTTTTGAAATAACCACCATTAAAAAAATGGTGATATTTTGAAGAACAAATAAGTTATATTTTCACATTGACATTTCAAAAACCAACCGTTAGATCACTGTGATTTTTTGCAGGCATGACATAAAAAGGAGATGCATCTAATCCAACGGTCAGTTTTACGAACTGTCATCTAAAATTGGGCTCCATAAAATTGGCCATATGGAGCCGATCTTACGCAACTTTGCGTAAGGTCGGCCTTATAGTATCATCCTTGTGTGTGTGTGTGTGTGTGTGTGTGTGTGTTATTAGCAAATGCTGATAATAGCTTAAAGTCAGTAAATAATGTGCACCGTCCGATCAAGATAAAGGGTTGAGATTAGCCAACTCAAATAACCCGGTCATGACCCGCGCTTCTTGCTGACGACCCGCGTATATCCAAGCCCTAACCCGTTGCTGCCAGAGCTGAGAGATTAGCTGAAACTTGACGCATCATTTTCTCTGTCTTTTAACGCCATGAAAATCCCTCAATTGATAACCCTAATAATACTCACCTTTCTTCTCTCATCTAAATCATCATAACCACTGATAACATCCCAATCTTTTAGGGTTTCTGTTCACTTACTATTCAACAATGTCTCTCCCACCGATAGACTTTATATATATCACAGAGGAGTTTCTTCGAGAATGGAAAAACAGAAATCCTAGTTTCAAGCTTCCCGAAATGTGCTCTATTTAAGGGATTACTTTTCACCCTATTTATGTCTTGGGCATCATCAACAAGAAGATGTTTTCCAATGAAAAAAAAAGAAAAAAAAACCTTTGTCAAAGAGAGAGAGAGAGAATACTTGAGACGAGGTCGGAGATCTACGCCGGAAAGAGCTTTAGTCGTCGGTCTCCTTCAGTTGATCGTGTGATTTTGCCTTAGGCAAATAATGTGAAGGTTTAGCTAGTGGCAGCAGCGGGTTGGGGCTGGGATATACGTGGGTCGTAAGCAAGAAGCGCAAGTCATGACTGGGTTATTTGAGTTGGCTAATCTCAGCCCTTCATCTTGATCGGACGGTGCACATTATTTGCTGTCTTTAAGCTATTATTAGCATTTGCTGATACGAACATTTCTATACACACACACATGCGCGCGCGAGCACAAATTCGCGAAATGCGCGGGATTTATCAATAAGGTTTTTTCTAATAAATTATAATATTATAAAATAAGTATTTTGATTAGATGATTTTGATCGTTTGATCTTAATCATATTTATTATAGAGTTAAAATATATATTTTAATAGATAAGAATGATTAAGATTATTAAATAGATTGGAGAAAATTAATTTGGATGTATTATTTAAAAACTAAAAATTTTAAATTAAATACCACAAAAAAGTAAAAAGTAAAGTGAAATCAATTTTTTAAATAAAAGTAAAATATAATTAAGAAGAGAGGAGGGAGAAGTAAATGAGATCCACAATATATAAAAAGAAATTTTATTTTATTTTATTTTATTTT
>JAESVK010000316.1:209507-227689 GCA_017140935.1 Hamamelis virginiana | reverse complement strand
GACGGTTGGTTTCTAAAAAAAATGACTTTGAAAAAAACTGGAAAAAACTGCCATTTTTTATTCTTTGAATTCCAGTTTTTTTGAAAGTCATTTTTCTCAGAAACCAACCGTCGGATCACTGTGATTTTTTGCAGGCATGACATACAGAAGATGGACATCTAATCTAACGGTCAGTTTTACGAACTGTCATATAAAATTGGCCATATGGAGGGGACCTTACGCAACCTTGCGTAAGGTTATATATATATATATAGAGAGAGAGAGAGAGAGAGAGAGAGAGAGGAATCTTTTTATAATCTTAGGACCTCAATCTAAAAGCTAGTCTGCTTTTATTTTAGTGTATATCTATTTCAACTTTGTTGTATCCTCTCTCTTTCTCTCTCATGCAAGTAATGAGCGAAAGCAGCAAAAAAATGGGAAGCAGATTTAGGGATTTGGCTGTGGGTGTTAAAATGTGGGTTCTTTTCATTGCTGACTTGCTGTTGCTTTATCTATATTTCTCCTAACAATTTTTTTTTTTTTTCTTTCACGATTGGTCGAGATTTGAGTGCTATTACATGTACAAAATACTATTATCAGATTCATTTACATACTAAAGTAGTATTTATTATCTATTTTTTAAGTTTAAAACAAAAGAGGATTAAAATTTTTATTAAGGGTAAATGACATAAATACTTTTGAAGTCCCCCACCCATCCACCCCAAAAAATCAAATAACAGAAGTTACCCATGTTTTCAAATTTTCATTGTTAACCAATGAATATCGATATACTTCCATTTGTTTGAGCCTAATATTTATTTTCTAAAGGTATGAATACATGCTATTGGGCTATAAGCCCACTAACCTCCTAAAGTTTTTTTTTATTAAATTTTACTTTAGTACCATTATTTTTTTTTCAAGTATAGAGCGGGTTGAAAGTGTAATATATCAATAGTTTTGAAATCATTTTGAAATATTGTATAAAAAAGAAATCTGGCCTAAACATTAAAAAAAATTAAATATATAAATTGTAATATTTTATTATATTTACAATGAACGTGCAAGAAGTATAACAAATTTATTGTGTACACTCTCATCAGCGGGACCCAGAATTTGGTTTCATAGTTGGGAAATAGAAAAAAGCAGCAGCAATGGAGTGAGTAGAAGTAGAAGTAGAAGTAGAAGTAGAAGGATGCTTATTTTATAATCATACCTAATGGAATGGACCTTGACTATGAACAGTAGTGAAGTAAGAATGGTATCGTGTTGGGGAAATATGAAAAGAAATTCATTTGTTTGGACACTTAGAAAACTTTGTCGGCCAGCAACTCCGATCCCTATTTTAATGTTAATTTAGAAATGACTTATTCCTACACACAATCAATAATAACCTAATTTAATTAAACCAAATTAAAATTAAAATTAAAATTACTTTGGGCCGAATTTCTGCGTGTCTACGTGGATTTGTCGTGGCTCCACCATGGCATGTTCTTCCGTACAATTAAATTAAATCACTATTTTACTCTTTTAAGTGTACAATTAAAATTTTTTATTCTAAAACAAAATGTATGTACGTATCTGAGCGGTTGATTTTGATTTATAAGTGATCTGTCGAAGCAAAATCAGCGGCCCTGCGTAAGAAAAGAAGTAGAATAAATGAATGTGGAAAACACTGGATGGACAGAGGAAAGGGACTGTTTGGACACAAGCGGATGATAGTTTCCGATATAGATAGTAATGATGTGGCATATGTTGATGCACGTGCAGAGTACATGTAACATTATAGTGGTTAGTGCGTGAAGAAGTTGGGGAGAGACTCCTTTTATCTAAGTGGAGTGAGTCAATCAAAGCTGTTGTGGTGTGCCATCAAAAAGTTGTTTGCTTTCCTGACAACTAACGCGCTTGAGTGGATGCATCCACTTCTTTTGGCTTGGTCCCATGTAAAAGAGAATCCAAACTTATGGTTGTTGCCTCTAAATGTGCATGTCAACTTTCTGCTCCCACAACCCCCTCTCCGATTCGTCTGTTAGTCGAGTACTAAACCATCAATTACGGAGGAGATTTTTTTGTGCGATAATATAAGAACTTAAGCTTATTCTCATTGAAATTAAGTACAGACTAGTCCCTAAGGATTGGAAATATTACCCTCAAATTTCACCCATTTAGGGCTGTTCAAGAACCGAACGGAACTGAACCAAATCATCTTGTTTGGTTAGTTTTCTAATAGCCATGGTTCACAATGATTTTAGAAGGGTGCTAAACTGACTGTGCGGTTTGGTTCTCGGTTAAGACTTTGTGTACCGAAGGAAGAACCGAACCGGCCGAATAGACTATATATATATATATATATATATATAAAATATTTGTTTTGGTTCTCATTGGGTGTTTTGGCCCAAAAAGTTCGTTGAATAAAATTAATGGGCACACGTTTAGCTTAACTTTGGGTTAATAAGAAACTTTCTCTTTAGATGTTCTTGGGTTTAAGGACCGTTTATTATTCTCTATGTGTTCTTTTATTTATCCAAAGGAAAGAAAGTCTCACTCTTTGATTATGCTTTTGGAATGATATGAGGTTGAATTGTGTTATGAAAGCAATTTAATATTGGATCAATTATGCTATTTTTTGTTTGTTTCAATCAAGATGAAACTATTTACATTACATCAATGGCCAATATTATTTATTGCGAAACTGATTTATACCGACCAAACCAAGTCGAAAAATAGCCCCCAATTTGGTCGGTTATGGTGACCCCCATGGTCCCTTATGGTTTTTACTTTTCTCAAATCGAGGTGATTGGTTTGGTTAAGATTTTAGTGCATAAACCGGCCGAACCGGCCAAAGTACACCCGACCCATCCAATAATTAGGGTACCAAGGATCAATCTGAGGGCCTTTACTTCATAAAGTTTGATCCTTGACTGCCTATCCTAGCAGATTAATCATGAAGGAGGTTGCCCCGGCCTCCAAGTATTTGAGCATTAATTTTGTTATTATAATTTTTAGAAAGTTTAATTGAGAACAAGTATTTAAATCATTTCCACCAATATTGGTGTGTGCACCGGCCTTATTACCATTATCTTGCATCATCACACATGCACCCAATTAGCATTCCTCTTGTGTGAAGTTATCCATCACTAATTAAATACATATTCCAATCTAATCATCTATCACAAGCCTTCATTTCCCACTTGATTAGTACAAATATGTCCATAAAACTAGATCTAGTTGGACAATACCATATATATTATCAACTCTCATAAAATTAGCATTAAATCATGGTTTAACTTTACTTTTACAATATTTTTCTGACCGCTGTCTTTCCTTATATGCCATTTGTTAAAATGATATAATCATTCTCTATTTCATGTGAATGACACCAATACTTTGTGCTAGGTCCACACCAAGACACAATTAGTGACTATAGCCAAAATATAGTCTTGTGCTAACCTATGCTCGCTACATGTAATGTAAACTCAATTTGGTGCCTCAAAGTTAACTTTGCATCCAATTTTTTCTATCATAACTGTAATGCCCCAATCTGATGCTACTGTCGACTGTCCCAGGTAGGTCGACACGTGTCAAAATGGAGATACAATCTGATACACTCATAAATATTTCCATACTCAAGCATAAATGTAGATATATATAACAAGCATGATATGAAGTGAAAGGTCATACATATGTCCTTGATTCGCATTATGCAATAAATATAAATATAGTTAATGCATATGCAGAGTGCCAACATCCCTGGCACATTGGTTAAGTAATAAATATAGTATCGAAGGCTAATGTTCCTCTATCAAACAGCAGTTGCCTATTTCGCAACAGCAGTGCCCAGAAAACTACCCAGCCCAGCACCATAGGAAAAACCCTCCACTCTGGAGATCCTGCTCTACTATTTTGTGAATCTGTTGTATGAAAGACAACTGTGAGCGTTTGAATGCTCAGTAGGAATATAAATCTCAACTAACATTGATAACAATGATGTATATAGTCATTTATGAACAGGTTTGTAAACATATGTTTCAAGATATACAAGTATTCATAAGTGATATGCCAAGAATTCACAATATACATAACATTTGATCTCATGAGTTAGCCAATACACTTTTCATTACGTTCGTATGGGAGTAGTTTCAACCAGTATCGAAAGAGGAGTAGTCTCAACTTTTTTTCCATTCATCACATAACACATTCCAAACATAGCATAAACATCAATATACTATGACATATCATCATCACATCATAAAGGAAAATGACATTTTTGTATATTCTAACCACATAGTAATCATGTAAACAATATGATATATGCATCAAGAGTTTGTAAACATAAACCTCATAGTTCATAGTATGGGCACCGGCCCCAAAATATCATTATCAGCATTAGCAAAAATATAAATATTCCTACCTCAAAATTAGATCTCTTCCCAAGACTAAATGCAAATGCAAGTGCTATGAAGCGTACTGGCCCTCCTACAGACTCCTCAAATCTGAAAGGAAGGTTAAGTGAAATACGTATCAGTTTCCAATACCAAACCGGCCTTAATACCCAAAACTTTGGTTTCCCAAACCCTAGGTTAGATGTCAGAGTATTAAATAATACTCCAAGGGACAAGAAGATGAAAGAAAACCATGGAGAAGCGCAGCGAAAAGTACAAAATAAAACTTTCTCCATAGTGTTCATCCCATGGATAATCTCAAACGATGATAAGAATAAAAAAAATGATTTACAATAAATAAATGCTTACTTGATGTTCCTTTGGGAAGCTAATCCCCAAATCCTTCGAGCTCCAAAGAGTGTGGAAGCCTCCAATGAAGTCCACACGAACTCAAGACCTCACAATCTTCTTGAACCTCCACAACACCTTAGGAAGATGCAAGCTTAGATAGGGAGAGAGGAAAAACGGCTAGGGAGAGAGGAAGCACTCTAGGGTTCGGCCTTGGGTGTTTTCTCTCTAGGGTTAACTTCCTCTAAATGATGATAGGGTTACTTAGTGCTAGCACGACCCATTATTAAGTGTTTATAGAAAATATTTCCTATAATTATAAATTGACCCCTCTTTTATTAACAATTAATAATTAGGGCCATAAATTATAATAAATAGGAATATTCACATCTCTTAAATTATGAGACTCACTTATGTCCTTATGTGTGTGACCCATTGGGTTCATCCCAACCTAGTAGTGGTAGGGGATATCTCATGTCTCCCAAAATAGAAATTTTTTATTTTTTTTGGTTTGATTGGAACAATTCCAATTTTGTCCTCAATGATAACTTTTATCATTAGGCCTTCACTAGTCATGAGTGACATCTAGCAATATATCATGATGCACCCTAGGTGTGGGTGAATATACATAAATAAATGAACCCTTCGTGATATAGATAATCCTTCACCAAACAATTCCATGATTAAGTTAATCGGGTATGGATTCATGTTAAACCCTAACTTAATCATATGTTACCGATTCACCAAAATATAATCTCAATTAGGTAAACCCATGAAAACTATTTTCTTGGTTTCCTACTGCTTTGGCCAGACTTTATTGAGATAGTATTTGTGAATTAACATTGACATTCTCCCTTTCATATTAAGGGTGGTAATCCCCTATCGCACATTCACCTATCTTCATACACAACTCATTAGAGCTAATGAGTACCAATTACACCCTGATGCTTAAGGGCGCACGAGATACTATCAAATTTTAGCAACCTATGCATAAGATAATTAGTGGTGTCTCAGGTCTTAGGATTACAAGTGTGACTATACACATGAGCAACTTTTGATATGCAAATAGAATTTCATCAGCTGTACTCATATTGGTCACGTTCAGTGTACTTGTTCTCTAATAAGCACCCATATGTTTACTATAGTGTCTCTACACAAATGACATGAGACTCAACATCCTCCCATTGGAGCTAGTATAACCTGTGCTAGTCTTAACTTTTTATAATCGCCCAAATATATAAACCTATGATCAGGAACTAGTCTGGGATAGATGTTCTTGAAAGTTGTAAGTCTCTCTATCTCAACACTTGAGATACAACTCTCTATCATGCTATCCAAGGACTTTATCATGAACAGTAATTAAACACAAGTTTACATGATAAAATAAGCCATTTCATAAATGAATATAATGAAATATAATGTTCCCAAATTACAACCTAACAATTAGTTTTAGGGCATACATCTAACAATCTCCCACTTGCAGTAAACCCAATTAGTGATGTATCTCATACCCATCTTCTTAAGATGTCGATCCAAGTTCTTCTGGGTAAGAGCCTTGGTCAGTGGGTCTGCGGTGTTATCCTCAGATGCTACTCTTTGCATAATGATATCTCATCGATTAATGATTTCTTGAATCATGTGGAAGCGCCTCTCAATGTGCTTGAACTTCTTATGAGACCTTAGTTCATTGGCCTAAGTAATGGCCATATTATTGTCACAATACAAAGGTATATGTGACTCAATGATTGGAACCGCTCCAAGTTTTGAAATGAACTTCTTGATCCAAACAGCTTTCTTGGCAGCTTCTAAGGCGGCTACATACTCATCCTTTGTAGTGGAATCCACTATAATAGTCTGTTTACAGCTTTTCCAACTAAACACTCCACCATTTAAGGTGGACAAATATCCAAAAGTAGACTTTCTATCATCAATATCTGATTGAAGTCTGAATTTGTGTAACCATCAACTTTGAGCTCATCTCCTCTATAGACAAGGAACAAATCCTTAGTCTTTCTCAAGTACTTAAGGATGTTCTTGACTGCCACCTAGTGTAACTCACCTGGGTTAGACTGATATCTGCGGACAATGCTTACAACATGACTGATATCAGGTCTAGTACATAGCATACATACATAAGACTCCCCACAGCTGATGCATAAGGGATCTTACTTATCTACTCTCTCTCCTAATCTGTCTTGGGAGACATATCCTTGGAAAGATGAATTCCATGTCTAAAGGAAAGCAAACGCCTTTTGGAATTCTCCATACTGAACCTCTTCAGTACTTTATCTATGTGTATGGATTGGGAAAGAGCAAGCAACCTCTTAGATCTATCTCTATAGATCTTTATACCCAGTATATAGGTTGCTTCTCCTAAATCCTTAGTGGAGAAGTTGCTAGAGAGCTAAAGTTTTACGGATGATAACATTCCTACATCATTCCCAATGATTAGGATATCGTACACATATAGGACCAGAAAAGTGACTGCACTCCCACTAACTTTCTTATACACACATGGTTCATCCATATTCTAAATAAAGCCAAACAATTTGATTACTTCATTGAATTGGATGTTCCAACTTCGAGAAGCTTGTTTCAGTCCATAAATGGACCGCTGTAGCTTGCACACTTTGCGGTCCTCACCACTAGATGTAAAGCCCTTAGGTTGCTCCATATAAAAATCTTCCTCAATGTTTCCATTAAGGAAGGCGGTCTTTATATTCATTTGCCATATTTCATAGTCGTAATGTGCAGTTATAGCTAACAATATCTTTCCATCCGAGCCCATCTTCTTTTTGTAAATCTATTTGCAGCCTATAGGTACAATACCTTCAGGTGGATTTACCAAAGTCCAGACTTGGTTGGAGTACATCTGAATCCATTTCAGATTTAATGGCCTCTTGCCATTTTCTTAAGTCGATGTCTAACATCTCTCCTTCGTATATAGTAGGATCATCTGGATGTTCCTTGTCGCCAAAAAACAACTCCTCTCTTATCTCATGAAGATACCTATATCTTACTGGAGGAGCAGATATTCTATTAGATCTACGAAGTGGTGGTGTAACATTAGGTTCTTTCTCAACAGGGGCAATAGTGGTATCAGTGTTGATCTGTGCACTCTTGGATAACTCTTCGAGATCTATCACTTGCCCTTTGCCTCCTTCTTAAATGAATTCTCTTTCGAGAAAGATAGCAAACTTACTAACGAAGACTTTCTCTTCACTAGTATGATAAAAATAGTATCCCAAAAACTCTTTTGGGTACCCCACAAACCTACACTTGTTTGACCTAGCTTCCACTTTGGTTGTATTTTGGTTCTTAACGTATGCAACAGAACCCTAAATCCTTAAATGCTTAAGGCTTGGTTTCTTCCCATACCATATCTCATACGGTGTCTTAGGGACAGACTTGGAAGGAACCATGTTCAATAAAAAAGTAGTTGTTTCCAATGCATATCCCCAAAAAGATATTGGCATATCAGTGTAACTTAACATTGACCATACCATGTCCATCAAAGTACAATTTCTCCTTTCAGATACACCATTAAGCTGAAGTGTACTAGGAGGAGTCCACTGTGATAATATGTCAGCCTCTGTGAGATAATCTAAAAAACTCAGTGGTCAAGTATTCTCCTCCTTGATCCGATCGAAGAGCTTTAATACTTTTACCAGTTTGTTTATCTACTTCAACTCTGAATTCTTTGAACTTTTCAAAAGATTCAGACTCGTGTTTCATAAGATACATAATCCCTAACCATGAATGATCAACGGTAAAGGTAATAAAGTAGGTGAAACCTCCCCTAGCAACCTTATTTAAAGGTCCACATACATCTGAATGTATTGGTCTTAGTATGTTAGTTGCCTTCTCACTGTGACCAATAAAGGGTGATTTAGTCATTTTACCCATGAGACAAGGTTCACAAGTAGGTAAGGGTACATATGAGCCCAGTTGCCCATCCTTTCCTAACTTGTTGATCATTTCCTCACTAATATGACATAATCTCAAATGCCATACATAGGTTGGGTCTTTTTCATCTCGAGGTCTTTTATGCTTTTCAGCATTATATCTATGCTCTAAACAATTCACACTACCATCCATGTTCAAGAAATATAGACCGTTCAGATATATGCCAGAACCAACAGACCTATTCCCAATAGAAATAGTACAACCATTCCTATTGAAAACAAATCCATAGCCTGAAAATGTTAAGGATGAAACCAAAATAATGTTCCTGACTATCCCTGGCATAAACAAACAGTCTTCTAATTTCATAACATGCCTAGATGGTAACATTAAGTCATAAGTCCCAACAGCTAATGCAAGAACGTTTGCTCCATTTCCCACTCAAATGGAGACTTGATCTCGACTTAATTGTCTGTTTTCCCTAAGTTCTTTAATATTATTACATATATGAGAACTAGCTCTGGTATCTAATACCCAAGAGGAAGCAGTGCTAACCGACAGGTTAGTTTCAATAATTAGAGAATAATAACCTGAACTAGGAATGCTTCCTAATTCTATAAGCCACTCATTATTACAAGGTTTTGTCAAACAACAGTCATCAATAGTTTTGGATATTTGGTTGAGAAAAGCTATAATGATATCTACAAAAATAAGTAACAGATTATTATATTTTACTAAGCCATAATAACTTGGTCTTTAGTTTTATGATGTCTCCCACTATTTTAACAAATCTCATACACCCTCTATAAGATTCGAGAATTCAACATAGAATTTTTAATGAGGATAAGGGTCCCATTTGAACTAGTGGACCTCACACTACAACAATACTGGTCATTACCGACGGCTCGAAATCGTCGGTAAAATCTATAAAAACCATCGGAAAAACATTTCTCGACGGCTCCCATTCGCCGCTACAAGGCGTGGGTATAGTTTGCATCGGTAAATGTATTGCTGATGGATATTATTACAGCCGTCGGTACAGACTCATTTGCCGACACATAAACAACCATCGGCAAAGGTAATAGCAACGTAAGGCCTATACCGACGATCAAATGCCACCGGTAAATATAATATTGATTGCTGGTAAAAACACTTTTGCCAACCTTTCTACTACCGTCGGTAAAAGTAATAACAATCGTCGAAAATTGATTTGTTTTAACTAAAAATTGACGGATATAAAGCTTAGGTTGACGATACAATGCCGCCGGTAAATATAGTATTAACCATTGGGAATTGTTAGCTTTCCCGATAGATTGTTAATGTTGTCGGGAATACCCCTATTTTTATAATTCCTTAAATTTTAGACTTTTCCCGATAGACTGTTGATGCCGTCGGGAATACCCTGTTTGTTTTTTTTTTTTTTTTGCCACGACCGAAAATAATCTGTATCCAATATATTGGTACCTGTACATGACATATAACCTACAAAAATCACATTTATAGATGCATCCCAAATAAATCTTGCATTAATTTATGTATCCAATATGTTGATACCTGTACATAACATATGAAGTATATTTCACAAAAATGACATCTATAAATTCATCCCAAATAATTTTGCATCAAATCCATCCAAACACAAAAAAGTAAACACATGTTAACGAATTTGAAACAAAAGATTGAAAAATAAGAAGCCTCTTGAGTTGTTACAAGATTTTTGTAATACAACTAAAAGTAAAATAAAAATCCTTTTACATAGCGTCTGACTTAAGTGTATAAGTGGGCTAGGTAGATCCAAAAGAAGGGGGATAGATCGAGAGATAGAGCCACTAACTGTTAGAGATATGCCCTAAAACCAATCCTAAAGAGCATATCTATTTCATATTATATTATTAAGAAGGTATAAATTGTATTGTATATTTAATTATATATATGACAAAGTCCATGAATGAATGATAAGAGAAATATACATCTCAAGTTGTTGAGATAGAAAGACTGATATTTCCCATAAACATTTATTCTAAACTGTTCCTACTCATAGGTTTATTAAAGATGACATTTTATAAACCACTAAGAGTAGCACATATTTAAACTAACTCCAATGGGAGGATAGGTAGTCTTTTCTATCAGTGTAGTGACACTTTAGTTAATCTGTAGGTGCATATTAGAGAATATGTACACTGAACATGATCTACTAGAATGTTCATATGGAGATCAAGTCAAAAGGAATATTTTTTTGTTACGTCCATTTAATTGGTAGTCTTTAGACCTAAGACACCATAGCTATCTTATGCATAGGTTACTAGGGTTTGATAGTATCTCGTACAACCTCCATCATAAGGATGTAATCGGTACTTATTGGCTCTAATAAATTATGTATGAAGATAGATGAGTGTGCAATAAGGAATCATCACCCTCACTAGATGGGAGAGAATGTCAGGATCAGTTCACAAAGATAATTCTCAAGGGGAATCTCTGGCCAGAGTGATAGGTAAACAGTGAAAAGAGTTTCACTGCATTTACCTTATTGAGATTATATTTTGTGGAACATATATCAAGTTGTTAAGATAGGGTTTGACAGATCATCATACCTATTATCTTAACAGTGACATTAGGGGATGAAGGATTAAGTAACATGAAGGGTTCATATAGTTCTGCTATTCACATAAACCTAGGGTATGTCATGATATGTTACTAAATGTCACTCATGACTAGTGAAGGCCTAATGATAAGTGTTATCATTGAGGGCAAAATTGGAATTGTTCCAATCGAACCAAAAATAGAAAGTTTATATTTTAGGGAACATGAGATGTCCCGGACCACTACTAGGTTGGGGTGAACACACAAACAAAGAGCATAAGTGAGTCTCTTGAATTAAAGAGAGAAGAGAATTTCCTAATTATAATTTAACTAATAACCTTATTATTAATTGTTAATATATAAGGAATTAAGTTATATTTGGCAATAAGTATTAAATAGAAACCCTAGAGGTTCTCTATAAATACTACATGATGGGACATGCTAGCACCAAGCCTCCTACTCATCATTTAGAGAAAAGACAAAAATAAGAAGAGTGAAAGCCCTAGGGCCGTGAGCTATAGAGGACCTTTCTCTCTCTCAATTTTTGTGCTCTCTTCTTCCCTTTCCTAGTGTCTGACACATAAAGTACCTCATTTATACTCACTTTTTGTTGTTTTCACTTGCATTTTAGCCCTAGTTTGCGTAAAACAGATGCTTTTAACTTTCTTCTTAGTTTTAGTACCTATGCAGGTCTTTTGGTGTTAACTTCACCCTTTTGAAGCATATTTTGATGTTTGGGAAGTCATCCCATGTCGTAGGAAGTGCCCGAGCGCGATTTCATTCTCAAGCGAAGCTTAAATGTGGAATAAGCTTGCCAAAGCCTACTCAAATCGAGTTTTCCCCCTCTTCTTAATCCAAGGAATGACTTTTCTACATGTTTGAGACATTTCAAAGTTGTGAGGATGATTAATCGAGGCAATGTTCAATGAAGTGAAGGTTTTGTGCTTTAAAAGTTGGATTTTTGCAGTTTTGAAGGGCTAATACCGGTACTATCAAGTGTAGTACTAGTACTAGAAGTGTAGTTTGGGTGCAGAAGGTTGTAGTACCGGTACCAGGAAGCTCAGTACCGGTACTATGGTTCGAGAATTCAGCTGATGCGATTGTAATTTGTCTATTTTGCAAGGGTACTCTTGTCCTTTGGCCCCCACTTCGTTGTAAACCTAATGAGATATATAAAAGCAATTTTTCTCAGCTGGTTAGGGGTTCTCACTTGTTTTCTCTTAGGTTAACTTAGTTTAGCTTAGGTTTTCTCTCATTTTCTAGGGTTTCATGCATTTTCTACATAGTTTAGCTTAGATTTTTCTTAGTTCTTGTTGTTAATCACTTGAAACCTTTAGTTTAGCTCTTTTAATCTGTAGTTTGACCTCTAAACTTTGTTTATTTGTCTTTACATTAAACAATAGCATTTATTTCCATCTCTTTTGTATTTCTGTTGGTTGTTCTTGCATTTATTGTTCATAACTTAGTTGTAATGGAGTTCTAAACTTCCAAGATAGGATTCGAACGGTGGAAACTCATCACCAACCAATGTAACAACACTCTCTCATCTCTTTGTGCTTAAATGGAAGTTATATGATGATAAATACTCACTACCTCTTTATAATGCTTAGTTTGGCATCTTCTTGACAATGTTTGAACAAGTGAATCTTGGTACATATTGTGCTTGAACCTTTATGCACTCTAAGTGTTTGTTAAAATGCCTAAGTGAGCATGTATAATCATTCTCCTATCATTCTTTGTTGTAAAAGCTTTTAAAGTTAAATTATCCATCAAAGACCATTCTTCAATGGATCCAAGATGAAAATGCCAATGAGAGATGCTTGTTACCTAGTTGTGGATGAGTGGAAACCCTAGAATCCTATCACTTGCTTTCTTTGTGTTAATTACCAAAACCAATCGGTTACCAAATCAAATCAACAAAACCCCAATGATTTACAATTTCTTGCACATTCCTTGGATTTCAACATCTAAGGATCCTTTTAGAAAGCCCCACTCTCTGTGAATATGACCGTGGGTTCTCGTATGTTATTATGCTTGGCGATGTATCAACTCCTACGCTTGGGAAGTATTTGAGCACACCTAAGCATGACAAGCACCTAGCTTGTAAAGTACAAGGTTCAAGAGATCTTGTGTTCGTGTGGATACGATCGGAGGCTTCATACACTTTGAAGCTCACGACGAAAGCTACGCTAAGGAAATCAAGTAAGTTTATTTAAAGTGTTTAAATATATGTTCTTGTATTTGATATAAACTCATGACCCCATGCTTGTAACGATTCCTGAAAAGTTTGTGATGAATGGATTCATTCTCTTTCATATGAAAAAAATTTTATCGTATGTTTTCCGCTGTGAATCCATTATTCATCTCTCTCACAAAACCTTTCAGTGGTATCAGAGCCAGATCAAGCATGGTCATGTGTTTGATGATGGCATTAATGGATATAATCAATTAAAATCAAAATCAAGGGTTTATACACTCATTTTTCAATTCGGCCATGTGAGGGTTCTTTATGAACCTCATGTGTTTTTGTTTTTGTTTTGATTTATTTGGTATTTAGGTTTTGTTAATCATCCTCTACTAGGTCAAGGCCATGGTGGGAAAAACCCTATGGGTTTCGGCCTTGTGAAGTTTTACTCCCATGGTTGTTTGCAACTTAAGGTTTTATGAAACCCTAGCTACTAGGTTCGGCCTCTTTCCCTCTTCTCTTGTATGTTTTGAGACTTAGGGTTTTGTGAAACCCTAGCTATGAGGACACGGCTACATGGGGCAGCCCCCTAGTTGGATTCGGCAATAAGGGTTTTAATCCCTTTAATATTTAGTTTGAGTTTATGTTAAAACCCAAGAACAAAAAGTTCAAAGGTTCTCTCTCAAAACTCTCTCTAAATTTCGGCCCTATAGGGGATTGTCCCCTTGTTGATTTTATGATTGGGGTTTGTTCCCCTTGATACATAGAAGCTAATGATGTGATCAAAAATCCAAAAAGGTATGTGGCCTCTCTCTTTCTCCAATTCAGCAACTTAGGGTTTTTGAAACCCTATTTGGTTATTTTGTGATTTGATACATGATTTAGGTTTTAGAAACCCTATCATGATCATCCATGGATGAATCTTGAGGTTTTGGAAACCCTAGGTATGATTGGATGAAGTTCTTGATTTTGGGAAAATATGAACAAAGCTTGATTTTTGGGAAAATTAGCTTTAATGGTGATTCGGGTTTTATGAAACCCCAATGGGGTTCACGGCCATGAGGGTTTTTCCCTCTATGGTATTTGGCTACTAGGGTTTACAAACCCTAGAATATATGTTTGCATAATACTTGATTGTTTTAAATAAGTTTAAATGTTGAATCTTGATATTTGCAAATTACATGTTTTTAAATTTGTTTAAACTTGTGCTTTAATGGAGTCTTGTTAAAGTGTTAACAATGGCCATTTAGGGTCCTTCAAAAACCCTATTTGGATTGAACATGGTGGCTGGTTTTTGGTTTGTGAAGCCCTAAATCAAAATTGGGAAGTTCTTGAATTGAAATTAGAATCCCTAATTGTCAAATCTTGAAATCCCCAATTTCCAATTTTGAAATTGTTTGATTTTGGAAAGTCTCTTGTTTAATTTGATTCTTTCTTATTTTGAACAATTTTGATTTAGGAAATAAGGCAACATGTTTTAGTGTTTGAGGAAACTCTAAAAAGATTGGATTATGTAAGGTTGGCTAATCCTAACTCTAAACCCTATATATCTCTCTCTCTCACTAAGTCACTGCTATGGGGTTTGGAAACCCAATGGCCCTTTGTTTTATTTTATTTTTCATTCTTAATGTTCTTCATATGATTTAAGAATCATCTAGAAAGTTTTCAAAATTGTTTTCATTGTTTTTGGAAATTAAAAGAACAAGTTAGTTTTAATGAAAAAGTGTTTTATAAAAACAATTTTAGTGTTCTTGAGAGATTGAGTAATTCATGAGATGAATTAATGTTTTAATTGTTTAAAAAAATTTAGGGATGTTTCTTAACAGTATATTAGCATGTTAAAAGTGTTTTAGCATAATTATATATTGATTGGATTAATTTAAAATCGTTTTAAAGTTAAAACTGGGTTGCTATTTTTCTGGGCAGCAACCATGTAGCTTTTGTAAAATCTATGAAAAATATTTTCTGGGATTTTCAAAGCATGCCACCTATTGACTTCATTAATATAAGGTCTTAACAAAGTCTAGGAAGCATTCCCATGATTTTTTATGACCTAGGAAAGCCACACTAAATTTTTTATGATTAAGAGTCAAATCTGGAAAATCTGACTCTCTATCGTAAAATGTCTCAAAGTGATACCATATGATGGAATCAAGTGATGAGACCCCTGCCATTGGAAAGAGGACTGAAAAACATAGTGAATTGAAGTGTTTCCATGACTTATTTCATTGTAGGTTATGCCCAATAAATGCATTTGTGAAGAAATTCCAGAATCTGCCATGGTTTTTGGAGTTCATGTCACAAAGTGCTTTAAAGTGATACCAAACGTTGGAATCACCAAACGAGACCTATGCCATTTGAAAGAGGACTGAAAATTCTTGTGAAATAGAGTATTCTCACTTTTTAAAAGTTAGTTTTAATATAGGAAAGTTTAGTTCCAAAACAGTAGCTGAATTCTAAGTTTTTGTTGAAAAACTGGGTTTGTGTCTTTCCTAGAATTTGTGTTTTGAGTTATTATTTAAATTACATCTTTGTAGGTTAATAGTGATTAATCTACTATGCATATTAAGGTGTTAAATGCACGATAGGAATTATATAAATAACTTCTCAAATTAAATTATATATTTTTTGAAACCCTAATGATGTTAATTAGGAGTTTCGCTAGTTTAAAGGAAACACACTAGTATAGTCAATATGTGATATGATATGATTCTTTTTAAATGAGATATAAAAAGAACTCGATTATTTTTATGAGATAATAATAATAGCTTTAGTATTGTTATGGGATAATAATAATATGACTTTAATTAATTATATGCCATTTGGCATCATTACTTACTTTATGTAGCTTTATTTTATGCAATGTGATTGTAAAACTGTGAATGGATTATTATGGGCTTAAGACCAATTAAAATGAGATGTGATTGGCCATATTGGATGTGAATGGTTTATTTGTTGGGATTGTATTTAAAGTAGTTTAAGTAAGGTGATGTAATTATTTGGGGCTTGCCTGCCTCTTTCCCTCTCTTTACATATGTATTTCCCTTTCTCCTTAATCTCCTTCTTCTTTTATATTAAATTGTAATGTACGATTCGAGAAAGCGAGTGGTGGACCCAAGGAACATGATGGAGTCATATACAAGAGGAAAGCAAGGACTTGAGAATGACTTGGCAATGACATCAAGATTTTGAAGAAATTTTGTTTGTCATCATGTAATAGTTACATAGGTTTTATTATGATCACCCAACCCACACTTAAGACCTAGGGTTCATCTTTATGGCTCAAAGAATGAACCCACCCTTAAAAGTCCATAATCTATCCAAGGCCCATTAATGTATGAGATGTATGCGAAATAGGGCCTTGACCTAACTTATTATATGTTCAAGATGAATCCACCCTAGCCTCTAGGAGGACTTGTAACACCCCACACAGGGTTACCCCTATGCGGAAATGCCACATTGACATAAAACACCAAGCGCTTATCTTTTGAGTAATTTCTTTTAAAATTAACACAGTTTTTTCAAAATACGCGTGCGGAAGTCTTTAAATATTTTTTTTTTTTTTACATCTCAACAATTAAAGATAGCGCTGAGTACTAGTTTGTATCCTGAGTACAGTCCCGTAATGTACCCAAATTTCAAAAACATCCATTTAGTTTACTGAGTTGGATAGAGTCTCATGCTGATAACGTGTCATCCTCTTAAAGAAAACACATAGCAGAAAAATAAACAAACACCAGGATTTACATGGTTCAGCAAATTGCCTAGTCCATGGTGAGTCATTTTTATTATTGTGATTCATATTACAAGAATACAATATCTTCTTGTATCAATACATTCAGAAATATTCACATCCTTCCGTATTCTCATAGCTGTCAATAAATTTTATCATACGCCAAATATCACATAAATAATTCATCATATCTGTAATTCATTTATATATATTACAGAATATATCCATCACTTTTTCACAATAAATAATTTTACTGTACCTGCATGCTTTATGCATATGACAGATATACGATGCAATGCTCATGCAGTCATACCTGTCATTTTCTCTGTTCTGCTTTTCTTGCAAAACCTCAACCATTCACACTAATGGTACCCTTATTTTAGGATTTACCATTTCACCATTTCATCATAACAGATGGCTACCTCATTATTAAGGTACTCAACCATCTCTCTGTCCTGCTTTTCCTGCAAAACATACTCATAACAGATGGCTACCTCATTTTTAAGGTACTCAACCATCTCTCTGTCCTGCTTTTCCTGCAAAACATCAACCATTCACATAACAGATGGCTACCTCATTTCAGGGTACTCAACCATCTTAACCACAACAGCATCCCCGCCTTTTTAGGATGTATATCACCCAGTCCCCGCCTTTTTAGGACCTACCGCGATTGTCACTCATTGACAAGAGGATTTACGTGCTGTTTTTAGCAAGGGTGATATATTAATGCACTAACTGTTTCCAGGATCTTTTGTCCTATCGGTGGTATCTCAACTCCACAGTTACAAAAATAATCATAAATGCATATGATTTTCTATGCAATATATTTCACATGTAACTGTGTCTCATGCCAGATGCAATTATGCAATACATATGGCATACATCTCATATCAACAATTCATGTATGGCAATCATGCATACATTTCAGAGTATATTAACTCAACATATATCTCATATCAACTGTTATATCAGTGATATACAAATAAATCATTCTGCTCACTCAACTTGAGCCACCACATGTAACTGTGCCACTGTAACACCCCGTACTTCTCCAAGTAACAATATTGTCCGCTTT
>JAESVK010000316.1:199215-209497 GCA_017140935.1 Hamamelis virginiana | reverse complement strand
TTTCACTAATCATCATGATTTTATAAAAATCAATTATTCATGAAAATTAACTATTTTCCAAAGACTCGCAATTTGGAAGATAGTTAATTTTCTATCCACATGTATTTTTCTACAAAATAATCCACTCTAGGATACTTATTTGATTTTTGTAGAATTTATCAAATTTTCTTAGATTGAAAAATCATACTAGAATAGTCAAAATACAATGAGGTCACATGGTAAGCCTTATGGTGCACCTTCACTATGCTCCATAATTTTCTAGGCTCTTTCATGCCTCCCAAACAGCAACTTTTGTACCCATTAATATCAACTTAATTTAATAGGATTTTTAAAAATAATTCCAAGTCAAAATGATATTCACAAGCACTAATTTGCAATCAAGGTTGCATGGTCTACTATGCACCTTCACCACACAGGATTATACATGCATACTCACTTACATGTTACATCAATATTTTCCATCTTTTTGGCCAACTTTGCACACTTATAACTCCTTCGTTACTCATCCGATTTGGATGATTCAAGATGTTATAGAATCTGTGTGATACAAGCTTTCAAAATATCATGGTGGTGTATAACACCTCCCATCCGAACATATTTAAAAATGATGCCAAAGTAGGCTCGTTAATAAAATTTCCGATTTTTCGGCAACTTCGGTTCTCAATTTCTCTCACAATTCACATCCAATTGAAGTGATTCAAAGTTCTAAATTCATATAAAATCAATCTACATCATATATGTAAAAATCATAATTTTTCGATAAACTATGAAAATACACTTTGTGTCTACCATTAAAGCTTCAAGGAAACTTTCTCTCTCTAGAAATTTCCATTCATCCATGGGTATTTTTCCATGATTCTTGTCTCTAAAAATCCATAAATTCAAGCTTTACAATATACTCAAATTTCAGAATTTTCGGACATATACACAATATAATACAAATTTTCAAAGTTTCAGCTTTTCATAAACTTCAGAAAATTATAGAAATTAATCCACTCATCGGAAAATTCCCAAATTTGGTACACATGATCTTGAATTGATAGGAAAAATATTCCCAAAGTTTCAACTTTTCATTTTCATATAAAATCAAAATCCAAGATTTGAAATCCTCATTGATATACATATATTATATATATGCAAATCATTATTTCATCATTAAATCAGACCATATTCAATCCAAAAATTGAAATATAATCAAAATAGAAATAATATCTCACCTCACTAAGCTCGAAATTATGCAATTAAATTACCGAGTATTCTGCGTTTGTGCAGCTCCATCTTCCCCTTAGCTTCTCATTTTTCTCTCATTCTCTTTCTTTTCTTTTCTTCTCTCTTATTTTTCCTTTTCCTCCCTTCTCCGACTCTCCCCTCTATTTCTTCTGAGCTCTCTCCTTTTATCTTCCCTCCTCTCCCTCACTTATTGCCGACAACCCTTTCTTTTCAGCTCTTTCTTTCCTCTCTCCCTTATCCTCTCTCTCTCTCTCAATGCACACAAATTCATGAGTGACTCCATTCGAATCTCATATCATGAGTCAGCACTAAATTGTTTGGAGAAAGGTCTCTTTCCCACACCTTTCACCTCACATCTCTGTCCCCTAGCTTACCCCCCACACATTAAAAAAATATATATATATATATATATATATATATATATATATATATACTCACCCGCACACACAACACACACTCACTACCCAACAAGTTGGGTAGGTCCCACCCTATATATATATATATATATATATATATATATATATATATATAATCATTCACTCCACCACTTGCCGACATAATAATGCATTTCAATTATAATGCATTACTCCACCACTTGTCGACACAATAATGCATTTCAATTATAATGCATTCATAATACTCTCATGCACCCTTCTCAAAAAGTGTCCACATGGCACACTATGGCCAATAACAAAATTCCATGTGTGCAATAAATAAAATCAAGAAAATTTACTATTGAAAATTTTGGGGTCTCACAGGACAGTGGGAGGATAATTGAGAACTAATAATAAAAGTAGGTCTAAACCTTTATTATATATGTTTGATATATATGTGATGCATGTGATGTATGTTTATTTAAAAATGAGACCATTTGACAAAACCCCTTTATTTAAAAAATTAAGCTGCAAGGAAGAGGCATTGGGCTTTATCCTAGCCTCCCACCATTACATAATAGGCGGATTCTTATGGTGGATATGTTCGGCTGCAGATATGCGGGAACATGTTCATCCTGAGGGTTCATACTGTTTTGTTTTAATATTGGATATCATAAAGTGCGATAATGGTGTATCCCAAGAACCTATTATGTGAGGGGTGCAACATTCAATTGACCATACTTATGTGAATGGTGGGTGTAACTTAACTAATAATATACTACCCAAGAAACTATTGTGTGAGGGAATTATATTATAGAGGCAAAAGGATGATTGGAATTTGCTTTAAGAAGCATTAGGATAAGAGTTATCCACTCATTAAAGGTTAGTATCCAAGAACCTATTATGTGAGGATCACTAATTTTTAGTGGGACCCCAATCCCTGCTATGGAAATTCAAATGATGAAATTCCCGAGTCTCATCCAAGGGAGTATGAGATTTGAATCAAATAGTGGGAGGTACCATGAAACTTAAAAACCAAAAAAGTTTATGTGGTTTAAAAATATGAAGTTTACTTGTATTATTTTATGTTGTAGATGGCACCTTTAAACCCTCTATCTAGAATTCTTGACGACAACCGTTTGACTGGTCCGAATTTTAATGACTTGGTTAGGAACCTGAAAATAGTTTTAGCCGCTGATAAAATAGAATATGTTATCAAATCTCTGCGCCCCAATGCTTTGCCTGAGGGGGCATCTGAAGAGGAGCGAGACACTTATAACAAGTGGCTCGAGGATGATGTGCAAGTAGGAGCTATATGATGGCATCGATGACCAATGAGCTCCAAAGGCAACATGAGGTCATAGACAGTGCATATGCGATCCTAAAAGATCTTAAGGAGTTGTATGAATCACAAAGCAGGATTGTAAGGTACAATACTGTTGGTGAACTTTTCTCCTGCAAGATGGTGGAGCATCAGTAAATGAGCACTGTCTCAAAATGATCCGGAACATCCACTCTCTCCATGATCTAGGTGTTGAGATCACTTCAGAAATGAGCACAGATATTCTACTACATTCACTTCCTTCAACTTTCAAACAATTCATCATGAACTTTCACATGACTAATGTGAATGAAAAAGTTACTTTAATTGACTTGATGAATATGTTGATTACTACTGAGGAGACCTTGAAAAAGGACTCCAAAGAAAATGTTTTGGTTTTTTATAGGGCTTCAACTTCTAAACCCAAGCCTAAGGGCAATGGTAAAAAGAAGAAGAAGTTCAATCTTAAGCCGAAAGGAGGAGTGAATAAGAAGGATACAAAAGGAAAGTGTTTCCATTGCGGCAAGACTGGTAATTGGAAAAGGAACTGCAAGGAGTACCTAGCTTCGTTGAAGTACTAATGGGACGTCCTAATTTATTCATTTACTAATTATGAATTTGTATTTTGTTTATGGTATGTGATACCTAACCTGTAATTTTTTCTTATACAATGTGATTGTATGTAGGAGACAATGGGAAGCAAAAGGTCGAGTAGATATTTGGTTTACTGTGTTTGGAAAGGATCAAGAGTTGCTGCCTTCGACACTATAGCTTGATTTTTGACTATTTTATTTAGTTGTTAAAGAACATTTATTATTATTGCCAGTTGTAATAAATACTTCATTTTGAAGTTTTATTTAATTTTAAGTACTTTGTTTATTTAAAACAGTTTATCTATAATATTCGATATTTGGATTAGATCTGGCAATTAATATAAAGTTCTTTATTTCTTTATAAATAAAATGAATAAATAGGAAATGATAGTTCAACTATAAAGGTTCATTCTTATAAATGAATTTTGATTCATTAATTGATATGAACCAAATCACCTATTTAATAAGGAGATCAAAAGGAATAATACATGAGATGTATGAACTTTATTAATTTGAATTATCAATATCACTAAAGGATCTTAAATATGTCAAACAATATAAAGATTATTTGGGATATGAGATATTTCAAATAAACTTTAAAATGTGTTTTCTTAAATAAAGAGTTATTAGAAAACAATGTTCTCACAATGGTTGAGAACCATGCCTTTGTAAAACACCGAAAGGGACTTTATGTTGTTAAAAAGGTTTAACACATAAAATACTTTTGTTTCAAAAGGATTAGTGGGAACAATAAAGTCGTCAAATTTATTCTTAAGTTTCTTTATAAAGTACATACTTTATAATACTAGTAGAGTAATATGAATTCTATAAAGTGTTATGAGAATTCATATCCCTTAGAATTAGATTTTATGGGAATAACTTATGAGCATGATATTTGAGAAATATATGACTCATATGATACTAAACTATGTACTCAAATCAATATCATGAATGCTACAAGTGGTTGTAAGCAGATATTGATTATTGATTTAGAATGTGATTCTAAATAGTAATAAGTATATTATTAAAAGAGTTTAAGGATGAAATACTTAAATATAAAGAAATCTTGTAAAGTGTGCCATTTACAAAATGCCTAATAGAATGTCTAGTATATACATTGTTTTCTTTAGAGAAAATAGGACTCATTTACTAGGACATCAAAGTTGACAGCGAATTTTAGTTTAATTACTGTTATTGAAAATAATGATTTGCAAAACTTGTTTGCATGGAATGTTCTTCGCTATAACACATTGTGAGTGTTAGAAGCCTTGTCTTGCGAAGACTGGTATACGATACTATGGAGATTGGCTTTAGTGCAAGTGGGAGATTGTTAGAGATATGCCCTAAAACCAATCCTAAAGAGCATATATATTTCATATTATATTAATTAGAAGGTATAAATTGTCTTGTATATTTAATTATATATATGACAAAGTCCATGAATGAATTATAAGAGAAATATACATCTCAAGTTGTTGAGATAGAGAGACTGATTTTTCTCATAAACATTTATTCTAAACTATTCCTACTCATAGGTTTATTAAAGATGACCTTTTATAAACCACTAAGAGTAGCACAGATTTAAACTAACTCCAATGGGAGGATAGATAGTATTTCCTATCAGTGTAGTGACACTTTAGTTAATCTGTGGGTGCATATTAGAGAATATGTACACTGAACATGATCTACTAGAATGTTCCTATGGAGATCAAGTCAAAAGGAATATTCTTTTGTTACGACCATTTAATTAGTAGTCCTTAGACCTAATACACCATAGCTATCTTATGCATAGGTTACTAGGGTTTGATAGTATCTCGTATAGCATCCACCATAAGGATGGATTACGCGGGAATAACATTCTAATTTTGTTACTTTCTATTTTGTCCAAAGATTGTTTGGGGCTCATGCTAGGCTTTTAGGGTTAGACTTTTGGAGCTATTTAAGGATTTTTTTCAGACTTTAGAGGAGGTTCCCACTTGGGTTCCCATCTTGAGGGATTAGCCCTCTTCCATCTCCACCTCTATCTCTACCTCTTTTCTCTTTCTCTCTCTTAGGGTTTGCACTTAAAAGCATAGGATGAAAGATTTCCTCCATTCAAATCTCTCCATGGGCGAATAGATCATCACTCTTGGATTGTAGATGAAGCTTCTCTCAAGTAACATGTGCTTATTGCTTTGAGTTGGGATTTTTATGGGTATATGATGATGATTGTACAACATTGAGAGATTGTATTAATAACAATCCATCCTTTAAATGCTTTTATCTATTCATATGAGTTTATTTTCTGTGATTGCAAATTTATTGATTGTGCAATGGTATTTATTGAATGTGTTTGCATATGCTTTGATGCCTCATGCCTCGTTTGAATGGTTTGTGCAAGTTTAGTTTAGTTTAGTTAGTTTAGTGCTTGACAGGCCATGCCTTATTTGGATGATTCATGCATGATGTATGTATTCATGATATTTTATAGGAACATTTTGTATTATGATTGAGTGTTTATATCTTGTATGGATGAGTTTTGCATGCTAGTTCATGGTGTGGCAATTCCAGTGACAGTCCATGTCTTTTGGATGTTTCACACTTGCATGATATATTCATGGTCTATAGTGTTATTAGGTTTGTAGCTTGATGCATCTTTATCATTTATGCCTATGAATCCTAAATCAACTTAATAATACATTTTGCAATAGTGTGGGTGGATTCCCAAGAGTTTATCCGCTTTATATTTTCTTTATATTTAATTGCTTTCTTTATATTTTATGCTTAAAACAACAAATCAACCATTTGATCTTTATTCACTAACTAATTTAAGACCAATCCATAGATTTTATACATCTTAGCCTTTGATCCCTGTGGACTATACTCGTTCTTAATCACTTTCTCTACGAATTGAGGTTAAAGTATGAGTTCTTTATAAATTTTAAATCTTGATTGTTAACAAGGAATAACCTCCCTTGTTTGGCATGATCAATGCCTAATCCCTTTTACGAAGCATCGGTACATCGACTATAGATCCTGAAGGTACTAGTCCTACCTCAACTCGTCAGTCTCGTCATGCGAATATGGATGTTATATCAGCTTAGTTGCAAAGGCTGTTTGACATTGTTGATCATCTGGCTAATAATCAAATTTCGATGAATCGTATTCAGGTGGATATTCATTGATATTTGCAGACGATTGAGCGTCATATAGGATTACCCTCTCTTGCTGGTGATCCTATCGTGCCTGATTCTGGTGCTGCAACTGAGGCCAACCGTGATGATAATGATGATGATGGAGATGATGATGACGAGAATAGTAGTGATGATGTGCAGTATACTTAGGTTTTTTGGTTATGTTATTCCTTTGTCATTTGTGACAAAAAGGGGGAGTATTAGTATTAGTATTAGTAGTAGATACTCCCTCCATCCCGCAAAGATAGACCTCTTTCTCAATGCGCGCATATTAAGAAAACTCATTGTGAATGGATTTGTCATCCTTTTACCTTAACTATTTCCAAAACTACCCTTCTTGGACTTTGGGATTGGGTAAAGTTAAAGAAGAATAAGGGTATTATAGTAAAGTTAAAAAAAGGATAAAGGGTAGTATGGGAAAGTTGAAAAAAATATACTTTGACTTTTCAAAGTGGCCTATTATTTTGGGACTTCCAAAAAAGGAATAGAGGCATATCTTTGCGGGACGGAGGGAGTATTAGTTTTAGTATTTGTAGCAGGTTTTAGGTTTGATTTTTCTAGATGTTTTTATTTGAGATTGTGTAGTTGGTTATCTAGGACATTTTGATTACATGTATTGGTCCTAATCTTGTGCTTTCTATTCTTACAAATCTCTCTGTGGCATATATGATAGTGGAATTTACTTTTTGACATGTGTATATGTGTGTGTGTGTGTGCTCGCGCGCGCGCGTGCGTGCAGGAAACAGGTGCTATTTGAATAAAAGTCAAGGAAGTCAAAATTTTGTGTGTTTTAGGGCATTGGTTCTTAATCTTGTTGAATTAAGGGGGAGTAATGTGTAACTTGTGTTTCACTGTATAAGTAAGGAGGAGATTCATTTTGAGGTTATATGAGTCGAGTCCTTTCTTGTGACTATGCTTGTTTTGGTTTATTTAAGGTTTTGTCACCGAATTGCCAAAGGGGGAGTTTGTTGGGTTCGATACTTTGTGTGTTGGCTAATTCGGATTTCAAAGCCCTAAGTTTGTAAGTTTTCTTAAGCTCATAATCCCTAAAGATTGAAGACATTCAAGCTCAAAGGATCGTCAAAATACCTTTTCAAGTGACTAAAATAAGTATTTATGAGGTTTAGGGTTCTGGGAATGTAAGTGTGACCTAGAACATTGTGTGCATGATTTATTGATTTGGGTAATTAAAAACTGAACACTAAGATAAATTGGGTAATTTGAATCAATCTCTATTTTCAAGGAATAATATTCTCAAAAATCATTTTAAAAAAAATGAATAATACCTATTTCGAATACAATTCTTATTTTAGAGTTATATTTTAAATAGGATTTTTGGATTAAAAGTTCTTTTCAAAAATCAAGTTAAAAAATCAAATTATTTTTTAAAAGAGTTATTTTCAAAAACAAAGTCTCTCGAGGATAGAGTCTTAAATAAGTTAGGATTGTTAACTAAAAGAGTTGTACTATGATTGCAATTCTTCAAAGATAAACCTTTTAGATAAGGTTTAGCATAAATGTAGTTCCTTAGATAGGATGAGTCCATTGTTAGTTCAAACTACATGGACTTTGAAGCTTACTAGGATACTAGTAAAATACCTAGGCGCTAATAAAGCGCAAGTCCGCCTTAGGATACTATCTTGGGTTTTTAAGATGGGGAAGTTGGCCAAAGGTCCTCCTTTATAAGATTTTCATGCCAAAAATCCACTTAAAAGATCTTTTATGCCAAAAGTCCATTTGGTACGAATTGGACAAAAATGTGCTTCCTTTCTCAAACAACCTTCGACCCAACCCGGAGTTCACTCAAAGTCACTACGTCGGAACCTGAGTTCACTATGCCAGAAACCCGAGTTCCAACGCCGGAATCACAGTTCACTACATTGAAATTAAAAATAATAATAATAATAATAATAATAATAATAATATAATGAAAATATATTTCTTTTTCCTACATTTATTTGGTTACATTGTGTCCTCATTTGATTTTATATGGTGGAGCTAGATTCGAAATTTAAATATTAAAATAAAATAAGAATAAGAATTAACTATTTGTTGATTCATTGATACTGGTAATTTGGATGATAAACAAATCTTCAGTTCTTCATTCATTTTCCAAAAAAGAAAACAGGAAAAAAGAGAAGAGAAAGAGAGAAGGGAAGAGAGAAATGAAGTGGGGTTTTTCCTCAGTAGATCTAACACTATAGCTATTCCCGCCATTGTTATTAATCAAAACAACTTTATCAATCAAAACGCATAGTCTTCCTCAAATCATTACCATAACAAACAAAATTGGAACACTCTCTCGGGAATTTTCCCCTTTTATTTCTCGGGAAACTTATTCTTTTGATAATTTTTATAAAACCAATAAATTAATAAGGAGAGAAAGGGACGAATTCTGAGCTGCTGAGCAAATGAAGGTTCGAAGAGAGAGAGAGAGAGAGAGAGAGAGAGAGAGAGAGAGAGACCTAAAGGCTGATACAAGGGACCAATCATATTAACGGAAAAGTGTTGCTTGTGCTCGTACCCTTCTAGCCCAATCATAAACAACTTTATCTGTGTAGATCATTGGAGACGATTTGATTTCAAGTTATATTCCATTTTCTTTCTCTCTCCCCTCTTTCTTTCTACTTCTCTCTCATAGTGATTTGCAGTAGGCTTCTCTATGAAGCAGCAGCGCCTGATCCGTTCACACAGTGTTGATCTGCACTGTGTTGGATGGATAAAAATTCCAATCGTAGTAGGTAGGGCTGGGGAATGATGAGGAAGAGGGCATCGGGAAGGAGGCTGGGAATTTAAAGGCAATTATATCAATTAAATAAATAGGTTTTTAAAATTTAGGATCTTAGACAGTAAAATTGTATTACTTAGGACTTTTGAATGTAAAAAAAATGTGGGAGGACTTTAGCAAATAAATTAGTTTAGGATAGGACTTTTGGCCAAATATCTGGTTTAAGATTTTGTTTGTTTTAATTTTCATTATTTATTGTAGTTAGTTAGGATACTATCCTAGGTTTTTAAGATTTTATTTTTATTTATTTATCATTATTTGTTTTATTTAGTTAGGTTGATGAGTGGATAAGATTTTAAATAGCTCAAATAAATTAAGAGACCTTTAATTAGGGTGAGATGGGTGCTTACAAGATTGTGTTCTTAGAACCTTCCCATCTAGTCCCTGAATCCATTTTTGATTCATTGACCATGCTTTTCTAAAATTATGGAGTTGTTTTGTTTTCTTAAATTAAACCATTTTTTTTAAGGTTTCCTTATTCCTTAAAAATAACATGGCAACCCATAGTCTTTTTAAAAACCCAATCAAAGTGGGCTAAAAATCTAGTGGTTCACACTCCCTTATTTCTCTCTGCTTGTCTCTCTGACGATCGTCGCCGGCGTGGTCCAGTGATCTGAGGCCTCAACACCAATGATCTAGCTCGGTGATCCGTCACATCCTCTCTCTCTCTCTCTTCGTAGCTCTCATCTTTCTCTTTGCTTCTTTCTCCTTTAGAAGTAAAGAAACGTAAAGATGAAGATAAAGGAATAACTAAAGGAAAGTAAGGGTATTTTTATCCTAAAGATGGCAAATGGACCTTTCGC
>JAESVK010000316.1:175933-199205 GCA_017140935.1 Hamamelis virginiana | reverse complement strand
AAAAAAAAAAAATTCTTTGACAAACTTTACCCATGAAACTCCTCCTCTTTAGGACTTCTGGCCATATTTCCCCCTTCCCCTTTATTGATTTGGGGGGGAGTAGGACAAGAATGTTAGGTATATATATATATATATGAAGATTAAAACCTCGGACTCCCATGTAAAAGGTACAGAAGTGTCACCCAACTACAAGCCTTTTGGCTATTAGATCTAATTTTTAATTCAAATAAATGCCAAATGAATTGGAATAGATGGTGCATGCAATCAACTTTCATTTCACATTAAAGGAATGGATTTTCTTTTTCCACCTGATGATATAAGTAAAAATCAATATATTTCTATATGCCCAAACCTAAAATCTCTTCTAAATGTGAATATGCGTACCATTCAATCAACACATTATCGGCTTAATTAGTGTGGAATTATAGGTTAATGTCCGATGAATAGGGGTGGAATTGTAAGGAGTCAACTTCAAGCAGGATTACATTCACTTCTACCTCACTTTCCATTCAGCCAGTGGCTCTGTCCCACGTACGATTCTCAAATGAATATTTCCAGCTACTTTATTGATTTATTTTTATAATTTCTACGCAAAATAATTTTATATAAGTCCTTTACTAGGAAAGAATGTTGTTATCAGGCCCCCACAACAACTATGAATTCATGTTAGGCAATAAATTCTGAAATTATTTTATTACTTTTTACACACGCCACACCTAAAAATAATATCATAATCATAAATATATTTACCCATAAAACACCGTCGAAAATGTTTGTGATTTTTTGTTGTGTGACTCTCTCTCTCTCTCTCTCCCCTGAAAACAAGATGACAAGAAGCAAGGGAGCTACTGCTACACCAGCATCACAAGCTGCCCTTGAGTGTTGCATGTGTGGGGATTACGGGTTATCTTCGGAGCTTTTCAGATGCAAAGTTTGTCAATTCAGATCTCAACACAGGTAAAATTAACAAATTAACAACACCCCAATTCCTTGATCAACTTCTTTCTTCACTAATTCTTTGTGGGTTTCAGTGATTCAATGAATAAATTAAAGTGATCAATATATATCACTTGTTTTCGACAGTTTTCCCTCCCTAGCTATCTTGTCTGGCTTCTTCGTTTTCATTTAATTTCTGTCAATTAATCCCCAAGAATTTTGTACGTTTCAGTGTGCCGGGCCGGTTATATATAATTTTTTAGACAAGTAACATCAATTCATTCTGTCAAGTTACAGTGGGTATGTATCTAATAATTTTTCTTATAAGATATGTAAATGATGGAATTTGACAGATACTGTAGCAATCAGTACCCAAAAGCCCAATCTTACAGAGCTTGCAATTGGTGTCTAAGTCAAAAGGATGAGACAACAGCAGAGAAGACACCAAATTCATCAAATTCGTCATCATCATATAAGAGCAACAATGAAGATGATACCAATATTAAGAAGAAGAAAAAGAATATCAACAGTGATATTAGTCATGGGGGTCTAAAGGCTGGTGAAAGAGGCAGTAATCTACAATTACATCTGAATAGCCCCATCAAGAAACAGAGGTCGCCGGAAGGATCGCCGTCGACGGCAAGGAAGAGGAGTGGAAGTATGGAGGAAAGTCTAATTAGAAGGACAAAGTCAGAGGAATTATCAAATGGTGGGATCCTCACAAAACAGGTGTTTAGAAATAAGGTGAGAAGGTATAAGTTGTTGGATGAGGTCTCAAGCTAATGGATGCCTCTTGTCCTACATATAAATATACATATACATACATACACAGACTGTCTATACACATGGTTTTGGTTCTAATTTTTATTTTATTTTTAAAAATGGTTTGGTTTGGTTTGGTTTGGTTTTGTTTTGGTGTGGTTTCTTTGGTCCCAAACAGTAAAGTCCAAACACCAAAGATACGGTAAAGATAAAGGAGGGGCTCATTAATCCTCAATCCACAATGTATAGAACCTTGGTGGAATGACGAATTGGAAATTTTCCTATTCAATACAATTATAGGAGCAGTTTCCGGGAACGTAACTCTTGGAATAATACTAGTTGTGGTAATAAGATTACTTTTGATGGTGGGCTTCCTCAGTCATTATCACTGCAACCAACATTTTTTTTATTTTTACACGCCATTCAATCATCTTGTGTCACGTTAATAATGGGATTGATTTGTCCATTCGTTAAGATTAATAATTCAGAGACATTGGGTGGAAATTGAGCTCAAGTACTTACTACAAATTTAGGCTCTTGCCCATATGCATTACTTTTTTGGGTTTTAAAATCACTTTTAATTATTTTTAGATCAAGCTTAATTTAAGAGATGGTCAGGATGATAATTACTTTCAAATGATTTAAGATGTGATAGGATTATAGACAAAATTTTCATAGTAGAAATGATTGAGCAAATTAAAGTTAGAGGCCTCAACTTTTACCAGAATAACTTCTAGTATGAATTAATTAAAATATTAATATATGAAAACATGGTTTCAACATTACTTTAAAAAAATGCATGTGTGAAGAGATAGTTCTAAAGAAGTGATTTCTAAAATGTGGGTTTTGTTTTGAGATGGGTCATTGGGTTTCATGATGGGGTTAGTTTTTTCATTTCCCTATAACCTTCCATCTTTAGGTTTGAAGATTTGAATAATCTTGAATCTGTGATGTACATGCTGTAAAAGGGAAGAATACGGCACACGTATAGGTGAACCAGCTCTTGAGGTGTTTACACGATGCTTCTTACAATTACTATTTTTAATATATATATATATATATAGGGCAATTTCCATGAATAATCCTAAGTTTCCAAAATATTACGCCTACGAACCCGATCCAAAACATATTACGAATATACACCTATTACTGTTTTTTTTTGGACAAAATTACCCTTAAAATTGAAGTTTGACCAATTTGTACAGAATCACCAATTTTATATATAATTCCCAAAAATAAACAGAATCCTCAATCCCCAATTTATCTAATAATCACCAATATTGTTAAGAATTCCCAATCCATTTTATGTCACGTCAACATTTAATGCTAGTCATTCAATGTCCCCCGAATTTTTGTACAGGATCCCCAATTTTATGTATAATCCCAAAAAATGAACAGAATCCTCAATCCCCAATTTATCTAATAATCATCAATATTGCTAAGAATCCTCAATCCACTTTATATCACGTCAGCATTTAATACGGGTCATTCAGTGTCCCCCGAATTTTTTGTACAGAATCCCCAATTTTATATATAATCCCAAAAAATAAACAGAATCCTCAATCCTCAATTTATCTAATAATCACCAATATTGTTAAGAATCTCCAATCCACTTTATGTCACGTCAACATCATGCATGTCATTCATTCAATTTGCGCTTTCCAAGAACATCAAATCAATCAAATCTTATCTACTATATTGGGTATTCTTAGTAATATTGGAGGTTGGTGATTATTTATAATTCCGGTGATCCTTTGTAATATTGGGGATTGAGGATTATACACAAAATTGGGGATTGTGTTGATAATTGGTGACTCTTCTATTTTTTTTAATTCATCCATACAAAAATTTTGACTATTTCAATGGTCAAATTGTAAATACTCATATGAGTGTATGTCCTAAAAAAAATATTGTGCAATTAGTTTTGGATCGGATTTGTAGGCGTAATATTTTGGAAACTTAGGATTATTTATAGAAATTGCTCATATAAATATATTGGATATTATTTTTAATATTTGTGAGCTGCTAAATCATGACTCCGGCCTTACATTCCCTTTTGAGTTGTGAAATGGACCCCTTGGTGCTTTTAATTACAACTAAACTAAACAAATTTTGTACAATGCGCAGGAACAAGATTAAATAGTAGCTAAAATTCAATATAATAATGAAAAAGCTGTTCGTATTTTAATTACCTTAGGGTTTTGAAATAATAGCTAATCCCGACCGTAATTTTCTTGGGAAAAGAAGAATGCTATAGCCCAACTGCCTAATCACTTGATGCTTCATAATTAGAGCAAGAAGCAATCCCCCGGTCTTTAGTCGTATGTGATTTTCTGAAGGCGGCAAACCTCTGAGAAAATTGTCCAAAATAGTATGTATACAGATAAAATGATAAAAAAAATTATCTAAAACTCCTTAAGTTTAAAATTTTATACCATGAGGTCCAATTTTATACCACGATGTTCCTGTGATTTTCAACTTCTTTTATCAATTTGTTATATTAAAAAAAAATCCTCACACCTATGTTTTAATGCTTATGTAACTTATGGGTATATAATCCTAAAAAATCAAAGATTTTAGTTGAAACCGGAGAGTCTTCAATAGTGCACCAACTTAGGTGGGTTGTTGGATCGAAGACAAAAAACCTAAGTCCAATCAATGCATATAAAAAAGGGGAAAATATACTTTGCACCCCTGTACTAAGGGCCAAAAACACTTTGCACCCCTGTACTTCAAAAGTGAACACTTAACCCCCTGCACTTTCAAAATTTGGCACAGGGGCTTACGGTAGCTTATAGTGTTTAATTATATAGTAATTTTACAAATATACCCTAACCCCTATTTACTACCCTGTTTTGGCCTTATCTCAATCCCTTGAATAATCAGTCAACCCTTCCAGTTCCCAGCCTTCACCTCCATCAAACTCATCTCCAATTCTTCATCCTCTCCAATACCTTCTCCTTGTTTACTTCCATTGAAGTACTCTCCAAGCTCAACCTCAAACCACCCATCTCTTCTCTCTTTCAAACACTGCCCACCATCCATTTCTCCCTCCATAGACGACTGCGATGATGCCAACATGTGAGCTCGGCTATGGCTAAACAGCCCCAAGTCCCTATTGTGAAATATTTCGAATTCTGAAATGTACGTTTGTTTTTGACCTCGTTAAGCCATGCATTTCTGTTCATGTGATGAATCTCTGTATTTTCATGGAAAGTCTCTATTTTCTCCAACGAAACTGCCGAGAAAGTCAATTTTAGTCTTCGGTTATCATTTCTTCGTAGATAATTCAAGCGTTTCTTGAGAATAATTCCTGGATACGTAGTGAGAAAGATAGAGACGGTGACTTTTAGAGAAAAAAAAAAGATACAGAGACTTTTGGAGATAGAGATAGAGAGAGAGAGAGAGAGTGTGTGTGTGTGTGTGAGTGTGCATAATTCTTTGTTTTCAGAACACAAAAAGCAGAGAAATTTCCTGTAAACACTGAAAAATTGCAAGGTAGGGGGTGAATTGAAGCTTTGAATTCCTTGGTATCATCCATTTCTGAAGCATTTGTAATATTTCGAAGCTGATACAGAGCCACAATAAAGAAAGTTTTAAAAATTCAGATAGCTTTAATCCAAGAAATAAAACTGTTTTAATAATTGCGACCTTTAAAAATTTATAATTCCAATTCTTGAAGCTGGGTTTGTATTTTCCCAAGATAATTTTTAATTCCAGAAAGCTTTTGTATCAACCAAACAGAGTATATTGAATGCAACAGAGATTAAAAATTTTCAGTTTCAATTCCTGAACCATTGTTTGTTCTTGGGAAAATTCCCGAGATATTTTTAAATCCAAAGAGTTTTTCTATCAACAAAACAGAGCATATAGGATGCAACCTTTCCATATATATAATTATCTCTCATTGACTTTCTATCCTATAAATCGAATTTTTTGGGCAAACAAACGGACCATACAAATGTCAGTGAAGCGAGAAGGTAGTGGTGGGAAACTAGGGAATGGGGGAATCGCAGATAGGGGTGTAAACGGCCCGGGTTGGCCGGTTTGGAAGCATAAAATGAGCCAACCCAATTCTAACGGCCCACTAAAATGCCAACCCAAGCCAACCCACTGAAAAAGCCAACCTAAGCCAACCCAAACCACACGGTTTGAGCTGTTTGACGGGTTGAACGGACTCTTAATCTAAAAAAATAACCGCCCCAAAACTGGGGACAAAAGCAATAACATGTTTTTCTAGGTTATGTTTCCTAACTTGTACCTACTAAAAGTCACAAGTAAAGATCTTGAACTATAAAAAATAATCCTCAATAGTAATATTTTTCTAGGTTATGTTTCCAACAATCTTTAATAAAAAACTATGCAAAGTCACTCATAATTCAAGTAAAACTATAAAAAAACAAATCTCAACATTATAGTAAAACAAAAGAACCGCCTCAAAACTGGGGACAAAAGCAAAAACACATCTCAACATTATAGTAAAACTATGCAAAGTCATTCATAATTCAAGTAAAACTATATAAAATTATGAGAAACTCCTAACTTGGTGGGTGTTGCCAGTATATTGAGTTTTGCTTCCTAAGTCCCAACTAATGTCCACCAAAACTCCAAAAGTCACCAATAAGATAATTAAACCTGTATAAAAATAATGAATTGTTATTTCTTATCCAACATTCCATAATAGAAAAAAGAAAAAAACAAAGCTAAAGAAAATATAATGCGAAGTAACTCATAAGATGAGTAAATTAAGGTATATAAAAATATTAGATTGTCTTGACCATACTTGTATTCCTTACCTTCTTGATCTTGCTAAGGCTTTGTGCTTCATTAAAAGTCTCTCTTAAGATAATAAGATAAGTACAACTAAATATAAATATTGAACTTTTACACAATTTGTACAACTGAAAATGCATTTAAGTGCCCAACTGTCCATAATAACCATACATGAAAAATAAGATAAGCATTCAAGTGTCCTTACTAACCACACATGAAAAGTGATTCATAAAATCCAAGTAACCAAACACAGGGAAATAATAACAATAAAGAAAAGAAAGTGTTCAAACTTCAAAGGCTACAAGCCTACAAAAAGTTTCTCAAAACTCAAAATGCCACCAACAACTGAAGCAAAGCACTATAGCACCAATGAGTCCAATCTTGGTAAAAAGTTTCTCAAAACTGCAAAATTTAAACAAAAGAGAGGAGTTAGAAATCATAAAACTACCCATAATTAAGCCACTCATACAAGCATGATAAAAAAGAAAAGTATACTTGTTAGCATACTTGTAGCATAACTCACCATCACTTTGTCACAACCGCCATTTTATTCATTATATTCAAACATCAGAAATTGTCACCAAACTTATATCTAGGAGGGAATAAGAATACAAAAGATTAGTTATACTAAAATGCAATAAGAAAAAAATAAAGAAAATAAATGCTTGTCAATTGTGAGTGTGCTCAATAAGTTCCCAAGCGTAGGAATTTAGATATCGCCAAGCATAATAAATACTGAAGGAGTCCTCAGGTCATCTCCACAGGGAGTGGAACTGGTCTAAATGATCCTTAGGTATTGAAAACCAATGAATGCAAAGAAAGTGTAAAATCATGGGGGGTTGATTGTTGTTGAGTGTTTTGTATGTTAGAGGTATGCCCTAAAACCAATCCTAAAGGGCATATCAATTTCATATTATATTAATTTGAAGGTACAACTTGTCGTATATATTTAAATATATATGATAAGGTCCATGAATAAATGATAAGAGAAATATGTATCTCAAGTTGTTGAGATATGGAGACTCATATTTCTCATACACATTTATTCTAAAAAGAAGTTCCTGCTCATAGGTTTATTAAATTGGATATTTAATAAACCGTTAAGAGTAGCACAGATTTAAACTGGCTCCAATGGGAGGATAGGTAGTCTTTCCTATCGGTGTAGTGACACTATAGTTAATCTGTGGGTGCATGTTAGAGAACATGTACACTGAACTTGATCATCAAGAATATTCTTATGGAGTTTAAGTCAAAAGAATATTCTTATGTTACGATCATAATCCTTAGACCTGAGGCACCATAGTTATCTTATGCATAGGTCACTTGAGTTTGATAGTATCTTGTATATCCTTAACGATAAGGGTGTAATCGGTACTCATTGGCTCTAGTAGAGTTATGTATGAAGGTAAATGAGTGCGCAAGAAGGAATCATCACTTTCATCTTTGATGAAAGAGAATGTCAGGGTTAGTTCACAAAGATAGTTCTCAATGTGAAATCTGTGGCCACAGTGATAGGTGAATTGTGAAAGAGTTTCATTAGATTCACTTTATTGAGATTATACTTTGTAGAACATATAACAAGTTGTTAAGATAGGGTTTGACTTAATAACCATGCCCGATCATCTTAACTGTGACATTAGGAGATGAAGGATTAAGTAACATGAAGGGTTCACATAGTTCTACTATTCACCCAAACCTAGGGTACGTCATGATATGTTGCTAAATGTCACTCATGACTAGTGTAGGCCTAATGATAAGTGTTATCATTGAGGGCAAAATTGGAATTGTTCCAATTGAACCAAAAGTAGAAACTTTCTATTTTAGGGAACATGAGATGTCCCGAGCCACTACTAGGTTGGGGTGAACCTAATGGGTCACACACATAAGAACATAAGTGATCTTCCTGAATTATTGGGAGGGGAATATTCTAGTTTATATATGTATGACTCTTATTATTAAAGGTTAATAAGAAAGAGGTCAAGGATATACATAACTAGGATATTGTTATTCTATATGGTGTTTGGTCAAGCTAGCACTTGTAACCAAACATCATTAAAAGAGAAGAGGATTATAAATATGTTGCTACAAGCATTAGGGCTAGACACTCCATGGTGAGCCTCTCTCTCCTAGCCGTCCTCTCCACTCTCCCCTCTCTAGCTTGTGATCTTTTCAAGGGTTGTGAAGATACAAGGGATTCGAGGAGTTTTGTGTTCGTGTGGACGAGCATTGGAGGCTTCCATACTTTTAAAGCTCGGATTCGATCGAGGTTACATCAAAGGCAATGATCAAGTAAGTATGTTTTAAATATGTTTAATTCATGTACTTGTATATATATTCATGATTCTATGTTTGTGTTTGAATCTTGGCATGGTTGTGATTGAGAATCATTTTATAAAAAGTTTTATACGATGTATTTCTTCCTCTGCGATTCTTGTATCACATCCTTTCATTGTAGAGAATTAACTAAATTAAGCTAACAATAATAAAATGTAAAGGGTTGGATTCTTGGGTTTCATTCTTTCCACAACTTAGGAACATGTATTTCTCACAATGATTTCTCATCTAGGATCCATTAAAGAATGGTATTTGATAGAGGATTTAACTTTAAATGCATTTTGGAAGGAAAACTCATCTAGGATTCATTGAAGAATGGTCTTTGATGGAGGATTTAGCAATAATGGTGCTAAATGGAAATAAATATTCTCTTGAACATTTCATCAAACACTTGGAGTGCATATAAATTCAAGCACAATGTGTACCAAGTATCACTTGTTAACACATTGTCAAGAAGATGCCAAACCAAGAGGATTCAAATATGAAAACATTTATAACCATTCAAACACAAAACACAAGGAAAATGAGGTTGAATAATGAAAAATACTCATTGGGGCATTTTAGCAAACACTTGGAGTGCATGTGGTTCAAGCACCATTTGTGCCAAGCCAAAGCTTGTCTACAAATGGTCAAGAGATACAAAACCAAGTGGGTTCATAAAATAAAGAGTATTGAACATCATCCAACAAACATTTATAGCATAAGAATGGAGAAAAATCATATTACTATAGTTGTGAGATAGAAATCCACCATTGAATCCAACCTTGAAAACCTAAAAATCCATAAATGCAAGGAAAACAAACATAAAGCAAATGATTATTGAATAAAATGAAATGAAATACAAAGTTTAACAAGCTATAAATGAAGAACAACTAAGATTACAAAGCATAAATGAAAATGAGAATGGAAAACAACCTAAACTAAACTTATCTTAACCTAGAAAATGAAGAACAATGGAAATCCTAAGCTAAAACTAAGATAAACTAAACTAAGAACTAACCTAAACTAAAACTAAGAGAAGACTTGAAGGGGGGTCCAAAAATGGCTGAAAATGCCTTTAAAAAGCCCCCAATTCGTGCCCTAGAGTTCCCATGAAATCCCCACATTGCCCCTCATCAAAAATACATATTACAAGCTGAAAATCTGGGTTTTCGGGGTTTAGTACCGGTACTAAGATTCCTAGTACCGGTACTCAACCATTTCTGTATGAACGATAACTCGCGTAAGTGCAGATTTTTGCCTACAAAATGCCCCGACTTCAAATGCTTGTATCTCCCTCGTCCGGAGTCGGATTTGGACGTTCTTTATATGCACGCGAAGCTTGAGAAGTATTCTTTCCAACCATAGTGGTCTCATTGTCTAATTTAATCTGGAGAGAAACCGTTTTACCAAAATGTCCAGATTGGTCACTTTTTGCACTTCATGACTTCATTTGCCCATATCTCCCAAACCGCTTGGCATTTAGCTTTGAAATTTGATATGTAGCATCTAGACACACTTAAAAGTATGTTTTATAAGTCTCATGACCTTTGAAGACTTCCAAGGCTTGACTCGAAGCTCTCACTTTGCATGCAAAAAACATCCATTTTAGAGCATTCAACCTGCAAGGGCTCAAAAACAACAAAAGAGTCAAACGCACCCATTTACAAGTATAAATGGCTCAAGTATGTACAAAATGATGAGAATAATGCAATAAAAGTATGCAATATTATGGTGCAATCAATAAACAAGTTGTAAGTTTGATTACCCGACTCAAGCTTCTCATATTCTTCCACCTCATCTAAAGCATCTCGAATACTTATAGGAGTTGATGAAGTGCGCAACCAATTTTGACAACAAATGAGGGCCTCCACTGTTTGTGGAGACATGGAACTTCGAAATGGATCAAGAACACGCCCTCCTGTGCTAAATGCTGACTCAGATACAACTGTAGATACTTGAACTGCTAAAACATCCTGTGCAACCAATGAGGGAATACAAAACTTAGAGAAATTAGTCCTCCACCAATTCAAGATATCAAAATTGGAATTAGGACTATCATCCACACAAATCTCCAACAAGTATCTCTCCAATTCTGACTTGGAACACAAACTGTTTTTTTTTTCAATTAAGTGCTTCCTGAATTGGGAAGTGAACATTGTCCTCACATCATCCTCCTCATCAACATTCACCACTTTCAATGGCTCACCCCCACTTGTGTGTTGTGCACTATTAGTTGTGTTGTGCTCCACATACCATTCATAAAATTGAATCATACTATCTTTCACCTTCTTTATCAACACATCCACAGTAGGAGCATCATAAAAATTACTAAAACAAAATTTCACATACTCCAACTTATATCGAGGATCAAGAATCAATGCAAACAACATCAACAAATTCATTCTATCCAAGTTTCCCCAATATTTATCAAACTTAGATCTCATGCTCTATGCCATTAGTCTTAAAGAAAGATCTTGACTTTTACAGAAATGAGCAATAGCATTTTAAACCATTAAGACCTCAATATATGATGTATTTGCTGTGACATACAAAGACCCAGAAAAACGCAAGGTTGCATTGTAAAAAATTTTAAGAAATTTTACAAACAACCTAACCTTCTCCCAATCTTCATTATCTGGAGGCCCACATTCACTCCCACCTTTACCTTCACCATCATCATCTCTAAAATAAACAATGAAATATTTGTCATCCTCCTCCAATCTTTCAAAAGAGTTCTGAAACTGCAAAGCCCTCTCCAACATATAATAAGTAGAGTTCCATCTAGTAGACACATCTAAGCAAAGTTGGCTCTTGTATTCAATAGCTTCTTTTTTAGCACAAGTTTTAAATTTAGCCATCCTAGAAGGTGAAGATTTAACATATTTCACTGCCTTACGCACTTTGAAAATTGAGTCATCAATATCTTTTAAACTATCACAGACAATGAGATTTAGAATATGAGCACAACACCTCATATGTAAATACTCATGCTCTAGAATGGTTCCCCTTCTATTCTTAGTCTTCCTCTTCAAGTGTCCAATGCAAAGATTGTTAGAACTTGCATTATCCACTGTGACTGTGAAAATCTTATCTATTCCCTAATCTAGCAAACACATCTCAACAACCTTGCCTAGTGTCTCACCTTTGTGATTTGGAATCAAACAAAAGTTGAGAATTTTTTTTTGAAGTTTCCATGCACTATCAATGTAATAGGCAGTAAGACACATATAATTCAAGTTTTGCACAGACGTCCACGTGTCAGTTGTAAGACAAACTCGTTGGGTTTTTAAAACACTCTTTAAGGTTTTCTTCTCCTCAATAAATATATTTAAACAGTATTTTGCAATCGTGACTCGAGAAGGGATTTTAAACCTTGGTTGAGACACGTGCATAAAACGTTTAAACCCCTCATTCTCCACGTCTCTAAAGGGCAACTCATCAATTATTATCATTTCCACAAGAGCCCTTCTACACGATTCTTGACTAAAAGACCAAGACACAAGTTGGTCAGTACCCCCCTCCTCCTCTTTCTCTGGCTTAAAAGCCAAGGTTGTTTGGGTCTTATCTTGTGATCTATGAGGATTCCTTTTACATTGGGTATTAAGATGTGTCCACAAAGAACTAGTTCCAATCTTGGTAGAATCATACGCATATTTTTTTGACAATAATTGCATGCACACTTAGGAGATTCTCCTTGTTTTGTTTCTATAATGGTAAAGTGATTCCAAACTTCTGACCGTTTTTGACCATCACGCTTTTTCCGTTTATTACTGGCCTTGGGTGGCAAGGTACCCGCATTAGTAATGGTTGGTTGGTCAGTAGGAGTTGCATCACCCACCATCTAAAAAGAGAAAAAGACATGTATAAACAACAAATTAGATATACAATTGTCCACAATACATAGCATACCAATTACAGTTAATGATATAAAACCACATCCAACGGTTATTTTTTACCCAATCCTATGAGCACACCAACAGTTAATGTGTGTTTTTTGGTATTTTTTTAATGAAAGAAGAATATCATTTTATTGGTTACAACAATTACAATTTAAAACCTATAAATTTTTTTTAGCTAGCCAACAGGAAAGTACCATTCTAGCAACACTACGTAGATAACCATTCTAGCAGCACTACGTACCATTATTAGCAATACTTCAAAACTAAGAGAAAATTGTGCACTGAAGGCAATCAGAACATTTTGCGCAAATATCTTTACATAGTTTTAATGACTGGTCGTCGGGACAATGACCAAGGATTTCCCTAATGTATTTATCATCAAAAAATAACTCCTACCAACTACCACCATAGTCAAACGGACAAATAACAAGCAGTCTACCTGAAAAGTATGTAGCACCCTATCGTTCATTTTCTTAAGTCATGTGACTGGTAACATATCACATTCAAATAATGTGTTCAACAAGTAAACAATATTCTTTGGCTGATGATACCTTGTAAACAGTTCTTCATATATATTATTGTCATGGGAATCAATTTAATCTTGCGATTCACGATCACAAAGGAGCAGTTAAAAACAAATTGACATGAGTTGGGAGCCACAACAGTGTTTGCATTGTGCATTCAAATAGACCTCAATAAATTCTGAGATAACTAACAAACGGAAATGCAAAAGCAATTAATAATTGCTCCAAAAATCCGAATGAGAAGCTCCTCTATAAGAGGAGTGAAAAAATCGCATCTATTTCAAATGGGTAGAATACAACCAGGCCCTCAAATCAAACCATCCACAAACATCCAAAACCTATAAATGAATATATCTGTGGAGCTAATTATTAAGCGCTCCCTCGACATCGCCGAGGAAATAGAAATAAAAAATAAAAAAAACTCACCTCGACATCGTTGCCGGAGCCAATGGTGCAGAAGAACGGTGAATCACTGTCGGTGACTACTGACTGAGGGAAAAAGAGAGAGAAATACAAATAGAGAGTCAGAGATGGTAAATCCTCAACATCGCTTGGGTCTCTAGGGTTTTACAGGTGGAGCCGTGGAGGAGGAGAGGAGCTACTTACCGCCGGTGAGCCTGGATAACGCCGGCGAGCCTGGACAACTCCAGTGACGATGAACTTAGGTCTGAAGGTCGACTGGTTGAGGACTCGAGGGGATGGAGGTGGGAGGCCGAGAGCGTCGAAGCCGTCGAGTGAGCGAGTGTCGAGTGAGGAAATTGGGGGCTAGGGCTTAATCGACAAAACTCTGTATATATATATATATATATATATATATATATATATATATGTATCAAAACGACGTCGTTTTGATTAATGCATTATAACTGCCCAGTCCGGGTTTAACGGAAGGGTTATGTAATTGGACCGTAGCCGGCCTGTTGAACCAGGCTTAATTATTTTATGGGCCGGACTGGACCATTGTAAATTTAAAACTGGGCCAAACCATATTAAACGGCTGGTTTGGGCCAGTTCAGCTGTTTGGCTTGGTTTTTTTTCACCCCTAATCGCAGAGATGAAAATAGAGCTTCTTCTTTTTCATCAAAACGTAATCCACTGTCGATGAGCCATCAGATCGGGAAATGATAGTTGATAATCGGACGGTAGAAATCTTTCCCACAATGCATCGAACTCAGCCGTCGATCGGAAAATTGAAGATACCAAGGAGAGTCTGCAGGCATCTAAAGGACTGGTGAGGGACAGTATGTTGGCAATGCATCCCTCCGGTAAGAAGTAGAAGTCCGGCATCGCAGAAATCTCCCCACTCTCCGTTCCCATTGTCTCTTTCTAAAATGGGCATTTCCGTCATTTTATTGGTAACATATAGTCACGTGATGGAATGTGACAATTATTTCGTCAAAAATATAGACGGCCAACTAACAGAAGGGACCAATCCGCCAAATTTTGAAAGTACAGGGGGTCAAGTGTTCACTTTTGAAGTACAGGGGTGAAAAGTGTATTTTCCCCTATAAAAAATGTAGTTTGAATTAGGTTGGTCTGGGTCCTTTTTGAACGTTGGGAGAGAAAGTGTTGGCCTTATGGCTCCCTCATTTATTTATATAATTGATTTTAATGATAACAAACATTGTCCTATAAACATATTGCATAATACATATGTTATTTAAACTTCTTAGCAATTTTCAATTGATCATATCATTGTTGCTCTTATAATTGAGATTGGTATATTATATCATGTGAAAATTATTTGCTCACTAGCACATATCTTGTAAATCATGATTTATAGAGTTGCACTATCTTTTGAAGATCTAAATGCCAAATCATCAGAGCTAGCCATGCATTCCATGTGTGAAGTTCAAGCCAAACACAAGACTTGGAGCTTATTTGAAGGATTGTTTTGAAGACTTGTGTGAGTTTGTGACTTTATTTGTAAAAACTCTCATTAGGAATTGAACTCATTATGGCTAAATAGAATATGAACAATATAGACCATGTTTTTAACTTGAATAACCTTTTTAATTAGTCAAAAATGTCTTTAATCAAAGTGGGCTTTTATAAACTCAAAAGACTTGTCAATTTTCATTAAAATTGGTTTTGAACATTGCCTATAGTGGCAGTAAGCAATTTTCGTGAAAATAATCAAGTAGTCGACTAACCACTTTATTAGTCGACTAAAAGCTTCCTTAGTCGACTAACCATATTTGTTTAGTCGACTAACCGAGCCCAGATTTCAAATTTCACTAGCTTTAACTTTGCTAGTCGACTAACCATCCTTGTCTAGTCGACTAACCGTGCCCTGAACTTTTATAACGGCTAGTTTTGACAAACCTAAACGGTCACATTATTGTGCCTAACAGCCATACACTCTTTGGGGCTTATAAATACACATTGAATGAGTGTTAAATAGTTAGTGAATCACATACAAACATACACCACCTTGTTTTATCATCAACCTTGTATGATTTAATTATTAATCATTCTCTTGAGCCAAAATTTAGTTCATCTATTTGAGAGATAATAGTGAGAGCTTATTTTGTAAATCATCTACTTATAAAGGAGTTCTCATGATGTATTCAAATCTCATCCATTTGTAAATCTTGTAAGTACTCTTAGTGAGCATTGAAGGTGTGTTCTTTGTGAGACACCATTGAGGGCTCTTTGTGAGCATTGACCAAGTATTCTTTGTGAAGTTTGAAAAATTGTTCTTTGTGGGCACTAGTGGGTTCTTTGTGAGCCATTGTACAAGTTCTTTGTGAGCTTAGGTGAGAGTCTTCCACCTGGAATAAAGAAGACTGTGTAAAGGTTTCTCCACCTTCAAGGAGCTAATCCTTAGTGGATTGTGGAATCCTTGGGCTGAGTGTTTAAGGCGTGGATGTAGGCGAGCCGAACCACGTTAAATCTCTGTGTTTGATCTCTCTATCCCTTACTCTCATTTCAATTACTTGTTTATATATTTGCTTCCATTTGCTAAGTAATTGAATATTAATTTTAATTGGTAATTTCTATTAAAGTTTGCCATAAACCCTATTCACCCCCTCTAGGGTTATATATTTGGGACAACAGAAAGTGTGAAACAATTAAATTTTCCTCAAATGTTTTGTATTTAATTTGTCTTTTTTTATGAGAATGCAAAATTATGGTTCTTCTCAAAACAAAGAAATTTGATTAAATATTCATTAATGTCTAGGTTTAAAGGGGTTTAGCCTTTAAGGAGGATGTTATGGAAGAGAATTCATTAACTACGAGTATTCCCACACTAACATTCATCTAGAAAGCTCCCATCTGCTAAGTGCAAACTAGATGGAGAACTCATGTCCACTTTTACATGGGACATCCAAACAGGCCTTTAGTGAATGGGCCTATAAAAGCTTTTTAATGGGAGCAGTTAATGCAACCCCTTCAAGTACTAAGCATACCCCAATAATTCATCTTCCAAAAATGTCCGTATGTCAATTTACTTTCAATGACAAATTAGCTTTTAAAATAACAAAACACACCAACCTAAATGGATATGTACACCCCACAACCAAAAATATCATCTTTAACTTTCCCACCCTCATCTTCCATCTTCTCATTTCACATCTCCTCTAAACCCTAACCATCTACTAACATTCCACTCATACTTATTTCTAGATTTGATCTTTTTGCAACATTTGGATGGTTTAAAAGGTTTGGACATCATTATGGACATCCAAGAGGATAATGAGAGTGATAAGGTAAGTGTTTTGAGCTTGAAAATGATGTTTACCTTTTTTTTTTTTTTTTTTTTCTTTTTTTCTTTTCAAATTCATGGGTCTATTCTAACAACCAGAACAAAACAAATTAGAAATGTTCTATGAAAAGTCACATAACATATCTAAAATGTTATGCTAAAAAAGTTAGAACACATATAAAATGTCTATATTATTATTTAGAACATATCTAAAATGTTCTATGAAATAATAAAGAACATATCGTTAAAATGTTCTATGAAATAATAAAGAACATATTACAAATGTTCTATAGAAAATAACTGAACATACTCGCTTTGTTCTATTTTATTCCATATAATAAAACAAATATGTTCTTCATTTTTTCATAGAACATTTACAGTATGTCCTGTGTTTTTTTATAGAACATTTTGAATATGTTCTGTCAAATTTCATAGAACATACCCAATTTCATTTTATCAACCCATTTCAACTGTTTCAGGACAACCCTTCAAGTAAATGCTAAGGTTAATGATGAGACTGAGTCACAGATGGTTTTGGATTACACTAGTGAATTCAGAAGTTGAAAAAAGGCAAAGGATTGGATCGGAACAAAAAATGTGGATGCCCATTTACGCTAAAGGGCTTGAAAATGTAGATAGATGACGAATGTGTTAGCTTTGTGGCTTCAATCCAAAATTAATAAATGAATTATCCACATTTGTTGAAAGATTTTGATGATAACAAATATTGTACTATGAATATTTCATATAGTGCATATGTTCTTGGTTGAACCTCTTGACATTATCAAATTAATATATTATTGAATGTCATACTTATGCTATGGATATTTGAACTCTATTCTATGATTAATTAAATATCCTATCATTATCAAATAGATATTCTCATTGATTATTTGATAGTGGAGAAATAAATCCTGTGGTTCATATATTTGCTATCTAGTATATATCATGTAAAAAACAAGATTCATGGAGTCAAACCATCAATGAAGATCAAAGCTCAAGCTTTTAGCAAATTGAATGTGAATATTGCATATTCAATAGAATCATTGAAGAGAGCTATGTACTCCATCATTGAAGCACAAAGATAAAAGCTAAGCACAAGATTTGGAGAACTCAAGCATGAAGACTTTGTTTTAATCTTGTGTGAGAGATTAGGCTTTATTTGTAAATCTCTCATTAGGATTGAACTTTAGTTAGCTCAAAAGACCTTGACCTTATGACCTTAGTTTTGGACTCTTTTGGAAAATCATATTTTTGGTTAAAACTTAGTAGAAATCATAGTGGGCTTTGTTGAACTCAAAAGACTGGTTAGTTTTCATAAAAATTGGTTTTGTACATTGGGTAGTCGACTAAGTCATAGTGCCCAGTCGACTAAAGTAGTGGCAGTAAGCAACTTTTATGAAAATCTAAAGGTAGTTGACTAAACTCCTTGCTAGTCGACTAACACCTCTTGCCTAGTCGACTAACCGTGCCCAGATTTTAAATCAAACTAGTTTAAACTGTTCTAGTCCACTACCCTATTTTGCCCAGTCGACTAAGAGTGCCCTGAATCTTATAACGGCTAGTTTTGACAAACCCTAACGGCTTTATTTGTGTGCCTGACTGCTATATTCTTTGATGGGATTATAAATACTCATTGTACGAGTCTTACACAAGCAGCTGAACATATACAAATCTATACCAACTTGTTTAATCATCAATCTTGTATGATTTAGTCAAAAACATCATTCTCTCTTGAGTCAAATGAGATTATATCTTTGAGAGATATTAGTGAGAGCTTAAATTTGTATTTCATCTACTCTTGAGGAGTTATTCTTTGTACACATCTTTTGTATATCTTGTGAGATTGAAGAAGTGCTCTTAGTGAGCATTAGAGAGCTGCTCTTAGTGAGCATTAGAGAGCTGCTCTTTGTGAGCATTGGCTAAGTGCTCTTAGTGAGGCTTGAAGGAGTGTTCTTTGTGAGCACTTGTGAGTGTTCTTTGTGAGCACTGTTGTGTGTTCTTTGTGAGCACCTGTGATAGTTCCTTGTGAGCTTTGGTGAGAGTCTTCCACCCGCGAAAAAAACTTTGTAAAGGTTTCTCCACCTTGAAGGAGTAATTAATAGTGGATTGTGGAATCCTTGGGCTGAATGCTTAAGGCGTGGATGTAGGCGGAGTCCGAACCACGTTAAATCGTTGTGCTTGATTTCTCTCTCTTTCTCATTTCAATTAATTGCTTATATATTTGTGCTTCTGTTGAAATTAATTGAATCATAATTTTATTTGGTAAAATTTACTCAAAGTTTGTCATAAACCCTATTCACGCCCCTCTAGGGTTATATATTTGTGACAACAGAATGGATGTTGACTGTGGTTAATGGAGTGCATAATCATCCGAATGCTCAATATCTCGAGGGGCACTTATATGCAGGGATATTATCAGGAGAGGAAAATGCATTAGTGGTAGATATGCATATCAAAGAAAATGGTTAGGCCTAGAGACATTTGTACAGGTATTTATATAAACGGGACTCCCAGTGCCGCTTATAGCAAGTAGCTGAATACAGCACCATGTTCAACTAGTTACAGAGGGATGGGATGTAGCGTATAAGGACTAGATTCAAGAATCAGTTCAACCGTTGTAACTAGCGAGATAATTGATCTTGATTAAGCATTTGTTGCAAACTTTTGAAATGCAACTCTACCATTAGACGTTTTGCAACTTTATATATGTTTCCTAAGTTTTATTTAATTGATGGAGTAAGTAAATTGTATGTTTCCTCTTTCTGATTGGTAGAGATAGATTACTGTTGTCCCAAATATATAACCCTAGACGGGGGGTGAATAAGGTTTTTGGCAAAATATTGCAAATATTACCAAAGACAAATTAGGTTCAATTAATTTCAATGCAAACAAATATATAAGAAATTAATTGAAACAAGAGTAAGGGATAGAGAAATCAAATACAGAGATTTTAACGTGGTTCGGCTCGCCTACATCCACGCCTTAAGCACTCAGTCCAAGGATTTCACAATCTACTAAGGATTAGCTCCTTCATGGTGGAGAAACCTTTACACAGTCTTCTTTATCTCAGGTGGTAGACTTTCACCTAAGTTCACAAAGAACTTACTCAATGGCTCACAAAGAACCTATCAAATAGCTCACAAAGAACCCTCAATGGTGTCTCACAAAGAACACACCCAAGTGCTCACCAAGAACACTCAATACAATCACAAGAGTTGGTTGTGTACAATAAATGCTTCAACAAGCTGATTTACACAAATATAAAGCTCAACTAATAGCATCTCAAATGAATAACAAGTATAACTCAAGTATTTGGAAGAGAAAGCTTTGAATAATGAATGCTTGTAAAGAATGATATTAACTAGTGTTGAATTGATTGCAATAAATGAAGAGCTCACCTCTATTTATATGCATTTCAATCTAAAATGGCCGTTTGAAATAAGCTTGAATCCAATTGGAGGAGAGGGGAAGAGCAGGCCTCATTTAATGCTTCGTTTTCCCAAAGAGGAAAGAGCCGTTTCGTATTTGCAGGAGCCTTAGTCGACTAAGCAAGGGAGATTAGTCGACTAGCCAGTTGATTATTCAACATATTTGAGTTCCCGAGGTCGGTTAGTCGACTAGGCAAAAACGATTAGTCGACTAAACAAGTTAAAAATGATTTGGAAAAATTTTCCGAGCACGGTTAGTCGACTAGACAAGGGATTAGTAGACTAGCTCTTTTGTATTTTACAAACATGGCTACTGGAGTGTCTTTAGTCGACTAGACAAAATGATTAGTCGACTAATAGACTCATTAGTCGACTACCTTATATGTTTAGTCGACTAGACTTAGAATTTCTAATATTCTAGCTTCTGGACCATGATTAGTTGACTAAACAATGTTGGTTAGTCGACTAGACAATGTTAGTTAGTCGACTAGACATGTTCTTAAGCTAAAAACTTGATATTCTTAAGTCTAATTCAACTCAAAACATCTAAAGTAGTTAACTAAGCATTCACAAGCATTTTTACAATATTTATAAGTCATTAAATGCCAATGCAATGTGAGAAAAACTTTTTGTCTTTGAACTATGCAAGTTTAATCAATTGAGTTGCCTTACAAAAAGTTCTTAGGACATCTTGACTTCAAGGGTCTTCAAGGAATGGCTTCAAGATGTTCATAAGCTTCATGATCCAATGACTTTGCATATTTGCACAATTGAGAAGCTTGGGATATGTTGATGAGCTCCAACAAGATATGGCTTTGATTCTATGGAGACAAAGACACTTAACCATTTGTTAGTAACTAAAGTAATGTTTGTTGATCATCAAAATGTGGTCAATGCTATTGACCTTAGGGCTAACAGTTACTTTTTCTAAATGTCATAACTTTAATGAAAATAAAAATTCAAAAAGCCTTAAAGAACATTTTTCAACTGTTCTAACTTTAATTGAAGAATATTTTCATAATGTTCGTTCGATTATATCATAACATTTTAAAAATGTTCTATAAATAAAGTTAGAACATTTAGAATATGTTCTAACAATTTAGTCAGAACATATTCTAAATTCTACAAAATAAATTAGAACATTTATTATATGTTCTATGAATATAGTCAGAACATTTAGAAAATGTTTCAACACTAAAGTCATCTACGAATATAGTCAGAACATTGGGGTGTACATACAGATTCTTAGGTTTAAAATTGGGGTTGGGGTATTTTAGTAAGATTGTGGGGTTTATTTAGTAGTAATTAGGGTGTATATACAATTGGGGTTTGCTTAACCTATTGGGTGGTTGCAATAATCCCACCCCTTCTTAATTGGTAAAGCCTGCAAAGCCCACCTTATTATTGTTGTTGGGCAATTTAAGGCCCAGAGGCTTTAAGCTATAAATCTTAAGGTCCATTTGGGTTAGCTTGGCCTAAAATCACTGGAAGACTATTTTCACATATTTGATATTTCTTCATAGTTATATCCAAACTCTCTCCACTTCTTAAATTTTTTATATTAGAAGTGATTGTAGCAAAAGTTACGAGACCCAATTTTGGTAAATTATCATATTATCATTCAACTTGTTAGAAGTGATTATCGCTCATCTCTTAGATCAAGTGAAATTTTGAGATTCAAAAGTGATTTAAAACAAAGCGAATCCAAACAGGACTTAGTAGTTGATTGCCTGACCTAAAAAAAGTTAAGGCTATAAATAGCCCAACCCAACCCAGCCCACTAGGTCTAACATTCAATGCTGATAAGATGATGGACTTTCTCAATTTCGTTCTTGTGGGCTTAGTTCCATGATTGAATTGACAACTTTTAAAAGTTCACATTTCTAGTGGACAGAGAAAGACCGCCTCCCACCCTAAGCTAGTCATTTTACCGGGCATGTTGGGGGCAATTGTGTAATGCAAATGCTCCAATTAATCGATCTATCCAATGTTAATGTCAATTATGATATCATTTGGTACGAGGAGATGAACAAAGTTTAAGTTGATTAATTAATAGGATTCTTTTGTAATAAAAAGAAAAAAAAAACTAATACATCTCCTTCTCTTATTAAGTAAAACTTAACTAGGCATACCATATATATATATATATATATTACAAAAGAATAGTTGTACACAAGTTATAACTTCAATCATCTCTGATTCTCACCTCTACAAAATCTTAAATAATTAATGTGACTTAATTGCCAGTGTAATAATTTGCTCTGGGTGAGATTGTTAAAATTTGGGTTTATTAGCACTATTCTTTTATATAATACGATGGCAATTAAGCCAGCTCAATAAGGTAGTCTAATAATTAATTTATTGTGATGTGTGGAATTTTATGAGAAAATGTCTATTTAGGTACTTTGATAATTATATAGGGATATTTTGGTCAATCAAAAGTTTTTCCAAAATTTACACTTTTATATATAGTATAGATATAGATATAGATATAGATATTTTCTGTTAATGCATGGTATGTTAGCCTAGTGACATGTATTCTGACATTTAGAAAAAAAAGTCTTGAATTAAAGTATATGAAAGCACATGAGAAGTATTTATTAGTATTATGGGAATTTGGAACAGAGATATATTTCTTACTTTTAATTTTATATAAATAGCATATATATATATAGCATGCTCAATTGTTCAAAATTTTAATGTGTTTAGTACCACGTTTAACTTTTTCATTTAACTTCATATTAATTTAATTGTACACCTAATAACATTAATCATGTTTGGTTTGGGCTAAACATTTTTGGACTTTACCTTTTTGCCAACATCTTAACTCACGAAAAGTATGATGTATGGCAATGGACTTTACTTATGTTTCCTCAAGACACAATTATTCTTCTGTGGACACCCCATTTTTACTAATTATTT
>JAESVK010000316.1:99592-125933 GCA_017140935.1 Hamamelis virginiana | reverse complement strand
AGCCCCGATCATGGGCAGCTAAACTCTTCTCCTTGGGTGTAGATGAAGCTTGGTTAGTGGTTTGATTATGTTTTGATTAAGGTTCAAGGTTTTGTAATAGATTATGATAATTGTACAACTTTGAGAGATTGTCATTCTATGCAATCCACTCTTTAATGAATCTTTTATCTTTTAATATGAATGTTTTCTGTGATTATATTCATATTGGTTGTGCAATAGTATTGATTGAATACGTTAGTATTCATTAGTTGGTTCATACCTAACTAGGATAACCTGTGCATGCTTCTCTTGACAGGTTATGCCTTATTTGGATGAGTTTACTATATGAACACAAGCGTAATATATTTTCGATGATTTATTCTTGTAGTTTAGATCATCACCGATCATAAACGATTGCGAAGCCTTTGCATTAATCATACGCATAATAATTCCCTAACTAAAGTGGATTCGAAACCCGGGGTTTTCCTTTAATTTGATTTAATCATATTTTCATGCTCTTTAGTTTAAACAAACAACCAACTCTTCAAAATCAAGAAATCGTTTAGTAACTAAAATCAGATTCAGAACAACTTCTCATAACTCAGCCATTAGTCCCTGTGTTCGACACCCGTGCACTAATTACTTTTCTAACGAATTGAGGTTTTAAGCACGAGTACTTTATAAATTTAAATCTTGATCATGAACAAGGAAATAACCTCCCTTGTTTGGACGGATCAGCATGGACCCTCATCACATGTGATTAAACACATATCGAAGTATGCCAAGTGGACCAATTAGGGGCTTCCACGTGGCAACAAGAAGTGGCGACACCTCACTAAAAAAGTTGGACCCTTGTCCAAGCTACCACTACTACAAAAAAATCTTACGAAAACGGTTTTAAACCATTTTCATAACCCTTTGAAAATGGTTGCGGAACCATCCTCAAGACATGTGTTTTCAAAGTGTAATAGTCCTTCGAAAATGGTTTATAACCGTTGTTATTACTCCACATACCAAAACGGTTTTGGACCATTTTTAAATGTTCTACATATGAAAATGGTTTTAAACCGTTTTCAAAAGGGGCACATATGAAAACGGTTTAAAACTGTTTTCAAATATGCCACGTACAAAAACGGTTAGAAATAAATCTGAAAGTCTCTCGGTCCTAGTTATCAGATCCGGACCGGCCCGGCCGGTCGGACCAATGAACTGGACTCCTAACCGGTCTTGGGTTGATTATTGGACCAGATAAGGAAGTGAACTGCCTTGAACCGGTCAATTAATAATTCAAACTTTTTTTAATGAAAGTTGCATTCCTTGAGGTTTGAACTTCTAACATCTTTAAAAGAAAGAGGATAGGAGCCTTTACCACTAGGCTATGCTTTACTTCTTGTTATTATAATGCAATATATAAAATATAACCTTATTACATTCTTATACTTGTAAAAATCTCAAATATATTTAAAATATTAGAGAAAGAAATAGAGAAAGAAAATAGAGAAAGAAATAAAATAGAGAAAGAAAATAAAAGCGAGCTTTACTACCCAAACCATGATCTCTGATAGCTCGTGAGAGTGTTGCCCATATTGCCAAAGTTCACCGTATTGCATTGGAGTTTATTATCTCGTGTTATAGTGTATCGTCCCATGCTAGAGTGTATTATCATCTCCATCACTTCTTGACCCAAAAAGGTTCGATCTCTTAAATCCGTAAACATATAGATTTGATGTTTTTTTTTAGAAATTTATACATTCGGATCTCATTTATGTTGTGAATAAAAAATTACTAATGCATTTAGTTTTGGCATGATGTTTGGGGATTTTGGGTCATGAGATGGCATAAAGTTTTTTAAAACCTTTAATCATGTAGATTTCATGCTTTTTATAAAATCTATACATTCAGATTTCATTACATATGTTGGGTATAAAAAATAAAAAATGCATTTGGGTTTGGCTCAATGTTTGAGGATTTTAAGTTATAGGATTACATAGAGTTGTTTAAACCCCAAAATATATAGATTTTATGCTTTTTTAGAAATTTATATATTCAAATTTCATTACATATGTTGGGAATGAAAATCACAAACGCATTTGGGTTTAACTTGATGTTTGAGGATCTTAGGTTGCTGTAGGATGGCATAAAATTGTTTAAACCCTTAACCATATAGATTTTATGCATTTTTAGAAATTTGTACATTCAGATTTTATTATGTATGTTGGGGATAAAAAATCACAAACGTATTTGTGTTTGGCTTGGTGTTTGAGGATTTTGGGTTGTGGGATGGTATAAAATTGTTTGAACCCCTAAACATATAGATTTTATGTTTTCTCATAAATTTATACATTCAGATTTCATTACATATATTAGGGATGAAAAATAACAAACTCAAACTTAAACATATAAAATCGAGAATAGAACATAAAGGATATTAGTATTTATATGCTTTATTCAATTTTTAAATGAAAAAAAATATATAAAAAAAGGAAAAAACAAACAAACAAAATCTTCTCTTCCTAATCTTCCTAAATAATTCAAATTTTAAAATAAGATAAAATAGGAAAGATTCAAAAATGAATTAAAGATTATTAGCAAAATTAAATTGACGAGGGTAGTTTACCCTTAAAAAAAAAGGATTTTTACTTTTATCTATTAATGGTAACCATTAAGGATCCCATGGGTTAGCACTTTTTTTCTTGGACCTATTAATCAAAACCGTTAAAAAAAAGGAATTAGAAAAAAATTAGAATTTCATCCATGATAACTGAAATTATGATCAAGAGATCGAAATTAACCAATGGGGGACTATGAGGCATTCAAAGTGGCTCAAATATGCTAAATTTCTGGTCGAATGATCGAAAGATTGGCTATTTAAAACAACTTTTCAAAAAAATTCAAATTATGTAAGAATTCTCAATTTTTAAAAAGTTCGGAGGGTAAATGTTGGCACCATAACTAGCCCATTTTCATGTGAAGTTACGGTTCTAGAAGTGAGAAAATGACATGGCAGCAGCTCTTAAAAGGTGGGAGTAGTTACCAAGTCAAACAGCTACTAAACCAGGCACTAAGCGAGCAGTTTCCATATTAGCTCATTACTTGTAAAAGTTGCCAACAGTGTCTATATTCAGAGGCAACCAGACCAATAAAAACCCTCCTACAACAACTCATTCATCAAAAGCATCTCTTTATCTTTTCTTTAGTCTAGTCAAATATATTGTTAACTTAATTCTTGCCATAGCCTAGCTGTAGCATAACATAACTTAATTTAAGCCTTTTCCTGTTTTTCTTAGGAGTAATTTCTACCATAATTTCTATCTACGACCGTAATGTACTTATGTAATCATTATTTTGACCATATTTATATGAAAGTAAGTTGTATTTTCTATATTCTTATTTTCATTTCATCAGTTCATTGTTGCTTGTGCTTGAATGGTAAAGTCCTTTTTTTTTTTTAATTAAAAAGCATAGTGAATTAACCAACCAAGAAAGCATTCGCTAATTGGCTTTCAATCGGTTAATTTGTGCTCAATGTCAAAAGTGGGTTTGAATCATTTGGTTCCGGCACACCCGCGCACACAAATTGGTAGCCAACAGTGTTAATCAACTGTCTAAAAAAATAAGTGGTTGCATCATTTGTTTGCATATTTGTATTACAATTCTCCTTTCATTTGGTGCATACTTAAGCCATTAATATTTGTTAATAGATGCTTTTTATGTTTTCTTGGTTTTCTTTGCCTTGTAGGTAAAATGCAATAAAATAGATGCTTTTGTATGCAAAGTTGGAGCTTGGAGTCAGGTCTTGGAAGTCTTAAAAGGTCATGGGGTTTATATGACATACTTCTAGGTATATCTAGAGCCTACATATCAAATTTCAAAACTAAATGATAAATCGTTTGGGACATATGAGTAAATGAAGTCAAAAAGCGCAAAAACGACAAATCTGGGTATTTCTGAAATATATCTCTCTCCAAATTGAATCAGACCTGTAATAGCCCTGATTTTTAAAGCATTATTTTATGAGTTTTAAATGAAGTTTATAATTCTTTTTGAAAATAAAAGGGTCTAAAAACATTTTTAAAATGTCAAACAAGTCCCACCCCTTTTCTTTATAAAACCATGCTGCCTTGCTTCTCATTTATTTTATACTTAGAACCTGAGAGAGCTAGAGAGAGTTGCCGTGAGAGGGAGGTGCAGCTACTGGATTTCTTGCCAAAATGTCGTCGGATTTCTTGCCAAAATGTCGTCGGATTTTGCTTCTACTCTGTTAAAGAGGTGAGTTCTTGCTTGCATGTTCTTTTTATTCCTCTTTTTCTCTTTGTATTTTCGGTCTTGGGAAGTCTTGGGTTTGGTTTGTTGTTTGTAGCATGTGATTTTGGTGTTTGAAAGAGTTTTGGACTTTGATCCATGGCTATGAAGGGTTCTTAGTCGGAGTCTTGGGGTTTAAGATGCTTGCATGTAAGGATTTGTGTTTGTTCTTGGGTTTTGGGTTGTGCTCATAGTGAATCCATGTGGGTTTTCTTCTATTTTTTTGTTTGGGTGGTAGATCAAGCTTGGTTAAGGTTTATTTTGAGGTATCTAAGTGTTTAAGTGTTTGGGGTGTTGTGGTGGTGTTTTGGTATGGTTGGTGGAAGCTTGGAGTTTGATAATGGAGTTTCTGTAGAGAACTAGTCGACTAGTCGAGGTGGTTAGTCGACTAGTTTAGCTACATTTTGGCCTGGGTTGGCAGCACGCCCACGCATTTAGATCTTACACCAGAGGTCTCGAAACCGTCGTTTTTTCACCAGGAACACCTTTTTGGCACACCCGGTGGGACCATTTGTGTTGAATGCCTAATAGACCTGGCACTAGATCAATGACTAATCCAATTGAAGGTCATGGGACATCTTCGGATGGTTCCCAAGAGGAGGACAATTCCATTGTAGAAGTAAGTCAAAATGATATGTACAAGGCCATTTTAGACATACTTAAAGTTATGTCACTTCATCTTGAGAAATTGAATGAACGCTTTTCTAAACAAAATGAAAATTTTGAGGCCTTGATAAGTTTTATGAAGAAATCGGTGGGGGATAATAGCCGACCATGTGGATCAAATGATCAAGAGGCTTTTAGGATTCATGTTTCAGCAGAAAAGGCCTTAGAATCAGGAGCGAATGTAACAGAGAAAGGTGAGTCTAGCAACCAAGGTCTTAAATTGCTTTATCACATATTCCTATCCCACCAATGATCAATCCTGTAGAGGATGAAAGGCCATATGTTCCACCTCCTTTGAGAAATGGCCAACCTGATCGCTCAAACTTTGAGGGATCACAAACTGTAACCAGAAGGCCTAATCTTGGGCCTGATTGTGGATCAAAAAGTGTTGGTAAGCAACCTTTGTTTACTAATACACCCGGGGGGCAGAACGCTAGAGGGAATCAAGGTCTGAATACTTTGGCTGATGATGACTTTAGACCTAGATCCACTAACATGAATGACTTTGCGAACCAAATACCCGGGGGCAGAATGGGCGTACGTTTAATAGTATTAGTGGTGGAAAGCCTTACGAGGTTTTTCAAAATCCGACATTTACTGCTGAAAGACCTTTTGAAAATATTAATAGGGGTAATACACCAGACCGTAATGATATTGTTAACATAGTCCAAGAATGTCTCGCTGCAGGCAATCAGAGAAGAATTGTAAGACCTTTATACAGAAAGCCATATCCCGAATGGATATATCGGTGCAATGACTTTCCTAGAGGTTATAAGGTACCTGAATTCACATTGTTTTCAGGAGAGGGTGGTCAGTCCACTATTGAACACATTGGCCGTTTTACCATACAATGTGGTGAGGTCTCGGCCAATGATAATTTAAAATTGAGACTTTTTGGCAACTCTTTGACTGGAACGGCCTTTACTTGGTATATAAGTCTTCCTCCAAATCCGATTCTAAATTAGAGACAAATGGAAGAGCGTTTTCATATGCAATTCTATAGATCTGAACCCGAAATGACAATGGCCGATTTGTCTAAGTTTAGACAATTAACAGGTGAAAGTGCAGAACAATATATATCTAGGTTTAAAAAGGCCAGAAATAGATGCATTGTTTTCTTACCTGAGCAAGAGTTTGTCAAACTCGCTCAAAATGGCCTTGAATTAGAATTGCGAAAGAAATTCGAAGGCATGGACTTTGAAGACCGTTTTGAGTTATCTGCTAGAGCGTCTAGATATGAGAGGCTTTTAAGGGAAGAAGATCAGAGAAAAGCTTCTTCGTTTAGGACATATTATCATGACCCAAACTTCGAAGTAGACTTAGCTGAAGTCATAACTAGGAAGCCTTTTGTTTGCCAGGCCTTAAAAAGGAAAGATATGGAGGCCCCTCATGACTCAAAGGTTAGGAAAAACCTTATGGATGTTAAAATAAAATTTTCATTTGACTTATCAAAAGCATCTGAGATATTTGATCATTTATTGACCGGAAAATTTATCAGGCTTTTAGATGGCCATAAACTTCCTGGTCGTGAAACCGGGAATTTCTGTAAATGGCATGCAACAAGGTCTCATGATACTAACAATTGTGTTGTTTTCCAACATGTAATACAGGATTGCATTGACAAAGGCCTTTTGAGATTCCCAGAAAAGGACAAAGAAGACATGGCAGTAGATACTGATCCATTCCCAGTAGCTGAGATTGCCGTAGCTTCAATTGACTTAAGATCTTTATCGAGGAATCAAGTGCAAAATCACCATCAAAGAAACTTTCCACATTCCCAGCAGCGTTGGTTTAGGAATGAAAGACCTTGGGGTTTCCAACATCCTAGAGTTCCTTTCATTCCAAAACCCACCAGACCTCAGATTTGTTGCAACTGCCATAATTCTTTGAACCTGGAAAATCGTCCAAAGCCTTTCATGAGGCCTTATCACTTTCAGAAAACTCAAAGGCACCATGACTTTCCTCGTATTCAGAAGAGATGGGTGCCGAAGGTTCTAGTACAGAGGCCTCAGGATGCTATTACCAACCAAAGTTCAAGAATAATCAGACCTCCTTTAACTAGAGAAGGAGTATGGACCAGATTGGAGCATCCTAAGTTCCCAAGCCCTTTTACCAGGACTCAGAAGAGGAGATTTCAAAGAAGAATGGCAGAACACAGAAGGTCTTTCCAAACGACTCCCAATTCTGGAACAACCGAGGTACATAAAAATCTAACTATAATTGTTGAAGGAGACCACAGGAGAGTTCGAGAAGTCTCAAAAGACAATAAGATCAAGATGGAAGTTAGGAGATAGAAGACAGGTCTTTTGGTTTAAAATCCAATAAAGATCAAGGTCTTTCCACACAACTAGGTGAGACAGTCAAACAACCTAACGATGAAGAAGATCTTATGGTGGAAAACGATGAAGGCGACACAAGTCCAAAGCTAGATAGTGATGAAGACAATTTCCTCTTACACTTTGGAAGTCTTCCACCAGTAATGGGTTGCAGCATGGCATTTACTTTGCCATTAATCTTTCAAGCAAAAGAAGATGAGGAACCCATCGAAATTGAGAAAAAGCAAGATAGGCCAAAGGGTACTTCAGTGGTCATTGAAGAGGTGGAGATGGTCAACGAAGATGGAGAAATAGAAAAGTCAGAGAATATAGTGTTCGAAAAACCATCAGAGAAGATGACTCAAACCTAAGGCCTCTTTTTATTAATGTTCACATGGATGGAAGGCCTATGCAAAGGGTTTTGGTGGACAATGGAGCAGCTGTCAACATTCTTCCAAGTGCTAGTTTGAAAAAGTTAGGCAAGACAGAATCAGACCTTATCCCCACAGACGTAACAGTGGCAAATTTTTCTGGGGGAGTTACAAAGACCAAGGGCGTTCTCCCAGTGGTCTTAGCAGTTGAGAACAGGGAGTGCTTGTCTGCCTTTTTCGTGGTAGATTCAACAGCATCTTATAATGCACTTATTGGCAGGATTGGATTCATTCCAATTGGTGCGTTCCTTCATCTTTGCATCAGTTCTTGATCTTATGGAACGGCAGCAAAGTGGAAGTGGTATGGGCAGACCAGAGACCTTTTATTGCAGGTTCCAATACGGCAGAAGCTCATCTATATGGAGGAGACGTGGGTCCAATCAAATTCATAGGTACCAATAAAGAATGAAAGCCCAAAGAGATGACCACAGCAACTGACCTTTTCTCAAAAAGGGCTGTGGAAAGTGCGATCCAAGAGACAACAAGGCCTGGGGCAATTTTACTTAACCAGCCGTTGTCTAGCTGCAGTATAAAAGAGATCCCATGAATTGCAGACCTTTTGAAGATCAATGAAAAGGTCTAGTTCGAGACCTTTTCAACAAACTGTTGGTGTATAACAAAGAGGAAAGCCTTTGCGAAATATCAGAGGCTGAATGTATACTGAAGAAAATGCTGAGGTCATAGAAAAAGACAGTTTTGGATTTAAAGATCTTGAAGTGGAACCTGCACAACAACAAGACCTTGGAGTAGATGTCCAAGATCCACTGGAGGAATTTAATTTGGGGGATGATAAGAATAAAAGGCCAACTTTTGTGAGCGGCCTTTTAGAGAAAAACACTAAGGAAGAGATCATCAAGCTTCTTAAAGAATTCCAATATTGTTTTGCTTGGGATTATCACAAAATGCCAGGCCTAGACAGAAAATTGGTGGAGCACCGTTTGCCAACAAAGCCTGGATTTAAGCCTTTCAAACAACCACCAAGGAGGATGACCTTGGAAGTGACCTTGAAGATCAAGGAGGAGATAGAAAGGCTGTTGAAAGCTGGTTTCATCAAACCAATAAGGTACACTGAATGGGTTTCAAATATTGTACCAGTAGTTAAGAAAAATGGCAAACTTAGGGTATGTATAGATTTTAGAAATTTGAATCTTGCAACCCCTAAGGATGAATACCCTATGCCTGTAGCTGATTTATTAGTAGATAGAGCAGCCGGCCATAAGATCTTATCTTTTATAGACGGCCATTCTGGCTACAATCAGATCTTCATAAGTGAAGAGGATGTTCATAAAACAGCCTTTAGATGTCCTGGAGCCATAGGAGTGTATGCATGGGTAAAAATGCCATTTGTCCTTATTAATGCCATTTAATAAGAAAATCCGTCGAGGTCTATATTGATGATATAGTAGTTAAATCAAACGAAGACCTTGATCATTTGAAAGATCTTAAAATGGCCTTCGAAAGAATGAGAAAGTATAAACTGAAAATGAATCTAGCAAAATGCGCCTTTGGAGTTAGAGCTGGAAACTTTCTTGGTTTTCTAGTTCACCAAAGAGGCATAGAAGTGGATAAAAATAAGTCAAAGGCCATTAGGGAAGTTAAGCCGCCTACGAATAAAAATGAATTACAGAGGTTTATGGGTCAAATTAATTTTTTGCATCGGTTTATATCTAATCTTTCAGGAAAAAATTCTATTTTCTCACCTTTGCTAAAGCTCAAGGCCTGCGAAGAGTTTAAATGGGAGGCCGAGCATTAGAAGGCCTTCGATCAAATTAAGGAGTATCTTACAAAGCCTCCTGTTTTAATTCCACCTGTACCTCATAAGAGTTTAAGGCTTTATTTGTCAACTGCAGAAAGGTCTCTAGGTGCGATGTTAGCACAAGTAAATGAACAAGGCCATGAGCAGGCCATTTATTATTTAAGTAAGACCTTTACATGTACTGAACAAAGATATACTCCAATAGAAAAGGCCAGTCTTTCTTTGTTTTACACTGCGAATAAACTTTAACATTACTTTATGTTAAATACTGTGTACGTTATATCCAAAACCGATTTAGTAAAGTATATGCTATCAAGACCTATTTCTAGAAGTAGGATTGGAAGATGGGCATTTGCTATATCAGGTTATGCAATAAAATACATGCCACAAAAAGCAGTTAAAGGTCAGGTCCTTGCTGATTTTTTAGCAGACCACCCAAATGATGTCATAAAGGAAGTGGAAGTAGATTTGGGGATGATAGAACATGTGGCATGGAGATTAGAATTTGATGGATCAAGGACTGAAAGAAAGTCCGAGGCTGGCATAGTCATTACATCTCCAAATGGTTTTAAATATGAACATGCTTATCAATTTGATTTTGAATGTAGTAATAATCAAGATGAATATGAGGATTTAATTATAGGCCTTGAGATATTGCATTAGATGAATATAAAAACAATAGAGGTTATTGGAGATTCACAATTGATCTTGAATCAATTGGCTGGTAAATTCAAATATAATAATTGGGCCTTATTACCATACCTTTTAATTGCATCCCAATTACTTGATTCATTTGATGACGTGGTGTTGATACATAAACCAAGAGAAGAAAATGAGGATGCAAATGAGTTAGTACAGCTAGCTTCAGGTCTTAAACTTTCTGAAGGTCAAACCAAAAGAAACGTGGTGGTAGAAAAGAAAGCATTACCTTCTATCAAAACCAGGGAGGTAAATTTCGAAGTACATGATATTGAAGAAGGCCAACAAGATTGGAGGGAACCAATAATAAGGAGGCTGACCAACCTAGGTATGCTTTGTGATTTAAAGATTAAAATGCTTGTTATCCATTTTGTGATATATGCAGGAGAACTTTTTAGAAAGACAGAAGAAGGCCTTTTGTTGAAATGTGTTAACAATTCTGAGGCCTTACTGTTGATGGAGGAGATTCATGAAGGCATCTGTGGAGCACACCAAGTTGGCATCAAAATGAGGTGGCTCGTTTGGAGGTATGGATATTATTAGCCTACAGTTTTAGAAGATTGTATTAAATTTGCTAAAGGTTGTGAATCTTGTCAAAAGCATGGCCAAGTCCAACATATTCCTTCCACTGATTTAAATTACATTATAAAACCATGGCCTTTTAGAGGTTGGGGCATTGATGTTATTGGTAAAATATATCCTCCCTCCTCCAATTTACACTGTTTTATTATAGTGGCCACGGATTATTTTTCAAAATGGACTGAAGCAAAACCTATGAAAATAGTGGACCAAAATGCTGTGATAGGATTTATTAAAGAACATATTATTCATAGGTTTGGGCTGCCTGAGACCATTAACACTGACCAAGCTAAGGCCTTTGTGGGAGATCAGATGAAGTCCTTTGCTAGAGAGTATGGAATTAAACTTACCAATTCTACTCCATATTATGCACAGGCCAATGGACAAGTTGAGGCCGTGAAGACTATCAAACAAATTTTGAGTAAGATATTGGATGATAATCCAAGGCAATGGCATGTACAATTATCTGAAGTCTTATGGGCTTATAGGACTTCATATAAGGAAAGCATAAAGACCACTCCTTATGCCTTGACTTTTGGTCATGATGCAGTCTTACCAATGGAGGTCACAATACCTTCAATGAGAATAGCCTTTCAAAATGATTTATTACCAGAGGAGTATAATGAGGCTATGTTATTAGAATTAGAAAATCTAACAGAAGAAAGACTTAGGGCCTTAAATTCTATAGAGGTCCAGAAAAAGAAAATAGCAAAGACCTATAATAAAAAAGTAAAACATAAGGCCTTTTCAGTTGATGACATAGTATGGAAGGTGATCTTACCTTTAGGGACTAAAGATCCTAGATTAGGAAAGTAGTCCCCAAATTGGGAAGGACCATTTAAAGTGTTGAAAGTAATACCTGGTGGGGCATATTCTATTCAAGAGTTATCTAATGGAAGTGTAATAAAGTTCATCAATGGACGGTTTCTTAAAAGGTATTATCCTACCTTATGGGAGACCGTTCAGAACCAAAATCCATAGTCATAGTATAAGATTAAGGCCGTTCAAGACCTTTCCAAAATAAACAGTGCAAGATAAAATTGTTCAAGATGCACAAAGAAAAAGAAAATAAAGGGAAGGAGAAATGAAATTGTTCAAGAACATCAAAATATTTGTTTAAACGGCCTAAACTCAGAATTCAGCATTTGGAACCTTACTCCAGATGGACATTGCTTCCAGCTCTTTGTCATTCGCATTTCTTGCTTTGGATTCCCAGGTTAAGGCCTCGAGAGCGGAAGATCTGTATTCATTCCCCAATTTCTCGACACTCTTCCAACCCTCATATACCAATTTCTGTGCCTCATAAGTCAGGACCTTTTGAACATTGATGGCCTCTTCTTTAGCAGCTAAAGCAGCCTGAAGATCAGTGACCTGCTTATGGAGAATCTCAACCTCAGTCTTGAGCTTTATTGATTTTTCCTTTTCAGCATCACAGGCCTTGTGAGATCTGACAACTGAAGGCACGAGCTTATCAATAGAGGCTTTAAGATTTAAGCGTTGCTCAAAAAGAGCTTCACAGGTCTTTCTTTCCGCATAATTATTTTGAAACTCTTTGACAAAGTCCGAAAGCTAGGCAATATGAGGCTCCAGGGTATCCATTATAGAAGCTAGGTTGGGAATACCTTTCAAAAATTTGAAATACTGGAGAAGGTCTTGAGCCATTTCTAGAGAAATATTCATCAATGGAGTTCGATAAATCTTTAGGAATTGGGCTTTTACAGTAGAGATTTTTGCCTCTGGAGGCATTTCCAATGGGGTGTTGACAGAAGAAGGGATGGGAAAACTTTCATCTTTCAAAGACACAGAATCAAGTGAAGCAGTCCATGCTTCAAGGTCATCAGGGATGTCAGTCAGAATGATGGGAGAGTCTGGGTTGGTAGAAATGGAAGCTGTTTCACCAATTGAAGGAGAAATATTCTCAACAGGTGCAGAGGATGTTTTTGATTTTTTCAATGAATGAGGAGGGTCTTGGATATCTTCAAAGGCTTTTTCACTTATCTCTTTATCTGAAACTTCAAGAAAAGTAGGATCACTTTGCTGAGAAGTCTTCACTACTGACGTCAATCTGTCAGAAGACCTCCGGGCTCCAATTTCCTTGTCAGTAGAGGCCTTCTTTCTCTTTTAAAGATCTACAGATGGAAGAGGAAGATCTATTTAAAGGAAGTTAGTATAAAATATAGAGATTATAAGCTAAAGGGATTTTCTGAATTAAACCAAAGACTTACCAGTTTTTTGGGGAGCTTGAGGTTTAGTTACTATAACAGGGCCAGGAATCGAAGGCCTCACATCCAAAGGAGTAGCATCGATGGGAGTTGTCTTGATGGTTGACAATTGGGTGATTAAGAATTGAAGATTGTAAGAAGAGATCCGGGCATAACTTTCGATCCACCAAACTTTGAAGGCCACGGAGACAGATGGATTCTTGGGAAGAACAATGGTGGACAAAGATTTCTGATTGTCCGAATAAATCTAGTCAATGCTAGTAATTTCTTCAATGCTAGAAAACGTCTTTCTAAGATGGGGAGGAAAGTTGTTAGAGTAAAATAAAGGAGGAGATGGAAGATCTTGGGTAAAGCCGAATTGACGACTCAGGAGATTCGAAGCATAAAATTGGACCCCAACCTTTTTGTTTCTGGGGTCAAAATTACCTCCGAAGTTAAGGTCACGAAAGATAAGGTAGGAAGACCATATTTGCTTTTGGACTAGAAGGTCACGGCCTTGAAAAGGGAATGGAAGAGTAAACCAATGGGGTTCATACAATCTATCAGAAAAGGGGAAAAATAGGGAATCAGCCTTGTTATAATCCAAGTTCCAAAAGAAAGACAAGTAGGAAGGAAATGACCTGAGTTCAAAATTGACCCGAGTCCATTTGAAACCATAAGTGGCAAAGGTTTTGGCAGGAATGTGAGTTTTGTGAAAATCGGGGAAGTATTCAAGAAACCAGAGTTGAAGTACCCAGAAGGGACCCGCAGTGATGCAAAGGGAGTCCCTAGACAAGTGAAAAAGACCTCGGTACAAATGGGAAAGAACCAGAGGAGCCAAAGCAAGCCTACGACCTGAGGCTAACGCAAGGGCCAACTTATAATGTTCCTGAGTCATCTGTCCAGCAGAGACACATAAGACAAATCTACATAACCACATCAGAAGAAAGGCACAATGTTCTTGATGGGAGATATTATGAGAGACAGTGGGTTTGTTCTCGGCCCTGAGATACACACCCCAGGTAGAGGTGGCATTACTATAATTGAAAACCAGAGAAGACAAAGGCTCGTAAGCCGTAGAAGGGATATCTCCAAAAGGAAAAAGGCCAGTCAATGCACTCACATCTAAGACAGTGGGAGACATAGGGCCACAGGAGAATAGAAAAGTATTAGTTGAACGACTCCAGAAACAAGTTAAAGCAGCCAACAGATTTTTATCAAAAGGAAAAGTAAAAGTGCTTAACTGATAAATATCAAGGTCCTTCAAGAGTTTGCCAAACTGTGGCTCTTGCTTCTCTACCCAAGCAAACCAATCATTGTCAGGTCTAGGCCAACTCCTAAAGGGCTTCTTCGCCCATTCATCCCAACACAAACCAGGTGATTCAAGAGCTAAAGATTCTTTAGGATAAAAAGGAAAATGAAGTTTGATTACCTCAGGGATCATAGGACTCGAGAAAATGGGACCAATAGAGTTGGAACTTATCACCTTCTCGAAAATCTGAGGTTGAACCTGGTCTCGGAGGTCGTCAATAAACTGTTGAGTGTCCGGAGAAGAGGGGTTCGAAGATGAAGGAGTTGCTTTAGGGTTAGACATGGCGAAGGTGAGGAACAGTGAAGACTAATGAAAGCAAAAGAAAAAGTAAGGAAGAAGAGAGAACTGGAGGCGGAAAGGTTGATGTGACAAAGAGATCAGAACAGGCGCATGTTTTCAAGGTAATGATGTTAATAGTTGTCCCTTCGTTTTAAATTTCGAAAACGATCATTTAAGGGGATAAACCAGATTACAAAGGTAGAATTATGGTTCAGTTAGAGATCTTATAGGTCTTAAAGATCAAATTTGAAGCGTAATTTTTCAAATTAAGCATCAAACGGGGGGCAAAGTGTTTACCGTAAAAAATGCCACGTGGGCATTATTAAAATATTGCCACGTAGGCATACAAGAGTGAATAGGGCAATGCCACGTGTTTGGCTAAAAGAAGTTCTTAGAAGCTGGAAAAGGATTGATACATAGCAGTTAAAGGAGAACACATGGCAACTTGGCATAAAAGATGGAGTAGTGGGTTGAACGTGTAGTGGACAGTTCTAATTAGAGAATAAAACAGCCCATTATATAAAGAGCAAAGAGTTGACACATGGCAAAGATAATAAAGGAGCATATTGTAGCTTAACATGGGTTAGAAACGTGGGCTGAAGAAACGTGATTTGGGCAGTTGCGATAGAAGTGGGATCATGGCCCATCAAACAAGGAAGTGGGAGAAATGGGTTTTGGCGATTAACAGCCCAGGCGTCTATTATATGAGACAGCAGCAGTAAACAAGACACAACTCAATCCAAAAACCCATGGCAAACTTCTCTTCGTTTTGATCATTAGTCTAAGTTTATTAATTTCAGTAGCAGTAATTCATCATTTTAGTAGCAGTTAATCATTTTCAAGGCAAGTTTCAGTTCTTAGTCGCAGCAGATAAGCAATCATTTCAGTAGCAGTTTCGTAATTCCAGTAGCAGTTAATCATTTGTCTTCGGTTAGTTGGTATTTGCATATTTTAATTTCTAGTAGTCTAATCTTTATTTCAATCAGCAATGGAGTTTATTTCTCATTTAGTTCATCCATGTAATGTAAATATTTCTTTTGTTATTTCAATTCCATTTAATTTAACTTCAGTCAATGAATTTTTTTATTTCTAATTTATTTTCTTTCATTAAGTCATTATTTCTCAGTCTTTTAGATTCTTTAACACTAGAACCCAAGAGGATTAACCTCTGATTCTTGTCAATCGCCTGATTCCAATTCCAATTCCAAAGTGACTGACTAGGCATTTAGGACCTTTCCTAGATTATCGGCCTAGAAGGTGCTAGAGGTCGTGTTCACACGGTCTTTGGGCTTTTGAGCCCTGACACGCCCAAGCATTCAGACCTTACACCAGAGGTCTCGAGACCGTCGTTTTTTCAACGAGATCAGTTACTAGTGAAAGGATTTTAATATCGAATGGACTCGCAGTGGAAGACGAATAATAAATTTTTTGTTGATTCGAATCCATCCATCAAAATCCAGCAGGAATTCGAACAAGCATAAATCATGAATAAAAAAAAAAAAAACATATATTTAACAATGTAAACATTCTTACTTGAATGCCTTTCGATGTAACTTTCGTCACGAGCTTCAAAGCAAATGAAGCCTCCAAGGTATCCACACGAACACAAAACCTTGAAAACCCTTGCAACTAATCAACCCTTGAAGAGAAGCAAGCTTGGAGAGGGAGTGGGAAATTCGGCTATGAGAGAGAGAGAGAGCGCTTGGGGAATTCGGCCTTAGGGTTTCTCCACTATTTCTTAGCCTCCACTATTAGTGATGATGGTTGCTTAGTGCTAGCTTGACCTAGCATCTCCTTTTATAGAAAATATTCCTCTTATTTGCAATTTGACCCATCACTTATTAACTATTAATAACAAGGATCAAATCATTGATAAATATAAATATTCCCCTCTCTTTAATTCAAAAGACTCACTTATGCCCTTAACGTATGTGACCCTTTGGGTTCACTCCAACCTAGTAGTGGACAGGGACATCTCGATTTCTCCTAAAAATAGAAAATTTTTATTTATGGTTCAATTGGAATAATTCCAATTTCGCCCTCAATGATAACACTTACCATTAGGCCTTTACTAGTCATGAGTGACATCTAGCAACATATCATGACATACCCTAGGTGTGGTGAATAGCAGAACTAAATGAACCCTTCATGTTAGTTAATTCTTTATCTCCCAATGTCACTGTTAAGTTAATCAGGTATGGTTATAAGTCAAAACCTTTATCTCAACTTCTTGTTATATGTTTTACAAAGTATAATCTCAATAAGATGAACCTAATGAAACACTTTCACAGTTCATCTATCACTCTGGCTAGAGATTCAAAACTGAGAATTATCTTTGTGAACTAACACTGACATTCTCTCTTATCAGAGTGAGAGTGATGATTCCTTATCACACACTCATCTATCTTCATGCATAACTTATTAGAGCCAATGAGTACCGATTACATCCTAATGGTTAAAGCTGTACGAGATACTATCAAATCCTAATAACCTATACATAAGACAACTATGGTGTCTCAAGTCTAAGGACTACCAAATAAATGGACGCAACAAAAGAATATTCATTTGACATAATCTCCATAAGAATATTCTTGCAGATCATGTTCAGTGTACATATTCTCTAATATGTACCCACAGATTAACTATAGTGTCACTACACAGATAGGAAAGACTACCTATCCTCCCATTGGAGTTAGTTTAAATCTGTGCTACTCTTAATGGTTTATAAATGTCCACTATAATAAACCTATGAGTAGGAACTCTTATCATTTATTCAAGGACTTTATCATGTATGTTTGAACACATAAGATAAGTTATACCTTCAAATTAATATAATATGAAATTGATATGCCCTTCAGGATTGGTTTTAGGGCATATCTCTAACAACTAGCTACTGTTGTTATTGTTGCTACCTACTATATTGTTGTCTAATGCTTGTTGTTATATATATATATATAACTTGGTGATAGCCTAGTCACCTTAGTATTACTTCTAGTTAGTTACACTAGAAGATTCCTTTATAAATAGAGGAAAAGTGGGCATTTTAAATCAGTTTTCCAGATCTAAAATTAGTTTGAGAGATAAATTCTCAATTTTTTTTGTAATTTTCCAGTAGTTCTCAATAAAATCATCTATATTCTTTCTTTCTTGTATTTTCTTGCTTGCCAAACAATAATAATGCATCACACTCTCATGTTATGTAACCCTGGAGGGGTGTATTTATACTTATTTTTCCAGTCTCTTCTCATTCATTCTTCATTTTCTCTTATCTCCCATTCTACTAGGGTTTGGGTAGACATAGGTTAGGATTAGCATAGTTTACGTTGCTTATTTACTAGTTTTCACTTGTAATCTTTATTATAGTTCATTCACTTTCTTTATATGGTTCTTAAACTTTGTAATTTCATTTTCTTTTAATCATGTAAAATTTATTTTAAGCATTTACTCTTCTAGCATGTATTTTCTTGCATTTATATCTTTCTAGGTAATCAAGGTTGGATTCCATGGTGGATTTCCACCCCACAACAAAGGTAATATGATTTTCTCCATTTTTGTGCTTTGAATGTTTGTTAAATGATGTTAAATAATCTTCATCTTGTGAACCCACTTGGTTTTGTATCTCTTGACCATTTGTAGACAAGCTTTGGCTTGGCACAAATGGTGTTTAAACCTTATGCACTCCAAATGTTTGCTTAAATGTCCCGATGAGTATTTTTCATTATGCAATCCTATTTTCTTTGTGTTTTGCTTTTGAATGGTTATAAATCTTTCATATTTGAACCATCTTGGTTTTGTATCATCTTGATTATGTGTAGACAAGTCATGCTCGGCACATGTAGTGTTTGATATTTATATGTACTTCAAGTGTTTGATAAAATGTCGAAAAGAGAGTATTTATTCCCATTTAGCACCCTTATGTCTTATAATTGCTAAACATTCCAATTGGGATCATTCATTAATGAATCTTAATTGAGTTATAGTATGGGAGAAAATTATATGTCTTGGTTGTAGATGGAATGAAACCTAAGAATCCAACTATTTACATTTCCTTGATTTTAGCTTAATTTAATTAGTTCTCTTCACTCTCCACACAACCGTTACTTTTACACTTTATTTACCTTCTTTGGACATCAACACCTAAGAATTCATCTTAGAACTTCAATTCCAATCCTTGTGGAAATGACCATGGGTCCTCACATGTATTACTATGCTTGACGATGATTGATCTTATGCTTGGGATTATTGAACACAATTCCAAAACAATAAGTAATATATTTATTTTATTTTATTTTACAATTAGTGTGTATATACAGCAAAAAATTATTATAATTATGTAAAAAATTATTTTGATAAGATGATCTTGACCATTTGATCTTAGTTAAATTTATAGGGGTAAAATATATATTTTAATACATAAGAATGGTAAAAAAAAATAAATGTTAAAGAGAGCAGAAAACTAAGTGGGATGTATTATTCAAAAAAAATAATAAAAAAATAAAACACCACATAAAAAGAGGAAAGTCAAGTGGAACCAATTTTTAAAATATAGAATAGAAAATTAATCAAGGTAAGCGAGAGAGGAAAAGTTAGGCAAGACTCACAATTTAAATAAAAGAAGGAAAAAATTAATTACGAAAGTTGAACCAATTTTTTAAGTAAAAAGCTGAAGAAAAAAATAATAATCAAGATGTGAGAGAGGAAAGAAGTTAGGTGGGATCCTACAATTTAAATGAAAAAGAAAAAGAAAATAATTATGGAGAAAGGAAAGTTAGATTGGACCACATGTGTTTGATAGAGAATTTTTAACCAATGTCTACATTATTAAAAATGGAATCAGAACCAAAACGATGAAAGAAAATAGAGAGTTAAAGTAAGAAGAGAATGATAGAAGGAAAGAGTATAAAAGTTTTTCATCAGCGTAGTGCTCTATATATAATTTAATAGATATAATTTTCTGATTTCGGGGGGTGGGTGTAGGGTAGACGATTTCAAAGCTGACTCCATATTCATTAGTTAGAAAAGATCACCAAGATTTTGTGATCCACTGCCGAACTTATTCCTTTTCAAGTAGTGTTTGATCGATTACGTATTAATCAATATTTGATTGATTGGCCTGAGATTATCGACAAAAAAGATTTTTCCAAGTCACTACATTTCTTTTTGTCTATATATTCCTTTATTCTATTTTTTTTAATAAAAAAAAATTGAACTTTTAGAATCAATGAAAGCCTTCTGGGAGTAAGGCATTACCAAGGAATAGTTGCTAAAGTATCAAACTTGGAAATGTGGTCTTTATGGGACTCCATTTTGAATAATGTATGTGGAAAAAAGTGAGTGTACGTACAAAGAAATATGTTATAGTTTTACTATATTTCCTAGATCATATTAGAATGCTTCGATGACAATTAAAGGTTACATGAAACATTGAATAACTAATGCATATATAGTTCAAAGAATAGTGAAACGAGCTCGTCTCAAGTTCAGGTAGGTCATTAAGCTTTAAAGATTAGAACTAATAAACTCATATATAACTAGCATTCCTTAAATCTTCAGTTTTCTCTGTTTTCCCACTATTTTCTTAGCAACTAATCAAGGAAGGTGGAAGGTATTTATTTAGGCTCGTTTGGATAAGCTTCCACTGAAAGGATACCACATGGAAACGTAGCGGAAAGTATAGTTTTAAAAAGTTTCCATGGTATTCATCCAAGAATCTACTCAAATGATAAAACAAATCACAACAATAAATTAAAACATTAAATTAAAGCTTTCTTGATGTTCCTTTGATGGTTGTCATCGCAAAACCTCGAGCTCCAAAAGTATGGAAGCCTCCAATGAAAGTCCACACGAACACAAGACTCCTTAAACCCCTTGTATCTTCACAACCCTTGTAAGAGAATGCAAGCTAGAGAGAGAAGAGAGGAAGATGGCTAGGAGGGAGGCACACACATGAGTGGCCGGCCCTAAGGCATCTCCCTTTTATTTATAGCCCTCTCATTTTTTAATGATGTTTGGTTACAAGTGCTAGCTTGACCAAACATCATATGGTTTAGTAATATCCTTGTTATTTATATTTTTAATCCCTTTAATTATTAACCTTTAATAAAAAGGATTAAGCTTATATAAATTAGAATATTCCTCTCCCACAAATTCAAGAAGATCACTTATGCCCATATGTGTGTGACCCATTGGGTTCACCCCAACCTAGTAGTAACGGGGAACATCTCAATGTTTCCCAAAATAGAAACTTTCTATTTTTGGTTCGATTGGAATAATTCCAATTTTTGCCCTCAATGATAACACTTATCATTAGGCTTTCACTAGTCATGAGTGGCGTCTAGCAATATGTCATGACATGCCCTAAGTGTGGGTGAATATACCTGTATAAATGAACCATTCGTGTAATAGATAAACATTCTCCCATCAATGTCATGATTAAGTTAGTTAGGTATGGATTCATGTCAAACCCTAACTTAATCCTGTGTTAGTAATTCATCAAAATATAAACTCAATTAGGTTAACCCATGTAAACACTTTTTATCGGTTACCCTTCTACTTTGGCCAAAGAATTTATTGAGTTTTTATCTGTGAAGTAACAGTGACATTCTCCATTTGATATTAACTGAAGGAATACAATCGATGAAACGCAGCGGAAGGTTGGATTTAAAAAAAATTCCCATTGTATTCATCCATGAATCAACTTAATCGATAAAACGAATCATCTTTAATGTAAAAGACGATAAATTAAAGCTTACTTGATATGCTCCTTTGCGATGCTATCTCACTTTGATGATCGTCCTCGCCAATCTTCAAGCCTAAAAAATATGACGGCCTCCAATGTTGATCCACACGAACATAAGAGTTATAAAACCTCCTTGATTTTCAACACTTGAAAAACAAGCATGGAGAGGGAGAGAAAGAGAGGGGCGGCTGGTCGCGCCACGGCGAGGGAGGTTATTTCCTCGCCACGCGCCAAGATTTAATTGTATTTATAAGACCACACTCAACGGAAATTTAACCTCAAGTCGCAAAGTTAGAGTGAGTGCGGGTCGTCCACAGAGAATTTGGTTGAATCAAGTTTAAAGTATATAAGAAGTTATACTAGTGATTGCGATTCAAAATTGATTGATTGGTTGTTGATTAAAGTCCTAATAAGAAATTAAAGACGCGCTGGATTAATTTAAAATAAGATAAAGTGGAGAAAGGTAATGGGGGTTGGTTCGGATTAGGGCAAGTTAATAATCACCGATTGTAATATGAAATGCTATTTAACATGGGATAATGGTAACCTAGACTACAAGAATAAGTTAACCAAAATGATATGAATGATTAAGTGTATAACGATTAATCAAAAGCCATAAACTATCAGAATCGAAATGATAATGCATAACCTATGCTAATGATCAAACCACCATTAACTCAATCATTCATTAAAGTAAGCACTACTTGTATTTGTATGAAATAGTAATCACAGAATACTAAAACATATTGAGATAAAAACGGTTTAAAGCACTAGGCTCTCAAATACAAGTCTATCCCAAAGTTAAATAACATTAATTACAAAATGGTGACTAAAAACCTCACCCAAAATCCTTGCCTAACCCCATCACCGAGTGACCTAGCCGGCCATAACGTAGATCGGCGATCCGTAGATGCTCCTCCCAATCATAGTCAAACTTGGGCCTTTTTGGAGTGAAATGGATGGTGATTGGCTACCTAGAAAGTGCCAAGAAAAGCACTAAAAACCAAAACCTAGCTTTATGAGCAACAAGACAAAGTAAAAGTCCTTTCTCTCTCCTCTTAAAGCTGCATTTATACTCCCATAAAAGTCAAGGAGCAAAATGACCAATGTATCCCTCAAAGACTAAATTATTACAATAAAACATAGCATAAAAAATGGAGCAGGCAGTCATCTATCGATAGCGTGCGGAGCACCTATCGATAGATGCTGCGAAGGTCAGCTGCGCACGAAGATCATTGAAGAATCTCTATCGATAGCGCCATGAACACCTATCGATAGAGAACGCGGGAACCTGAATCGCCTTGGAACTGGAAGGGCATCTATCGATAGATACCAGAAGCGCTATCGATAGATGATGGAAATGTTGCCGAGAATGAGAAGTTAGAAGCCGCTATCTATCGATAGCTTGCCACGCCTATCGATAGATCACAATTAAATTTCCAAAATTCGAAGGTCCAGAGGCTGGCATATATCGATATCTCCCTTTGCCTATCGATAGGTCAAAAAATGAATTCCCAATTGCGAAACAGAAACTGGCATCTATCGATAGCGAAATTCACCTATCGATAGATGATCCTCGAATTGCTTTTTATTGAGATGCAGAGACTGTCATCTATCGATAGCTCCGGCCATCTATCGATAGATGACCCAAAAATTTCCCAGAAAAGCCTCAGTTAGTGCTCAATGCCTCCTCGACACTCTCCCAACCTTCAACTGCGAGTTGTGCTTCATCGGAGAGCGAATTTGGGCTTCCAAAAGGCCAAAAACCTACAATGCACATGAAAACAACATAAATGAATATCTTAACAAAACCTAGCGAATTACACCATCATTAGTGTGCATTTGGGTCTAACGACTATGAAATTAGAGCATATGATTGTGAGCAATCACACCCCCCAACTTACATGTTGCTAGTCCCTAGCGACACCTCACAATGATGCAAATCGAAAGGGAGAAAGCAAAATAAAAGAGAAAAATAAGCACAATGAATATGAGTTTAGCATGCAACATACAACGTGAAAGTTGATAGGATATACATGCATGGCACAACAATGACGTACTATTGCAACAATCCTCTTAATTAACTAGATAAATGTGTCTGAACGTGCAAGTGCAATGGAGCTTTTACAAATTAAATCCTCAGTCAAATTAAGCTGAATTTCAATCCAAATGGCAAGCTTTGATTTCAAAATCTCACCGGGATATCACTCTCAAGGCAATCACACGCGATGGGTTATCAATGAAGCCCGTGACGAATATAAAAATACATGCAAGCATTCTCACACGTTAAAGCATCAAGAGAAGACAATCAGGCAAGTGGAATGCTCACAAATGCAACCACGTAGACAGATAAATTCATGCATGCATGAGTCGAATGATCAAAAAGAGAACAATAGACTTTAGGAAATCATAAAGGACTGTATTAGCATATAACGACCACGGTTACATAAAAAAGGGAAACACCAACACAAGAATGGCTACATAATCGGTTAAGGTTACTACCCGACCATTCTCGAACATCCTAAACACACTAAACATAACACAAAACCAACATAACTAAAAACCAAATAAACACACCACCACCAACAAACCCTAAACAAGAAAACTCCAAATAACATAAAACATAAATAACTCCCAATGAAACAATTCCACACACGTCCACAACTCATCACACCCCTGCAGGGTTATCATCCTCATACGGAGCATCGCCTGCCTCTGGAGGAGGTGGAGACGGAGCAAAGAGACCCAACTCAACATCCGAGAGGACCTCCCCACGCTGATTCCTCCAAAGAGCCCTAACTTGGCGCGAAAGCCGCCCGACAGACTCGGTTAAAACCCTCTGTCCCTCGATCAAGGAGCGCTGCTCCAGCCATATACTCTGCAGAAACTGCCTCTCAGTCATAATAGGGGCAGCGCCGGACGGGAAATACTGGGGATCGGATCTGGCCGGCTGTGGTGCCTCCTCGGGCTGCGCGGGTGCAACTGGAGCGGCTCTCGCTCGCCTAGCAGCCTGACTCGCTGTTATGCTCCGAGTAATGGTAGTCTGGGTAATCGGGCCCTCGCCCCACAAAAGCTGCTCTTGCGCATCGACTCCCACACGCATCACGAAATACGTGATCATCTGCGGAAATGGCATGTTACTGCGCGGGACCGTAGAAATGTAGGCCTTGATTTCGTTGAAAATTAGGAGCGGTGTATCAAACGGTCCGTCGTCCATGAACTCGAGCAGAAGTCGCACCCCCTCAAGGGGTATGTCAGAATCACTCCCTCGCGCCCTGAGATTAGTATACAAAAGCTTATTCATGACAGCATAAACGGCGTGCATATTTCCAGTGGTGAAGTTCTGCAGCACAAGATTGGGCTCAACACAAACAACAGCAGCACAGTCCCGTAGGGACTTCTCCATGGCACGCAAATGGGAGGCCAAAAACTCATCCCCCATGGGGCGCTGGCAGCGGAGGTACTGGGCTATGTCATTAATACTGAACCGGACTGGGTGGCCTAAGACAGTGGCGTGTAGCATCTCCGGCTGATCATCCCTAAACTGGGCAGAAAGATAGAATTCTCGCACAAGTGAGGGCTTGTACCCTCCCCCTTTACCATCCAAGCCTGCAACTGACGGGCTTTCAGCACCCTGATTATGATATGCTCGACATCGATGTGGCGCGTGTCCACATACCTCTCCACGTTGAACTTGCGCCGCCTTATAGAATTTTCATAGGCGACTCTCTGGCTAGGCTGGCTGTGCATACTCACCCTACGCCCTTGGTTGTCGAAACTGTCCAAAGTCCTGCGGGGACCCTCCCTGGTCTCTTCTCCAACATTCCCAAAATCCCGATCTTCCTCCATCACATAGTCCTCATCCACAGGAGGACGAGGAGCGCGGGAAGACGAACCACGCCGGCGGAGTGCAGGCGCAGGAGGCGGCACCGAGTAGTCGCTGGAATCGGATTCCGCATCAGCCAGTGAAGAAAGACGGGTAGCGGAAGGACGGCGGGGACGACTCATTTTCGCAGGGATAAAAACTCAGAAACTCAACACAAGACTCACAAGTTCTCACAACAACAGCAGAAAACCACCCTTAAAACTATTCAGCAACCCAGAACATACAACTTCTAACCACTGACTTACCAACACAAAAGGGAAGGGGGATTAAATAGCCTTCAAGAGGAAGTTGAGAGGGCAGCAGTTACATGCGGAGTGGTGCAACGGTTGGTGAAGAAACCGTCCAAAACCGTCTGCAGGCGTGAATGAGAAGAGAAAGGGGCGAGCGAACGGTTTTATTTTTTCAAATTTCCGCGATCTCTATCGATAGATAGATGACCGCTATCGATAGCTGACCTATCGATAGCGGTCAAACCACCTATCGATAGGTGCAGGGTTCTGGACATGGGTAAGAAATTTCGAGAGATTATTATTATTATTATTATTATTATTATTATTTTTTGAATGGAATGAATATGGAAGATTCAGAAGTTGGTATCTATCGATAGACCAAGATGGCTATCGATAGATGTAGGCTGCTGGACAGAGAAATGGCTTGCAAAATTTTTGAAGACTACAAATCCCCCTTTTACTCAAATGGACACACCAAAAAGGCTTCCTAGGCTTTGAATGAAATGGTAAGTGTTTAAGCTCAACAAATGGGTGCTAGGGATAACACAACACGACAAAAACACAAGGCTACAAACACAAAAGAAGGCCTAAAATCATTTTTCAAAAAGACTACAAATGTTCTCAATTGATCAATCACAATGCAAACATGAGAATTCTAATCAACAGAATTGCAAGCATGAGCACAAAGCAAGAAACCAAAAATGCTGAATAAAAGAATAGAGTAATTACATCCTCCCAAAAAGAAAAGAAAGGCTCCGAAAGCAAGTATAAGGTTTCAATCTCCACTAATCATAGGATTTAACTCAACTCAATCAACTAGATTATTAATTCATAAAAGCTCGTGTAAGTGATCAATTTCAAGACATTAAAACTAGCTTTCAAAGAGGGATTATGCAACAGTTCGAAAAACACGGCTCAACACATGCATACTCAATCAACTAGCCATTTCAATGAACATGCTTCAAAA
>JAESVK010000316.1:22203-44012 GCA_017140935.1 Hamamelis virginiana | reverse complement strand
TTAATAAATATATATATATATATATATATATATATATATATATATAGATACGGACTTGATCCATTAAGGTCCGGACCTTAAATTAATTTAAGGTCCACTCACTATTTCTCACACAACCGATGGTATTTTGAAAAACCGACCGTTGGATTAGATAATCTTCTTATGTATTTTATGTCTGTCAAAAATCACAATGATTAGACAATTGGTTTTCAAATGATACGGACCCTAAGCTTAATTTAAAGTCCACTTTTCAATGTTCACTGGGATAGGTACTTTGAAAAACTGACCGTTGGATTAGATAATCTTCTTATGTATGTCATGTTTGCCAAAAATCACAGTGATCCAACGGTCGGTTTTCAAAATAGATATTGTTAAACAATTGTTACAGCATCCAATGGTAAATACTGTTAGAGTGTTCATGAACTGTATTTTGAAAACCGATTGTCGGATCACTATAATTTTTTATAGACATAACATACATAAGAAGATTATCTAATTCAACGGTCAGTTTTTCAAAATACCATCGGCTGTGTGAGAAATGGTGAAGTGGACCTTAAAATTTAAGGTCCAGACCTTAATGGATCAAGTCTGTATATATATATTCATATATAATTTTGGTCTAATAGAAAGCGGAAGAGAGATGCTGAATTTGATCACAACACACACACAGTGGGGTCAAGCTCCCTCTAGAATATTCTTTGCCTATTTGTAGATTGACCCCAATATATTTTAAAATAGCATATAAAGCCCCATTTAAAAAAAAAATTTAAAAACCAAATGTAATGTTTATTAAAATAGCATATAAGACCCCATTTTTTGAAAAAAAAATTACTAACATGCCCCGCCTATCCCGACCACATCCTGTCCAAATTCCTGTTGTATCTTTCACGTATCCATGCATAGAACTCAATATTTTAGATTCAGGATACTCCCCATGCATCTGTATACATTACAAATTCCATGCTTCACATCATACAAGTAATCAAATCCCAGAAAAATATACCTGACTAGAGAAAGTGATTCTAAACGAAAATACTCGTAACTTGGATTCTACCCGTGGGACCTTCATCAGCTCCAAGAAAAACTGAAATGCTCATTAACCATGATATTCGTTAGCAATCAAAATAGTATGTGTGAGTGCATTTATGATCAAGGCATTAGAAAGAACCTGTTCACACTTTCCAAGCATTTCCTTGACCCCAGTATAATTCTGAAAGATATTATAAAACAAGAAAGAAACAGAAGTAAAAAAAAAATCAAACATAGCTTTTGCAATTAACTAAGGATATACAGTGGTTTATACACTAGTAGAAAATATCACAAATCCAGAAGCCAACAGAATTCCTTTTTTTTTTTTTTTTTGTGCAATAAATTAACGGTTTCCTTATAGATAAAATAGTAAATTTTGATTGTTATAAATAAAAGATTCTGTACCTCATGAATTTTAAATTTTTTTTTTTAAACCATTTTTCACCAACATACTAACACAATATTTTGTTAAAATCTATAGCAGGTACATTTGCTCCTTCAACTTTTTCAGGACATTGTTGCGCTTCTTTAATGATTACCTTGTTTTCATTCACCAAATCAAACTTGTCCAAGTGATTTTTCAAGATTTTAATTTTTTATCCTTGATTTTTTGTCATTTCACTTTCTACTCTCTATCTATTGATTATGTTCTCTATATCCTCAGATTGTGCAGTTTTTGCACCCTACACACTACATGCTAGTTATGTATACATTTAATTTACAATATTTAGACTCAAAATCATGCATTATTTCTCTATTATCATTTTTATGATGTTTCATTGAAAATTTCTATATTTTGAAAGTAATTCCCACCATTTTTCCAAATCGATATCAACATCAACATAGATATTTATATCTCCGTGATTTTGGATTTCAATATCTCCACATTTTTTAACCCTTGATATTCTGTTGATATCAATATTTATCTATTGCTTATATGTATGGTGGTGCATGTGTGTGTGTTTGTATACATGTGTATTATGTGTGTGTGTGTGTTAAAAGCATGTGAGAATGCATGAGTGTAGGCATATGTGTGCATTTTTATGTATAAACATATATCTACGTACATAAGCATGTATGTCCATAGATGCGAGCAAGAGTATATATGAATGCATGTAAGTACATATATGAATGTAGATAGATATATCTACAATGAAAGATATTGAAGATTTTGCGTACACATGCAAGCATGCATATGTAGGAATATATTTTGTTATGTATTCCATTATTGTAAAGTAAATTGAGATCTTGGTATGATGGAATTTGATAGAGATCATTGTTAGAGAAGAAAATTAGGAAGCATGTAGAATGAACATAGTGAAAGGATAAAAATGTGCCCCTTTTATATAAGAGTAACGAACTAAAACAATGCAACTTGTGACAGCTTCATTCACTCTAAAAGTTTTTTTTATAAAAAAATAAATAAGAAAAGGTTCAATAATATTATGAGTACTTACCATTCTACAAGAAGAATTAAATGAAGAAAATGATGCAAGGAAGTAAAAACAATATAGCATTTACAAGTAATACGAGGCTTTGAACCTCAAACAGGAATTGAACACTTTCTGCAATTGTGTAATTTAGTCTAATTTAAGAGTAATGCTATATATCCCAAAAAACCATCCCAAATCAATCCTAGCCTTCATTTATTATTAATTAAAGAATTTGCTAAAAAAAAAAAGAAGGGTTAGATCAACCACCACATCATTTGGGATACACTTTTGAGACAACATTTTTGGGAGATATAGCATTTTCCCTAATTTAAATAATCAAAAGAAAAAATAGAAAATCCCATGCTCTACATATATTTCTTCCCAAGTTTCTTCAAAGAGTGCAAAAAAAAGGGGAGTGAAAAGAAAAAAAAAAAAAAAAAAAAAATAAATATATATATATATATATATATATATATATATATATATATATATATATGCATGAAATTTCTAATCCACAAAGTGAAATCTCATGCCATAGCTCAGCCCAAGATTGGAATGACACAACTTCAATTCCAAGTTGTAGTGCAATAATAAACTCATGCAAATACAAGCATGTAATAGAAGTAAAGAAAGAAATACTATATCCATAAGTGCAAAAACTCAAACTTATAGCAAATGTACAAAATACACCATCATCTCCATATTAGAGGTTCAAGTCCATTGCAAGTGCAACATCAAAATAAAGTAGCCATACACAAGCATGCACGCAAGCAACACACATACCCACCCACACCCACCTTCAGCATCTCCATTTCTTCTTTTGTAGGGCAGAATTTGATGAGGTTCTCTACTTGATCAATGTCTAAGGCTGCAGAATCCAAAGCGAGAATTGCATTCTGGAAACAATGCAGCACTTTGAATTTAGCAATATCAACTTCACAAAACATTCATAGAAAAAATTAACTTTAAAAACAGAGAAATTACTTTTACAACTAAATAATGGCTAAAAATTTAACTATCATTCAATCCATGGAAGCTCTTCACATTCATTTTTCCTTTCTAGGATCCCTTTTAAAATAATAGTGTTATAAATGTCAGATGACATGATAAATCCATCAATATATCCAATATCCAGGGTATCAACACCATTTTCACACAAAATCCAAAATGTCTATTAACATAACGAGATATCAATCAGACAGATCATCTATATCCTTGATATTATTAACATATTCATTATGTAACCAATATGATTTCTGGGTGTTTTAGAGTTTGTTATTCTGTTTTGCTTAGCTGTACAGTTAGCTTTCTTAGTTGCTATATATAGCTGAACTATGTAACTTTATTTTTAACTGAATAAAAGAGAAATCTTTTCCCCAATTCTCTATGTTCATTGTAATATGGTATCAGAGTGAAAATTCACTGCCCTCGATTCTTCAAGATCATCTAGTTATCTTCAAGATTAGTGATTTTCTTCTTGTTCTCTTCTTTTTTGATCTGAATTCCTTTCTCCTTCGTCTTCATGGAGACTTTGATTTCTAGTAATTCTTCATCAAATGGCAAGTCCGCCATTGATGATCCTTTGAGCCCTTATTTTCTCCATCATTCCGATGGACATGGTCTAGCTCTTGTATCGCAGCAATTAACTGGAGATAACTATGCCTCCTGGAGTCGAGCTATGATGATCGCTCTTTCTGTGAAGAACAAGCTTGGGTTCATCGATGGATCCATTGCCAAACCAGATGGTAACGATCTGAACCTTCTCAATTCAAGGATCAGGAACAATAATGTTGTTCTTTCTTGGATTTTGAATTCTGTGTCCATGGAAATCTCTGCTAGTGTAATTTTTTCTGAATCTGCTGCTGAGATCTAGATTGATCTCAAGGACCAATTTCAGCAAAGCAATGGAACCATCAGACTTATACTTGACCTTATTAAGGAGTCAAGCACCTTAATTCCCACTATCAAATGGAATACATTATGTCATTCCTTATGGGTTTAGATGAGTCTTTTGCTCAAGTTAGAGGTCAGTTACTATTGATGGATCCTATTCCACCCATAAACAAGGTGTTTTCTTTAGTTTATCAAGAAGAATGCCAAAGAAAAGTTGGAAATCAAGCTCATACAGGTTATGAGTCTACTAACAGCATGGCCTTTGCTGTCAAAAGTGATGACTCCAAGCGGTTCAGCAATAATTCTGATGTTCGTAATTCTGGATACAAAGGTCAAAAGAAAGATAGGCCATTTTGCACTCACTGCAACTTCCATGGACATACCATTGAGAAGTGTTATAAACTTCATGGTTATCCCCCTGGTTTTACACAGCGCCAGAGAGATGTTCACCAGTCCAGCAATAATTCTACTGCTGCTGTCAATCAAGTCTTGACTTCCCCTACCAGCCAGCCCATTCCTGAGCAAGCTAATACATCTGATGGCAATTTTTTCCAAACTCTCAACAACAACCAGTATCACCAGTTGATGACAATGCTCTCAAATCAATTGGCTTCCTTTGTCACAACCAGCAAACAACAGGATGTTCCCAGCACTTCATATACTGCAGGTATATGCTTCTCTGTTTCACTGGATCTTGCTCCCGGCACTTCATCTACAAAGTTTTGGATAGTTGACTCAGGCGCTTCTAGGCGCATATGTTCTAATGCCAATGCTTTTATTTCCTTGAGTCCCATCCAAAACTCCATGGTTACTTTGCCAAATCATACCAGTATACCTGTCAGTTTCAATGGAGATATTCAGCTAAGTTCGCAGTTGATTCTCAAAAATGTTCTATTTATTCCACAGTTCAAGTTCAACTTACTTTCTGTAAGTGCTCTTACGCGTGATTCACATTTTACAGTTGATTTCTTTCATGATTACTTTACAATTCAGGAACTCAACAACAGGAAGATGATTGGCAGGGGTGACAAGCTTGAAGACCTTTATGTTCTTAATTCAGATACCTTAAATACAGTTTCTTATGTCAATAATGTTTATGTTCATTTGTGGCATAGCAGACTTGGGCATTTATCTTTCAAATGTCTGGACACTTTGAAAAATCAGTTGAATTGCGACATTTCAAAGTCTAATAATAATGATATTTGCTACATTTGTCCTTTAGCTAAACAAAGGAGATTACCCTTTATTTCTCACAATCACATGTCCCATCTTCTGTTTGATCTAATTCATTGTGATATTTGGGGACCTTATCATGTGAGTGCACATTCAGGACACAAGTATTTTCTTACTCTTGTTGATGACTGTACAAGGTTTACTTGGATATACTTACTTAAACAAAGTCTGATGTTATTACTGTTATTCCCAAGTTTTTCAATACGGTTGCCACTCAGTTTAATGCTAAGAATAAGAGCTTCAGGTCTGACAATGCTAAGGAATTAGCATTTACTGATTTTTTTAATGAGAAAAGAGTTCTTCATCAGTTTTCTTGTGTCGATCGACCACAACAAAATTCAGTGGCTGAAAGGAAACATCAGCACTTGTTGAATGTTGCTCGTGCTCTCTATTTTCAGTCTCGTATTCCCATTCAATTCTGGAACGAGTGTGTGCTTACTGCTGTTTTTTTTTATAAATAGAACACCATCTCCTTTACTAAAACATAGAACTCCTTATGAACTCCTTTACAAATCTACTGTTGATTATGCATCATTTAGGGTATTTGGTTGTCTTGCATTTGCCTCTACTCTTCCTGCTCATAGGACAAAGTTTCAGCCTCAGGCTCGTGCCTGTGTTTTCATTGGCTATCCAACAGGCAAGAAAGGTTATAAGTTGTATGATGTTGAAACCAAACAAATTTTTGTTTCTCGTGATGTTCTTTTTCATGAGGGTGTGTTCCCTTTTCATTCAGTGACAGCTGCAAATGATCTTATGGATCATTTTCCAGATCTTGTCTTACCTGTTCCCTCACTTGAAGTTCCATCTATACCCCAAGCATCTTGTTTGCCTATTCCATCTTCTTCTTCAACTTCTCAACTTAATGCTTCATCTGTCCTAGTTCCTCTTCGACGTTCTTCACGAGTGACTACGGCTCCTTATCTACGAGAGTACCATTGTAATATGTTGTCTCATCATGACATGTCTGATTCCAAGATTTTATACCCTTTATCCAAATCTCTGTCCTATGACTCTCTTTCTGATTCTTATAAGACCTTTGTCTTGAATGTTTCTTCTCAATTTGAGCCTCAGTTTTATCATCAAGCAATTAAGTTTCCTCAATGGAGGGAGGCTATGAAAGCTGAACTTGAGGCTATGGAGTTTAATAAAACATGGTCTGCTGTTCCTTTGCCAGAAGGGAAACATACTATTGGTTGCAAGTGGATATATAAGGTCAAGTATAAGTCTGATGGTTCCATTGAACGACACAAGGCCCGATTAGTTGCTAAAGGCTATACTCAATAAGAAGGAGTGGATTTTATTTAGACTTTTTCTCCTGTGGCAAAACTGGTTACTGTGAAAGTTTTATTGGCTCTTGCCACGCGGCAAGCTTGGCATTTATTCCAATTGGATGTAAATAATGCTTTTCTTAATGAGATATATTTGAGGAGGTTTATATGGACATTCCTCTTGGCTATACTGGACAGGGGGAGACACATAATCAGCAAGGAAAACTTGCATGCAAACTGCATAAGTCCATATACGGACTCAAACAAGCTTCCAGGCAGTGGTATTCGAAGTTTTCTCATGCGCTTATTCAGTTTGGCTTTGTTCAATCCAAATCTGATTACTCTCTGTTCACAAAAACCTCTGGCTCTTCATTTGTGGCTTTACTGGTATATGTGGATGATATTGTCATCATGGGTCCATCTCTTACTGTTATTGATTCTTAAAGGCCTTTCTTCATAGCCAGTTCAAACTCAATGATCTAGGTCCCTTGAAATACTTTCTTGGACTTGAAATTGCAAAGTCCGCCAAAGGCATTGTCCTTTCTCAACAACATTATACATTGCAGCTTCTAGAGGATGCTGGTTTCCTTGCCTGCAAGCCTGCTACAGTTCCCTTGGATCCTAAAATCCATCTCAATGCCACTGATGGTGATCCTCTTACGGATATCACTCAATATAGACGCCCCATTGGCCGTCTCCTATATCTCACACTCTTCAGGCCTGACAGCACATTTGCTGTCCATAAACTGAGTCAGTTTTTAGCTCAGCCTCAGTTGCCTCATTTACAAGCTGTTCACCATGTTCTTCGTTATCTCAAGAATAATCCTGGCCAAAGGTTGTTCTTTTCTTCCTCATCTTCATTGCAGCTCAAAGCGTTTTCTGATGCTGATTGGGGGTCTTGTCTTGATTCCAGAAAGTCTGTTTCCGGTTTTTGTGTATTCATTGGAGACTCCTTGATATCTTGGAAGGCCAAGAAACAGTCTACAATTTCACGCTCTTCTGCTGAGGCAGAATATCGAGCCATAGTTCAAAGTATCGGACGGTACCGAGATGACTCGGACGAGTCAACCAGGTATCGGAGCTCACCTGGACGAGAACTCGTCCCGAGTTGAATTTCGCGGCGAAAAGAGGAAGACTCGTTCATCTCGGACGATATCTCGGCCGAGACGAGACAAGTTGCCGTGATATCGTCTTCTCGTCTCGTCTCGGCCGAGATATCGGCCGAGATGAACAAGTCTTTACCAAAGTACACGGACTTACCTCTGCGACTGCCGAGACCCTTGACCCTTCATTTCTTCTTCTTTTCTGTTTTCGTGGCCGACACCGGCGAGAAAGGGTTGTTGACTTGCTTCTGCTAGCCTGCGACTGGACCTCGGCTGCTCTCTGCTTTCTCGCCGTTGGCTGCTCTATGCTCTCTCGCCGTCGAGCTGTTTCTCTCGAGCTTTGCAGGCGGTGCGACTCTGCTTCTCTCGAGAATGGGTGGTCTTCGGTCTTCGTCTTCAGTCTTCAGGAGAGGTATGTTTAAAAAATCTTTTAAATATCCTGATTTATGTTATTAAATATATGGGTTAAATATTTGGTTTTGACTTTTCAAACTTGGATTAAATATCTAGTCTTCAGTCTTCAAGTATGTTTAAAAAATCTTTTAAATATCTTGATTTATGTTATTAAATATTTGGTTTTGACTTTTCAAACCTTGGATTAAATATCTAGGTTTTAACATTTTAATTTTTATAAAATCCATAAAAATTAATTTTATAATTTATAATTTTATTTTTTAATTAAATATATTATAAATATTATTGTTTAATTTTTCTTTACCATTTTTTTTACCATTATTTCAACCATCCATTCTCAAATCACCAATGTCGGTTGGCTATTTTGAGAAATCGATCATTGGATTAGATACTCTTCTTATACAAGTCATACATGCCAAAAATCACATTGATCCAACGGTCAGATTTTAAAATATCTCACTGTAAAAAACTGCAATATTTCTAATTATAATAATTTTTCACAGTGACATAATTTAGAAATCATCCGTTGGATCACTGTGATTTTTTGCATACATGATATACATAAAAAAAAAAAGTATCTAATCCAACAATTGGTTTATCAAAATATTAAATTGACACTGGTATTTTAAAAACGAATGGTAGGAATGATGGTAAAAAAAAATGATAAGGGAAACACAACCCTTTACATAAATAAGCCTAAAGTTTTTTTTTTTTTTTAAATAATATAATTTTTTTATACCATTAATCCCAAAGTTTTTTAACATAACAAATAAGCATATGAATTTTGAAATCTTAGGGACCTTACAGTATAAATTTCAATGCTACAATAGTGCGCTAGCGCATTTTTTTATGTTTTAAGTCATATCATGCACTCTAAATCATTTATTTTGCTTGTTTGATGGTTCCAATTTGATGGCCTGATTTTTTCTGATTTTTCTATGATTTTTTAAAATTTTTTTGAACATTATTTCATGCCTAAAGTTGCATCTCGCCCGAGACGCGACGAGTCGTCCGCGACCGCGACGTCCGCGACCGCGACGCGACGACGTCCGCGACCGCGACTTTGAACCATGTATCGAGCTTTGGCTGCTACGACCAGCAAATTGGTATGGATGAGACAATTATTGAAAGATTTTTGTGTTGATGTTCCTACACCAGATCTTATTTTCTGTGATAACCAGGCAGCCATGCACATTGCTTCCAATCCGACCTTTCATGAACGGACTAAGCACATTAAAATCGACTGTCATTTTATTCGTGATAAGGTTGCTGCAGGTCTTATTAAGCTCATGCCTATTCGTTCTCAGCATCAACTTGCTGATATGTTCACCAAGGCTTTACCTGTTTCTTTGCTTTTTCCACTTTCATCCAAGATGGCTATAAAAAATATTCACAGTTCATCTTGAGGGGGAGTTTTAGAGTTAGTTTTAGAGTTTGTTACTCTGTTTTGCTTAGCTGTACTCTGTTTTGCTTAGCTGTACAGTTACCTTTCTTAGTTGCTATATATAGCTGAACTATGTAACTTTATTTTTAACTGAATAAAAGAGAAATCTTTTCCCCAATTCTCTATGTTCATTGTAATAGGGTGTCAATTTAGTATTATCACCAATATCATTTTCTTCTCGTAATGTGTTTTGTTATGTACATCAACAGTTGTGTAACTTTGTTATTCTTCTTCCTTTCTTTGCTATTCAACAAAACACCAGTAGTAGTAGTAATATATTTTCCTACTATGTTTCCTCCTTTCTTATACAGAGTATTTAATTATTTGCCCTTTGGATTTGATAATAAACACCCATGTCTGTAAGTAGTACTAGCTTTGAACTATGTAAAGATTAATTTGATAAAAATTTCAAGAGCATTTTGTAGTTTCACTTTTTCTTGTTGGTAGGTAAGCAAAGGGAAGGAGATACAAGGTAAATATGTTGTTCAAGCCACAACGGGACTTGAACCCAAGTTTACAGTATTACCATTAACAGACCTTACCAACAAACTAGCTGCTAGCTAGCATCTGCGGCAGTAACCAAAATGAAGAAACTAGTTGTAGTAGCCTAGTAGGGTATCATGATATATTGCCCATGAATACAAACAATATTAAAAAGGAGTCTAATTAGTGGATGTATTAAATATGATCACCAGTATAGTTTTCCATCTAAACAATCACAAATTTTGTAATTCATAATATTCTCCTTTGCACCATTTTAGTTGTTTGTATATTTCTCTTTTAACACAAACTAAATTCCAATTGTTAATTTTCAATTTTTTCAAGAAAATAAAAAATCTAATTTTCAGACATCGATATTGATATTGATATATCCATCAAGATATCTACATAGTGGTATGCATTGACATTTAGTAAATCTAAGCATAGGAATTTGATCATTACCCTCACACTCCATAATCCCATGAATCATTCCAACATTCTAGTGATTACTGAAAACCCTCTATTTTTATTTTATTTTTTATTTTGGATAAATCAAGCAATTTATAGATAAGCCTCTTTAGAAAAAAAATGTCTGCAAATAAGAACATATCTTCATATTTTGTCTTCTGCAAATTTCCAAGTTCGCCCTTCTTGTTTCTATCAAAATGAAGCTCTAATTCTTTAAAGCCATCTACCACTACGTTGTCATTGAAAATAAATGCAAGGATGAACTACTCAACTACTGAGCATTTTGACGGCAGCCTATTGACCTAGCGGTGTGTATCCCACTTTCAGAGGGAGAGATTTCAAGTTTGAGTACATATAAGCGCATCAATTCCTGTTTGTTAGTATTAGGGGGTTTGGGATAGGGTTAGTTTCTATCATTTGGCCAGCAAGAAAAAATGTAATACTTGAGCAACCAAGAAAACTACTAAGCTTTGAAGTAATGTTGTTAACCATTCACCCACCAAAAAGCTTCTCTTCCATCTCAACAACTCATTTAATCAAATGTTTTTCAAGCCTCAATGTAATGTAACCTTAAAGTGAGAATTAATTAAAAATGTAATACTTGGGCACCAAAGAAAACAGCCAATGTTACATCAAGGGAAACCAAGCCTCATGTGCAATACTGCAATTCAAGCCTATCTTTTATAAGTATAAACCTCAATTTCAAGACATTGATATCCTTGAAAGCCCACTTGCAAGATTAAGATTTAACAAAATTTATGACACTTTTCCTTTCACATTACCACTATGATGCATGCAGAAAGAGACCCATGAGACAAACTATGAAACAAAAAAGGCAGACACTTTCCACCAAACTTTCAATTCGAATTACAGTAAGCTAAACATGTAGTATGAGAAAAGGAAAGATGAGCTTACAAGCATATCTGGAAGTGGAATTTTTATTTTTGTGAGCATTATCTCACAATTATATGCCCTGCGCAAGTCAACCTGGGAAAAGAAACAAATGAAAAACTTATATATCCAATTACCAGTAATTTTTGGACCTTAAGTACTCTTGAAAATAAAAATAAATCACAAATTTCAAAAGGTAAAAAATTTATTAAAAAAAATAATAATAAATAAAGAAGAAAAAGAAGAAAACATGCATCTTAACCAAAAGTATAATATAAAAAAAAAATAAATAAATAAAAATTAGCGAGGAGTATTAAGTTGTATTATGATAGATACACTAGTGTGTGTGCCCAATTTGGAGAGGTTACACTATATTTTTGAGGATAATAAATATAATTTCACATTAGATTGTACCCTCCACTATAACAACAAGATGTGCTAACTTCCTTTGGTTAGTTTTAGAAAATGCTCAATGCTATGATGAAGCTAGATTCAACAGTTAAAGTAGAAATGTGGGACATTTAGGAGGCATTCGGCAAAATTCCCTAGGATATAAGTCCTTTCCTTTGTGAAGAAGTGATTCCAAAGATAGACTATTTAAGGGGCCATTTAGAAGAAAAAAAAATGGAGTTAGGTGAAACATAATGTTTACCTAGTTTACTATTTTTAAAATTACAAATATCATCATTTTATTATAGTAGTACTAAATTTCCATACCCACTTTAGTCACTATATCATGTCTAATATCCGACAACATTCTTTCCGGATTGTGGGCAATGGTTCCAATGTTAATTATTGGAAAGATTGTTAACCACGCAGACAAAAAAATGGCCTAGCCCACAAACTGGCCCAACCGACCGAACCAAACTAAGAGTTTAAAACCAAAGCAAATGGTTTTATGAATTTCTTAGTCAGTTTCAGTTCTAGTTTATGCTTATTGAGGTTCTCAATTCGGTGCCAAAAATCCATGCTAAATCAGACGAGCCACCGAGTTCACGCCTACCAACAAATATACAACAACCAAAGATTCACCGCTTATCAGAACAAAATATCGCCTAATTAGCATCGCTAAACCCAGTCACAGACAGAGAAGTTAAAGGCTTATACAATAAACATCAGCCAGGACCCTTCAAGTAAAGCAAAAAATGACATATAGTATCAAAGTGAGGCCGACAAAGAGCATGCATGAACTGACCCAAACTCAATGACAGACTAAGAAGAACCATTAGCTAACACAATATTATGGTCAACTAGTGTCAACTCAATGAATAAAGTAAATAAGCTAGATATATTCTAGTTAGCACTAAAATCAATAACCAAACTAGGTAAGATGGAGTCATACAAGCAAGGTTTACCTGGATGAGCTAGAGTGTTAGCAGTGAAAAGACAGGTAGGTGGTGGAAGAGTAATTGCAAAGCATAAAATCTAGACTAGAAGCTTACTAATCTGAGTATAAAATGCATCATGATAACAAAAACTAGAAGCTACAAATTCAATGCAAGAATATTGCGACTCGGTAGAGCCATCACTAACATGATTCACATAAGTTGGCATGTTATGTTTCACAAAACAATTTGGTTCTGTATGATTAGTACCACCACAATAATCACACTTCCTATCACCTCGTCCACCAGTATGACCACCACCACGGAACCGGGAACCACTACGAGAACCACCACGGCTGCCACTGTTAGAAACTTAGGTAGTGTTTGGCGTAACTTCCTACAAATGAAAGTCATTTTTGAAGAAGTTATTCTTATGATGAACTTTTTCAAAAGTCATTTAGGAAAAAAAAGGGTGTTTGGCGTGATCATATTTTAGAAGTCCTTTAAAAGTGTGGAAGTTATGCTTCCTCCAAACGTGGGTTTTCAAAAGCAGTCTTTTTTTACTTCTTCCAAATGGACTTCCAAGTAACTAACTTTTCATAAAAGTCCATTTTGAAGACTTCACCAAACACAAATTTTTTTCCAAAATGATTTTTAAGGCTAAGAAGCCCATATGGAGCCTCCCAAAAGCTACGCCAAATGCCACATTAAGTAGTAGAATCAAAAGAGGTAACAGTGGGGCCAATCACAGTTAAATGCTTGCCCTAAGGATGAATGCCACAATCGAGAGTAAGCATTGGCAGTTGTAGGTAAGGTCTCATTAGTAAGAATCTAATCCTTAAAGCCACGAAGATCGGGATCTCAACCAGAGAGTAATGAAGCGATCATAAACTCCTCCCAATTGTGCTTTTGCTGCTCCAAATCAGTAGTAATAGGTTGATACTACAATAACTAATTGCACATATTCTTGAGAATACTATAACACTCAGCTAAATGCTTTCCAGTTTATTTAGTGGTGAAGATCTTACAACTTATAAACCTAAGAAATATTGCTTTGATGGAAAAAGACTCAGCAATAAAATCTAAAATCTTTTTAGAAGAAGAATCATAAGATTCAACAATCATAGCAATGTGGAATTCCATACTATGCCACTGTGAAGCGAAGTCCCACATCGCCTAAGTATGAAAGTAATGTGCTGTATATAAGCGTGAGGGCACCCACACCTCTCGAGCTAGCTTTTGGGGTTGAGTTCTACCCAAAACCGTGTATCATGGTATCAGAGCCGGCATACCAAGGGATGGATAGGGTGCGTGTCCCTGGCCTGCACGCGGCAAGTGCTGCCGAGTGAGCACGCTTCGCGTGAGGGAGGGTGTGAAGCGAAGTCCCACATCGCCTAAGTATAAAAGTAATGTTCTGTATATAAGCGTGAGGGCACCCTCACCTCTCGAGCTAGCTTTTGGGGTTGAGTTCTACCCAAGACCGTGTAACAGCCACAACCATCCCATAACCACAGAGTCTTCACAAAATCATTTCCTCAAGAGTTGGATCACTAGTAAGAGGAGCATCGGTAGTCGAATATTTTAATTTCAGCTTCTCATGCAATATTTTGACCGCTCGGCCCTTGCCAGGTAATTCACACCATTCAACTTCTTCAGAGTAATTAATTTAGGCATATCATCATCCTTAATAATTGAAAGTTACCCTTCAACCATAGTAGCTAATTTTTCTTCAATCATCTTAAAAAATAAAAAATAAAAAATAAAATAAATAATTAAGATCTATTAAGGAGAAAATCAATAATAAGAGGGAAAATCACTCCAACAAGCTTCCAAAAAGCAAAAGAAAAGTCCACTGTAAGCACCAACCTCAGAAATGAAAACACACCAATTACTCACACCAATTACTGGTCCATAACCAGCATTAGCAACAAAAAACACAATAGCCAACCTCAAAAAAATTGTGTAAATTTGCACCACGAGCATCAAAACTTCAAACAAACCAAAAGTGGATCCTCCACAATGATCGAAAAACTAATGGAAGATTCCAAAAATCATTAAAAAAAACTTAAAACACGTATCAAAAGGCTCCCAAAATTTTGGGAAAAATCACCATATTTCCAAAGAGGGTGGGGAGACCCTACCCATGAAGTCGCTGGATTTTGGAGCCCCAATAGCCACATTATCTCTGTCAGACGTCCAGTAATCTATTACGGCACTGAGTGTACCTGAGTTTAGATCAAAACCTAGCTTTGATACCAGACTCCGATCTCCCCCCCCCCCCCACCCCCTCTCCCTTTTTTGAGTTGCGAGCGAATGAAAATAAATAATGAGGGGAAAAAAAGCTCGACCCTTCAAACTCTTGCCCCTCAGCCTATATGTGGTACCACTCACCCAACCGCAGCTCTCCATCACAACCATCACTCAACTAGAAATTTCCCTTTGCTAGAAGCACTTGCTCCCATTGAGATCCTGTAACAACACACTTGGGCCTTCTTTCTCCATCACGGAAAACCCTTTGTGAGCCTTCCTCCTCATTTCTTCAAACAATCCACATTTGATAACAAAAACCAAGCCGTTACAACCTCTCCTTTATTATTGCTTAAAATCCCCCCTCCCCCGGCGCCTAAAGCCCAAGCCCACTCACCCTTTCACCTAACCTACACCTTGTGCCACATGCCCCCTGCCCCCCTCCTTATCCCCTTCATTCCTATCTAGAACCATACTCCTCTCTCTTTTTCTTCCCCTCTCCACCTTTCTGAGTCTACTACCCCCTCTCTTCCCTACCAATTGCAATCCCACCTTCAGAATGTATGCCATGTACTCTATCGTAGCCATTCTCAGACAAATTTTCTCTCACTTAATCACATGTAAGGTGCATGGGTTTTTCCCCACTCTTGGTTTTCAAATCCACGTCACCTGCTGCCATATCTACCTTGACACGCCAAGCCATACGTCACTCCTTCAGAAAGTTTCTCTACTTTCGATGTTCCTGTCAATCTTTGGAGCAAGCATCATCTTTGGTATCTTTTATTTGCTGATTTGGATCTTCTGAGTGAGCAGTGATTGATGGAGTACTAAGGATAATAAACTAGAACATATTAATAACGAGTTCATTATATTCTCATTAGGGTTAATGAATTTTCATTAGAATTCAAGTTAGTTTGAGTCTAATTGTATAATGTAAAATGAGATGGGAATAATTCAGTCAAGCCTATAGGTGGATTAGAATTTGAATAACTTAGGCTAAATGTGAGTAAGCTAGGAGTGGACTAAGGATTTGTTATTGGGCATATTGGTGTTTTGCTTGGCTTTTATTAGTCCATTTTTCTTGTCTTGTCTTTTGGGCTTGAGTGGTTACTGGTTAGTGGTTTGGCTGTGGGCCATTTGATGCTTGAAGCCTATGGTTTGGGGCCTTGATTGTTTTTATTGCTGATAAGCCTTGAGGGTACACTTCACCAAGAGGGTTGGCTTATGGGCTATTGACCATATGTGATTTTTATGACCTTAGCCCATGAATTGGGCTGGTATACCAACAAGCCCATTTGTTTGGGCTGCTAGGTGGCTTGATGGAAAGCATGCACCATGGGTAGAAGGCTAGGTGTCATGTAAGGAAGTTGCATGAATGTCCATTTGTTACCATGCATGAACCTTTGGGGGAGGTTTGTTTTACAAGCCTAGGGTGAGTTTTTGAGCCCATAGTTTTCCTCGTTTTTAGCTGACTACAAGTTGGGTTTCTTAGTGGAAAATATGCAACACGATTTTTTTTGGGGGGGCGCCGCGGGGGGAAGGAATGAGAAATTGCTGCAAACTATAGAGAGAGTGAGAAACTCAGGTAAATTCAGGTGGGGGATTCAAATCTCTTCAAGCTTTGATCCCAATTGCTTTTGGTTAGGATTACCTTTTTCTCATACCCATATTGCTGAACTAGGAGCCCTAGGAGCCGTTTGGTGACAAAACAGTGAGTTGGGGAGCTTGAACCAACTCAACAATGGCTTCCTCGAATTTGCAGTCGTTATTATATATATCTATAATTGTTATTCATGAGTGATTTATTTACCCTAGCTTACTTATCCATCCAAGAGCATGCTTGTCAAGTTTCATGATTTTTCTCAAACCATATTATTTATTTTGAATTAATGACTTGGAGAAAATTCCTCATAAATAGGTTATTTATCAAAAAAATATGAGGTTTGTTGGGGATGAAAGAGATTGGTTTTAAATGAATTAAGAAATTGCAATCGCCCGATTTGAGTAAGAAATGAAGGAGTTATTTAAGTTTCAATGTTCTGCAAAAATCTGGAAAAAAAGGGTGAAAAAAACTTGGGCTGGAGTTTGACAGTGAGGACAGGCAATCATGCCCCGTATTCACACGTGCATGCAGGCCATGGGGCACATGCCAAGGTTCAATTTTTATATAAAAAATATTAAAAAAATAATATTAAAAAAATCAAGGAAAAACCATAGAAGAATGATGGTGTAGACTTGGGGCCTGTTTGATTCCTCTGAGTATAGGTTTGAAAATACCTAACTATGGAGGGGTTTTTCTAAGGCATTTTTTCTTACATAAGCATATAAATTTCTAATCAAAACAAATACTACACTTAATTACTAGTATGGCAGAAGTTTAAGGACCTTTGTACAGGGTTAAATATAAAGGTTCAGAGGTATGAGAATTTTGGGAAAATAAATTTAGCATTTTTTTTATAAAAAAAAAAAAATTTGCATTATTTACTTGGTACGTAGATAATAATTGAATTAGTAATTTTAATAGCATGGGACAAAATGAGTTAGTAAATTTGGTTTAATTGCAATATTAACAAATATTGAATTAATTATTGTTGCCAGCATAGCATATATGTTATTAAAAAAGCTCTATTATATTTTGGTGTTCTTGAGCATGTGGATATGCATGTTTATATGACGTTAGTATTTTTATTAAGTAATGTTAAATATGCAAAAAGGGAATACGAAGAATTTAATGCAATTACCCATGTGTTGATATTTCGATAGATGATGTGATGATTCTCATTTGAAACAATAGTGCCAAATTATTAAGTTTAAATTTGAGGTGATTGTAAGAAGATGCTTGGTTGAGAATGCAAATACTATTTAAATGTGAATTCATTGGTGTTATTAATTTGGAATAAAATAATTTAGAAATGCATCTGGCTTGATCCCTATGAGTTCAGGGTGCATACGAAATCTAGGAATGTATTCCTAGATGCAGTCATGCAGCCAAATGCTATTATAAACAACATATTTTCTCCATAAGCCATTAAGTCATTTCTATGTGATGATTGCAAGTATTGAACCTTCACATGGTTCGGAAATTTCAAATGACAAAATATCTAGAGAGTTCACACAGTTGGGTTTCACTAAATGCTAGAGATGGCAATGAAAGTAAGAGACAATCCCAGTTGGGACGGTAAAGTGGAATGCCTCTCAAGAAAGATCACCTTGAAAGTTTATGTGGTTGGAGATTAGATATATTCACTTATAAGTTCTAAGGAGAAAGATATTCTCTAGAATGTTGAATCAATCATACAATCTATTAGAAGAATATGCATCAGTCTGGGTAGCTTTCTTATTAATCTCTACAATTATTTTATTTATCCTGAAAAGCTAAAACTTTGAAACAATTAATATTGAGAAAATTAAATATACTAGTAAAGGTTCTTTCATAGTAGAAATTTAAAGGCGTTACAGATATTCCAGTTCTCTCTTTCTTATTCTACATCCCCTCCTTTCAGACCCCGGCATCAGAGTGATCTCTGTCTCCTTGTTTATCCTCATCCCTCCTCTCTGCACCCTTTCAGCATTATCTTTATTTGGAAAGGCCAACAAAAGCCTCTCTTCATGCATCTTCAAAACCCTTACTCCAAAACAAATAGTCCACACCCAGTTTGCCCATAATTCTACCTCTTTGACCGAATCAAACCCCTCCCCTAAAATCACTACCAAACATTTCTGCAAAAACTTCTCCAATCTTCTTATTCCCTTTTGATCTGAGAAACTATATAGACATATCATCTCCTCACTCAAGGGTAGTTTCCGCATCTCAACTACCTGTCTGTAGCTCTTCCCAAACCCAGCCCCCTTCTCACCTTCAAGTTCTAACACCTTTCCCTTCCCCTTCTGGTCATCGCTCCCCTTATTCTCAATTGAGAACTACCTTGGCCCTTTTAAATTTTAGATACTTTTCTTTTTGTTTTGTTTTTATTTTCAATTAGCTAGAGTTGCTGGGGACTAGCAATTAGTTAGTTGGGGGGTGTGATGAATGAGGAATTATAGGCTTTCAGATGTATAAGTGACTCATTTGTACCCTTTCACCTTATGCAATTCGATTTAATTACATGCAAATTACTTACAATGTTGATTTTCTCATTTTGTACGTTAATTATAGTTAAGGGAAGCAAATTAAGATTAAAGGATGCTACAGGTAGTACTTGGAGGCCTTGTGAAGGCTTGAAGGAGCTTAAATGCAAAGAAGATGAAAGCCCAACCGGTTGAGGAACATTTCCAACCGATTGAGAGTTGCAGAGAGCACTCCCAAGACAAGCCCAACCGGTTGAACAATAACCTCAACCGGTTGAGAGTTACAAAGCACAATCCCAAGAGGTCGCACTTTCAGTTGGTCGAGAAGTCCTTAACCGGTTGAGCACTAATTCCAACTGGTTGAGATGTGCAAAAATGGAAAAAAAAATTATGGGAACTCCTTGGATTTGCTGAGGTCACATTGGCCGTTTCATGTACTTACCCTAATTGGTAGCATGTAAAAGCATCTCTTGCAAGACAATCTTCTCTCTCTCTTCCTCCATTCTCTTCTCTTTCTCTCTTAGGTCTTCAAGGGTTCATAGTTTTAGGATTTACATAGTTGGTTTTCATAGTAGATTTACATAGTTTTTAATGCAAAGTTTAATTCATTTTATTATTGTAAACACTTAATTTCTCTGGTAAACACTTTCTATTTCCATTTTTAATACAAACTGTTCAGGTATTTTCATTCATACATGGCTAGCTAGACTTCCAACCTTAGGTTAAGGTTGGAATCTCCTCCCACTGATGGTCATGGTCTATTTTCTCTCTTGATTTGAATTGTTTGAAGATTTTCGTTAATTGATTCCTTATTTGATAATTTAATCTATCATCAACTTTGATTAAGTGTTAACAATTTCTTTGGTACATTTAATGCTTAGATAAATGGTGATTAAATGTTTGATGAAATGCCTATGAAATCAATTAACATTGATCATATTATTAATGGTGAAATTAGGGTGTTTATTGCTAAACTATCATCCAATCTGGACCTGGCATAGCCTTAAAGTTACTTCAAATCTATTAATTCTCAATTTTCTAATCACAACCATTCACACTACATTTTTTATCACCCACCTACCATGTTACCTACCACCTACTAGAGTCTTAGCTTAGGTAGAACCTTCCTTGGGATTTGATACTTGAGGGAAACTGTGAAGCGAAGTCCCATATCGCTTAGGTATGAAAGTAATAAGCAATATAAGCGTGAGGGCTCCCTCACCTCTTGAGCTAGCTTTTGGGGTTGAGTTCTACCCAAGTCCGTGTAACATGGTATCAGAACACCAAGGGATGGGTATTGTGCGTAACCCTGGCCTGCACACGGCAAGTGCTACCGAGTGACCACGCTGCGCATGAGGGAAGGTGTGAAGCGAAGTCCCACATCGCTTAGGTATGAAAGTAATAAGCTGTATATAAGTGTGAGGGCTCCTTCACCTCTTAAGCTAGCTTTTGGGGTTGAGTTCTACCAAGACCGTGAAACAGAAACATCATTTTATACTACTTGGGAGACCTCTTATACTTGAGAGTGAGATTGCACATGTGAAGCATCAACCACTATATATTCATCATATTTGTTTTCTCGAACCTCCATGCTAAACTTTCTATCTCTATCAATCCATCTTTGGAGTAGACACCCATGATACTCCTTTTTTCTTCCCAAAACCATACCCTCTCTAACCCACTCCACCCCCTTCTCACCAAGCTGAACAAATCTACAAAAAAAAAAACCCTCCCCTCTCAATAACCTGCAGCCCAACGTCTTATCTAATGAAGTCAAGCGTCTTCGATTTAATCTAAATCACTCTCCTTTCAATCTTGGCTCTCCTTATAGATTTTACTTCCATTAATTTCTTATTGAATTTCTCACCATTTCAATTACAAATTGCCAATTAGCCCTTGCAGTTACTAGGTTCATTGTTTCGTGTGGCATTTTACAGATGAAGAAGCAAAAGCTTAAAAAAGAACAGAAGAGGAAAAACTGAGAAGGCTTTGTTTTGATTCCATTTTCTTCCCCTCTCTACTTCTTTCCTCTTTTTTCTTGTATTTCCTCTTGATCTCTCCTAGTTCCCAAAGAACTAACAAAAACTTATCGAAGATAACAATTGGAGGTTCTAAATTTAGACTGAAGTCTCAAACTTTTGCTTACGTTAGTGATGTACAACGCTAATGTCAGCACTCTATGCAAATAAAGAGATAAGGCCCAAAAATTTTCACCATGAAGATTTTTGGTGTGCTAAATATTTCTATGGTGTCTGTTTAAGGAATTGAAGCCCTTTACAAGGCCATAGCCCCACTCATATAAGACAAGCTAAGCTTGAGGAGATGCAGATAAAGTTAAGCACGCGAAAGAGAACATATATTTTGCCTAGGAATTCAGATAGCTAATAACTCCCCAAAATTAGGGCCATAAAACTCCAGCACTGGAAACAAATGAAGGACTATGATTTTATACTGATTTTTTTTTTATAAAATAAAAAAAAAAAAAAAAAAAAAAAAAAAAAAAAAAAAAAAAT
>JAESVK010000316.1:5928-21803 GCA_017140935.1 Hamamelis virginiana | reverse complement strand
TCACATACCAATTGCACTTTCTCGGGTTTGTTGATATTAGAACCACGCCGTCCTACACCTTTGCCAGTGGCACTCCCATCTGAAGCAGAAGCTGCTGAGAACAGACTTTCAAGTTCTGATATATCTATTTCAGGGGCCCTGCCAAAAACTTTCAATCGGGACATCAGAAATTTTACAAGAAAACTGAAAAAAAAAAAGGTGGAAAGAAAATTAAAACCAACTAGAAGGAAAACACCTAAGCAGGTAGATCTGCACTTGGTACACACTATCGCATATGGAAAGAGGGTGTGAAGGTAAAGGCAACCTGTGATTAAACATAAAAAGGCTTCTCTATGTTTAACATCAGTAAGTGTTATGGGGAAAACATGAATGCCATACACTCACATGAACCTATGGCCAACTATAGAGCTAGTAAAATGTCAAAAGTTACATTGTTCAAGGGATGTAAACAAATCATTCATGCAACTTTTCTTGATGCTAATGGAATAGGGTCATGAATTTGATCCAATAATATATTTCACTATCTACAACAAAGCGAAAAAATACATATAAAATGAACAATAAAATTTTGATGTACAAATTTCATATGCACGTACCTTGACTGATTTTCCTGTTTTTGAGAATCTGCCCATAGACTCCCATGCATTGCTCGAGTAACTTTAACCCAATGTAAGGGCTTCAATGAAGCTCTCTTAGGGGCAATAGCAGTACCTCCAGCACCTCGACCTCTTCCATGACTTGTTGGGGCTCTTCCTCTTCCAGTAGATGGAGGTGCTGGCGGTGGCGCAATGGAGCCCTTTGTTCCAGGTGGTGGAGGTGGACCAGGTATTGTGCCACGTCCTAGAGGTGGAGGAGGTGGGACACCAGGAGGCTTTGGTGCTTGTGGTGGAGGTGGGGGGGTTAAAGCATGCCGAGCAGGTCCAGGAGGAGGTGGAGGTGGAGGTGGCCTATTGGCACTACTAGGATTACGACCTAAAGGAGGTGGAGGAGGTGGAGGTGGTGGCCCACAAATTGAACTATTGGTAGACGTTGTACTCAAAGGGGACAGTGGTGGTGGTGGTGGTGGTGGTGGTGGCGGCGGTGGAGGTGAAGGATTTCTATTGGAGACACTGGGGAGTGGAGGTGGAGGTGGAGGTGGAGGTGGAGGTGGAGGCCCTCTATTAGAATTACTAAGGGGAGGTAGAGATGGATGGCTTCCATTAGAGACAATATCTGGTTGAGTTCTACTAGAACTAAAAGGCAGTGGCGGAGGTGGAGGTGGGGGTGGCGGCAGTGGTGGGCGATGAAGAGATGACTGAACAGTTTCAGTAGACACTTGATCTGAAGGTGCTGGCACGATATTACAATGTGGACCATCACTTTCAAACGGTAAAAGCACCGAATCAACAGTGTTCTGTATCAATGATTCCATTTGATCTGCAGGAGGCTTGGGGACAATATCGGATGCTTCATCTGAAGCAGGATCCTGAAAAGCGGGATCATCAAGGAAATTCATCCCCAGGGCCATAGTGTTTGTTAGGTTATTAACCTTCTCAGACTCAAAATCCAAACTATCAGCAGTACTAGATGCATTATTTTCTTCTTCAGAGTCAGCAGGTGACGAATATGAACTCACTTTACTTTGTAATCTTGACAGTTCCTTCACATCACTTAAGACAGAAAGTTGTTTGAGTAACCATAAAGCAGCATCGTCGCTGTTATCAACCCATTCAACACCACTGAACAGATCTTGAACCCTAGAAAAAGCTTCAATGGGCAACCCACCTTTCTCCTCACCATTCAAAATTGAAGTTGGAGCTCTAGGGGGAGAGATGCTCTCAACCTCGCCAAATAGAACCTGAACATAACCATTTAAAATCAGATGTATTTACAATTTTGGGAGAAAAAGGAATAAAATTTCTCACCACTCATCCTCAGTTTTCAGAAATTTTCACCTCTGCTCGAAAACCTTTCGGGTACCGCTCCTTAGAATTCCAAAGAATGTCCAAGTTCTCACTGTTCAGCATTAATATGTTGGATCGGATAAAAGCAGTGTTGAACATTATACGAAACATCATAACTTCCCTTTCTAGATCCAAGTCTGAATGGACACACTCCAATACAACATCTCCTTGCACCAAACACTGAATGTCGATTTTAATTACATCACAGTCTGCCTGCAATATGAGAACATTCATATTGGCATTAACAAATATCAGAAATATCAACTAACATAAGATGACCATGCAAAAAATTGACTCTTACCTGCCGGTAATAACGTAGGGATTTATTCTTCTTGGGCATGGAGAATAACATCTGGGCTGACAATCCACCCTTGCTATGGAGATTTCTACCAAAAATACGGATTATTGGCCTGCATCCATTATGGGTATCAAAGCTTGGAATGGCTCGAAGGATGACACAATCCAGAGATAGTGCTCGCTCAGGAGGGGGCCACTCCGGAGATATATTTCTTCTTGCTACATACTGAAGGTAACGAAGCTGTGATGGGAATGGGTTCAACGGAGACAAAAGCTGTAAGAAACCTTTTGGAGCCTCTCTATGGACAATTTCAAGAGTCTTCTTCTCTCCACCATGCAATTTTCTGAAAATCAAGAAGCTAGCTAAAAGGAACGCTAAGAGTGGCCAACCCCCTCTCTCACAATGAAGCAAAATAATGTTCTGCTGATTCCCGAGCGAAAGCCAACTATCGCAAACTCGAAGAAAATGCTGAATTAAAGACAACGGAAGGAGAGGGCAGCCCTCGTACTGTCGTGGGTAGTCCATGACAGTGACATCATACTCGCACAAAATTTCAGCAAAATGGCTCCTTCTCTCACCTTCACGGAAATTGAAGCTGAGAAAGGATGACTCGGGGAATTCTTCATGTAATTCAGTTATGATTTCGTGCAAATAAATTTGGTACATTTCATCAGGCAAAACTTCGGTGGAAAAGCAGGAATCAAAAACTGCATATAGAAATGAATTATAATAATGGGTAAATGTAACTACAACAACACATTACACATAATATACAATGAGACACTAGCAATTCAGATTAGAGAATGAAGCATATTACCATACACTCTGTCAACAAATTCAAGCAACCCATCTGGAGGTCTTCTGTAAAAAAATCTACTGAGTAGGGACATATTTGACGACCAAACACCAAGTGTGTATAATAGCCCAATGAACCAAAACCTGAAGACATAAATATTGCAAAACTCAGTTCTGACCTTTCATTTTTCGTCTTCACTATTGTTTGATATCAGACCAAAAAAAGAAAAGGAAGGAACATTATGCTCTGTTCGGGTGCTGAGAAATTGATGGAAATGAAACGAAAATGAAATCTTGAATTTTGAAATATTTCACTATTTTGGAGTTGAGAAACAAAGCCCTCCAATCAATTGGACATCAAACAACTATTTCTTCCCCCTTTTTTTCTTGGAAACCGAAGCAACAGAAAATGTAAGATTCGAAAATTTATTTTCCTTTCTTCTCCTACTTTTTCTATGCAGCCAAACGAAGAGTAAAGTTATACAGATTTGCTGCGAATCCAATTATTCTTTAAGCCAGTGCTCAATATATGAAAAGGATCAGAGAAATGTAATTGCAAAACAATAATTGAGTAAAAATAAAATTGAGATATAAAGAAACCCTTACGAACCTGAGCTGAAATGAAAGAGAGGGATTCGTAGATTTGAGGCGGAGAGGAAGAAGCTTGGGAGATTCTTCAGGTGAGTTCTTGACCCAGACTGATGAGTTCAATGCTTCCTTGGTACATACTTTTGCCTTTCGTTTCCAACTTCGAAATTTCGAATTGTGGAAGCAGATTACTTTTTTTTTTTTTTTTTTTTTTTCTCTTTTATTTTTGGCTTGCCTTGGCGAAAATTTCAAAAATCACTTTTGGGAAAATATCCAAATTATCACTTATACCGAATATCCTACCCAAGAAACGCATGACGGCATTTAATCTATCAATTAAACCAGCTGTAGGGCAAATAAATGTACAAAAACTGCTCATTATACCCACCAATTAATAAAAAGAAAAATTATAGAGAGGTCTCTTCTCTCTTCCTTTTCCAATTCTCAAAACACATATTATATATTGGGTGCAAGCCTTTATTGCAATTTAAAACAGTGAATGGATTTTAGTGTTGCCAGTCAAGAATGGGGCAATGGAGAAGGGTTGTCAGTTGTATCACTTATTTTTCTGTGTGATGGAATAGGTTGTAGTTACTATTGGGTTTAAAAAAAGGATGGCGCCATTATAGGAATGGTTCAATGGAGGTCCTTTAATTTAAATGTATAAAGAGTAACATATACATTTGTATGGGATTGATACAGAGAGAAGGTGGTTAATAATGAGAAAAACTATGAAAGGAAGCGGGATGTAGAGAGAATGACTTAAACCTTTGTATCCTGAGGTTATTTTTGATATTATGAAGTCTGTAAAGAGGGAAAAAAAATTAAATTTTAAATTTTTATAATGAGTGTAAAAAGAATGTGGATGTGGATAGCAATATCTGTGGTGCAAATAAAACTACCCACCTTCCTTCAAAACCCTAAAATAAAAGCCCTTTTTTAAACAAAAATGCCTTCTTCCTCTCACAGTCCTTTGTAAAGTAATAGAACTACATCAATCCTTGGGTAGCAAAGAGGTGGTACGATAAAGTGAGATAGTTCATAGTATTGTGTTGAGATTGAGAGGTGGATCTAAGAGCATCTCCAATAAGGAACTCCCATTTGAGGTTTCCATTTCCATATTTGGGAATGGTACAGTGCTAAAATGGTGATACAACAGAATATTGAAGACAAGCTCACCAACAACAAACAACCTTCCAAATCTGTGTTAACGTGTCACAAAGACAGTGCTAGGAAAATAGGCAACCAAGTACTCGATCTTCGCAAAGAGAGAAACTTAGGAAAAAGGGTGAAAACTCTCAATTAAATTCTTATTAATTCATAAATTGTTTTGCTAAGACGGCTACAAGCATATTTATACTAAAACAAAGCTTAGAAATCCTAATACTGCTGAAATAGGGAAAAACTGAAATAAAATGAAATTTGCCAAAAAAGGAAACATGATAAATAAAGATAAAATATGCAAATATATTCCCTAAGGATCGCTACGGAATCAACAGTTTGTCAAACGAACTTCTGTAGAGAAAGTAATTGGTAGGCAAAATCTTTCCATAAATAGCAAAATCACTAAATCGAAGGCCTAAACGAAAGAATTTGCCCAAAAAGCAGCATACGTCATAGCATTAGCAGTGTCTTGTTCGTCTTGTTGTTTCCACTCAGACTACCAATTTTTGTGCAATTCCGTCACCGACGACTTTCAATCCTACTAGTCCATTTTCTGATTTTATCCCAAAATTGCCCCCAAGCCCCAACTCTGCTTGGGCCCCTTTTTCCTGTCCAGCTAATCCATAAAGTCTTGGGCCAGAAGCCCAACCCAGTCTGCATCATCATCCCCTAGTTGGAGAGAATTCGCCCTCGAATTCTCAATTTGATCATCCGAATTATCGCCATGATAGGGAACCAAGTGCTTAATATTAAACACATCATGTGTACGAATGTGGCTGGGCAGTTTCAACCATTATGCATTGGGATTTATCTTCTCCACAATTTCCACCAGACCAATCTTTCTAGCAGCAAGTTTGTGGTACTCCCCTACAAAGAAACGATCTTTAGTTAACACAACATAAACATAATCACCTTCCGCAAACTCCACCAACCTCCTCTTCCGGTCAGCATCACACTTATACTTGGCTATGGCATCCTCAAGATGTTGATGTGTAGTCTGATGGACCTCCTGAACATTCTTAATAAAATCTTCAGCCTTTCCATTAATACGAGTCAAATCAGGGTCAGATTCAAATCAAGAGGGGATCGCGGATTATACCTATAGTTAACATAAAACGAACTAAACTGGCTGTTGTGATTAACAGAATAGTTGTATGCAAACTCAACCTGATATAGTCTCTGATCCCAGTTCTTACCATAATCTCCTGCCAAGCATAGTAACAAATTACCCAAAGACCTGTTAACCACCTCGGTCTGTCCATTAGTCTGGGGTTGTATGCACTGCTAAAGTCCAGTTTTGTATTAACAAGTCGCCACAAACATCTCCAAAAATGACTCAGGAATTTAGAATCCTGATCGGAAACAATAGAAGACGGTAATCCATGCAAGCGATAAACCTCTTTGAAATACAGTTAGGCCACATGAACTGCGTCTGTTGTCTTTTTACAAGCTATGAAGTGAGCCATCTTCGAGAACCTGTCCACCACCACAATAATGGAATCCACCCCACATTGAGTGCGAGGTAAACCCAGCACAAAGTCCATGCTAGCATCCTGCCATGGTTGGGTAGGCACTGGCAGCGGTAGGTACAACCCCGCATTGGACGTTGTACCCTTAGATATCTGGCAAACCCGACAACGATCCACGAATCTCATAATCTCCTTTCGCATGAAAGGCCAAAAATAAGAACCCATAACTAGTTGCAGGGTCTTGTCTCCTCCCATATGGCCTTCATTATGTAATTCAGATATAATCTTCGAGCGCAGGCTACATTCAGGCACACACAACAAATGTCCCTTAAAGAGGTACCCATCCTAAATTACGTAATCATGGCGACTACTTGCCTCAACATCAACTAAAATAGGGGCAAAATACGGATCAGTAGTAATTAAATCACGAAAACAATAAAAGCTCGATACTTGTGTCTGCATAGTAGTTAACAAGGATACTCGCCGGCTAAGTGCATCAGCTACTTTGTTTAAAGCACCCGACTTGTGCTTGATAACAAAATTAAAATGTTGCAAATACCCTGCCCACAATGCATGCTTGGATGAGAGTTTGTCCTTGCTGTTAATATGTTTCAAAGCATCATGGTCCGAATATAGAATAAATTCATTATAGGCTAGGTAAGAACTCCAATGCTTCAACTCTTGCACAACAGCAAAGAACTCCACATCGTAGGTACTATAATTGAGCTTAGACCCATTTAATTTTTCACTAAAAAAGGCCATTGGTCTCCCCTTTTGGCTCAACACTGCCACAATGCCCCCCTTTGAAGCATCATAGTGCAACTCAAATGGTAAGAAAAAAATCTGGTAATATAAGAACTGGGGCTGAAGTAAGTTTCTTCTTGACATTTTTTAAGGCTTCTGTCGCAACCTCTATCCACATGAACCGTCCCGCTTTCATGCAGTCTGTCACTGGTGCCATAATAGCGCAGGGACTCAGACTCTCCCTAATATAGTCTTTAACTAACATATTTGTATACTACTCGAGAAAATGTTGCACTGATTCAGGCACATCATTATTTTCTGCAGGAGTCTCCTTCCCCAACAACACATAAACTACTCGACTGTCTTCCACCTCATCCATAAACTGATGCATGGATAGTTAGTTTGAACCCTTTTTCCACCACTAGTTTAAGATCCATTTCCCGCCGGGGAAGCAACATATATAACCTGCACATTGTTATACATAAAACTATAAAGCATTTTTTCGCCCATTATATGATACACTCAGGTCAAATTGCCACGGTCGCCCTAACAGTAAGTGGCATGCATCCATTTGCACTACATCACACCAGATTTTATCTCTATACATAGGGTCAATAGAGAAAGACACCAAACTGCGTTTTGAGACAACCACATTTGTACCCTTCTTTAACCACGACAGTTTGTAGGGCTTAGGGTGTTGTTCTGTTGCAAGCCCCAATTTTCGAACAACATCCCCAGCAATCACATTTTCACAACTTCCTAAATCAATCACAAATTTACATACCTTTCCACCAATGGTGCATGTTGAATGAAAAATATTATCGCATAGCCATCCCTCGCCTTTATCCTCCTTTGGTGTGAAACAGGCTCTTCGAACAACAAGTAGTTGTCCTTAGTCTCCCTTAACAAGCTCCTCGGTCGGACTATCCCCTTCTGTTGTGTCAAACTGCGGATATCCTTCGGCATCATACGCTGTATAGTCTCTCACAATTTCTTCACTATCCACAATTAAGCCAAGTTTGTAGTCAGCCATGCGATGCCCTTGATCACCACACTTGAAACAGCAAATCCCGCCGGTAACAGGCGCCCTAGGCAGTTGCTCCCCAATTGGAGGTTTAACCGTGGGTGCTTGTGGGTTTGGAACACGGCTAGGACCCATTCGATTCTGACTAATAGGATTGCGACTACTATTGCCATTGCTGCTCCATGAATTACCGGCTGGTTTGCAATTAAACTGATTTTCCAGCTGTATGGCATGTTGATGCGCTTCAGACACTGAAATAAGGTCGAACAAATTCAGGGTATCCTGAATCTATACTCGTAACCCTCCAACATACCGTGAAACCATTTGATCCTCTATTTCTTCCTAGTCATTGCACAAAACTAGTTGGTAAAATTCTGTTGTGTAGTCATCAACAGTTTTTGTACCCTAACGCAACTCTTACAAGCGCTGGTACATCAATCGCGTGTAGTTATGGGGCAGAAAGGCTGCTTGCAGATGCTTCTTTATCTTTTTCCATGAATTAATTTTTGACTTGTCGTGCCTTGTACGAGTCACTTTCAATTGCTGCCACCATGCATCCGCCCTACTACGAAAACGCGTAGCAACAAGTGAAACCCTCTTATCATCGGGTACCTCCTAAAAATCCTCTGGCTGCACCATTCCCAAAAATTCGAGGATATCAATTTTTAACCTATTCTCCCATCGCCGATTATCTGGGTGTACTCGAAGGGTATTGTCGCCTCCTTACGCTACTCCTTACAAATTCAGCATACGGATTTTCATACTTATCATCCAGATCCTCCCCAACCACAGCGGGTGGAGGGGGAGTTCGACTTCCACGACGCTGCCCTGAACGCATCTCAGCCATTTCGGCCCCCATCACTTCAATCTGTTACAGTAGTTGGGCCACATCATCTCGTTCATACACGTTGTCCAGAGGGACATTACGACAGCCACCACCGCCCGTTCTCAAAGGCGGCATGGTGCAGGAACGACCTTTAGCTATGATACTAACTGATACAGTGGAATATTGAAGACAAGCTCACCAACAACGAACAACCTTCCAAATCCCTATTGACGTGACACAAAGATAGTGCTAGAAAAATAGGCAACCAAGTACTCGATCTTTACAAAGAGAGAAACTTAGGAAAAAAAGTGAAAACTCTTAATTAAATTCTTATTAATTCATAAATTGTTTTGCCAAGACGGCTACAAGCATATTTATACTAAAACAAAGCTTAGAAACCCTAATACTGCTGAAATAGGGAAAAACTGAAATAAAAGGAAATTTGCCAAAAATAGAAATATGCAAATAAAGATAAAATCTGCAAATATATTCCATAAGGATCACTACGGAATCAACGGTTCGTCAAACGGACTTTTGTAGGGAAAGTAATTGGTAGGCAAAATCTTTCCATAAATAGCAAAATCACTAAATTGGAGGCCTAAATGAAGGAATTTGCCCAAAAAACAGCGTACTATAGACATCCATTTTTGACCATGGGTATGGTTATTAATGGTTGCCTATGATTAGAGGTGAAATAGGGTGTTAAAACCCTAAGTAGTTACCAGTTCTACCCTCGTCGTGAGTAGTTAGGTAGAAGTCATTATCACATGTAGGTTTTTAGGTCAGATTGAGTCGGTTCTTTTTGCATTTATTTTTTAGAGAGTCTAGGAACATCTCTGTAAAATTTCATGGCATTCTGAGTCTAGCTTGATAGAAAATAAGGCCTTTGTGACTTAAAGGGCAGTATTGTCCTTTAAATCACAAAAGCTCTGAATGACTGTCGATCTTGTCTCGAATGGTCTCAAGGCTTTGGCATAGATATTTAAGGTGTGTTTTGTAGCTAAGTTGATCAATGGCAAGGTCTGTTAAGCCTTCTGGCTCGTGTTTGGCTCTTAAGGCTCGAAAGGCCCTTTCAAACTCAGATTAGGGTTTCGACCGGGAATGACCGTGATTCGATCTTTTTATTAAACCAAAGCCTTCAAAGGCATCAAAAATCTTAAAACATTTTAAAACTTGTTTTGAGAAGAAGAAATGATTTCGAGAGCAATTGGTTAGCAAATTTCAAAACCCTAATTTGGGCCCGGCAGGTCCTAAACAGCTAATCGGTCAACTTTTCCCTAAAATTTTGACTTTAGTCAATGAATTTTCACTTCAAACACTTCTCAAAACATAGAGAATCGAATCACAATCGTTTCAGCGCTTGAATCGTCGAATTTGGACTTAAAACGGGCCCGAAAAGCCGAAAAAAGCCGAAACCGGGTCAAAATGGGCTGAGACAGGCCCAAAATAGGGCAAAATTGGGCAAGGGAATGGATGACCGTCCACCCATGGACGGCCAACCGTCCCTAGGTGGATGGTCAACGATCCCTTTGCCCAATTTTGCTAATTTTCAGTGTTTTTTTTCCTGCTAGGACTCTTCCAAGCCTTGCCATGTGTCCAATTCGGCCATGAAGACTTTGAGATGAGTTTGAAGACCTTGGAAGGATGGTTTGGAGCCCTTGGATCATTCCTAGAAGATTTAAACTCAACCATTGATCAAATTCAGGCTTCCCTATAAATAGAGAGCTCTCAAATCAGTTTTAACACACATAATTAGCATTAGAGAGTTAGCTTGGAGAGTAGAGGCTTGAGCATTGCACAAGCTTCCCCCATAGCACTCTTAGCTATAATTTTGAAGTCCTTTGGAGGTTGGAGAAGGTCTAAGAGCAAAGGAGAAGAAAGTAAAGGTTAGTCATTGTGTTTATTTAAGTTTGCATATTTCCTTATTCTTCTTCTTCTTTTTCTTTTTCTTCTTCTTCTTCTTCTTCTTCTTCTTCTCTTCTCCTTCATTGTTCATGCTAGGATTAGGTGTTTAGGATTAAGTGCTTATATTAGGGATTAATTTATTAGTATGCATAATAGGGATTAGTTTTAGGATTTGTTATATAAGAATGCATGATTAGGATAGAAGTTTTGGCATATCTTTTCTTCTATGATTATGGATTAGGTGTTTTATATGTTAGTATGCATGATAGGACTTATTTTATAGGAATGCATGTTTAAGTCTCTTATGTTAGTAATCATATTAGGATGTTAGTTTCTTCGAGTTAGCATTAATATTGTTCTTATCATAATTATTTTTATCACTTGGAATGATTTGATTGATATATAAAATGTGTTCAGGGAGCATGCAAAGGTAAGTCTCTTCCCTTGTGATTGAATAAGTTATGAGAAGTATGATTATGATGCCATGTTTTGATGATAGTTTAGTATGCATATTAGGCTGCATGTTAGTCATTTTTACCTTTCTTATTTGTTATTTTCATAACCTTTAATGCATTTTAAAAAGTATGTTCAAATCTGCCCATAAATTGAAAATATCTTTAAAGTGTATTAAATGTCATTTTTTAGGCCCAAGTTAACTTAGAAACATGCCTAGGTTCACATAGAATAACTAGATTGCATTTAGGACATTTTTTTCATGCATTATTAGTATTGTTTGGTGCACTTTTTGTTAGTTTTATTTAAATTCCAGCATGCATATAATTAGTATTTTAGGTATTTAGACTAACTTAGGACTAGCTAGGAACCCTAGGATTAGGGAGGTTACTTGACCTCGCTTAAGACTGTCCTTTGTTGTAAGAATTGTAGTAGCAATTGAATTCTACCTAATTTAGGAAGTCTACTTCGAGAACAACTCTAAAAGTAAGTGATTTTGAAAGTGTTTAAAATGGAATGAAATTCCATCTTTTATGCAAAGAAAAGTGTTTCGATCAAACCCAAACTCTCGAAGCTAGAGTCCTAGATAAAATAGAATCCTTTTGGCTATATAGTTTATTACAATAGGAGAGTCCTAGGTAATCGAATTACGTGGACTTTGATCTTTATCAAGAAATTGGTAAGGTATGTAGGCAGTCAATAGGGCGCAAGTCCAATCTTAGGTTGACTATGAGTCTCCTAAGATCTTTAGGATTGTGTATACTTTTGTACTATCTATTATTATTATTATATATTATTATTCATATTTTGTGGTTGATTAGATAAATAACATTGTTGTGATAAGATTTTGATAAAGCCCAAACTTAATTAGGAGACCTTTAATTAGGGCGAGGTGGGTGCCTACAAAGAGTTCCTTGGAACCTTCCCACTTCGTAACCTAGCCCCCGAATCCAACTTTGAATCAAAGACCATGCTTTTCCAAAATATGGGGTCAGTGTTTTATTGAAAATAAAACTCTTTGTGTGGTTTCCTTGTTCCCTAAAAATATGGTGGCGACTCCCAGTTTTTTTACAAACTCTTATCCTTTTCAAAAACCCAATCTTGAGTGGATAATAGAGAAAGATAAAAGTGGATAATAAAGAAGGATGATAGAGAAGGATAAATCGAGACGGATAATGAATAATCCACAATCAACTCAAACTTCAAGTGAACGAAAAGGTCTTTCGATCCCTCGAGATATTTGGTTGGCTGGTTCACAGATTGGCGACTCTGCTGGGGATGTCGAGGGCAAAACTCCAATTAATTACTTTTGGGCTTGTCAATTTCTTAATTAATAAAATCAATCACTGGCATTTGCATGACTATGTGACTTGAATTCTGCATTATGTGCGCATTGACTCTGCATGTTTAGGACATTGTATGCTAAAGCCAATAATGAGCCTAGCCCTGGGCCCAGTCTCTTTGATTCTTGGGTTCCATGTATGCGAAAGCCATCACTCTTTTTGCCAAGTACCCTCGGGTATATCAAACGGACCAATCACGTACTGTTGGACCCACGCGGCATTCCTGATGTCACATATGGTTAGGTATATCGATTGGATCGAGCGAGTAAGGACACTCAGCCTACCCTTTGCATTAGTCCATATAGACTGTCTCTAGGACACATACCCTATATCGCCTAATCACACACTATTGTAATGTTATGCTGCCGGATTTTCCCTACCGATTTTGTATCTAGCCTTGATTGTGAAGTGTGTAGAACCATTAGGACCTGGATTTGTAGGACTAGACCTTTATGAAATACCCTGAACTCTTAAGGGATGTGTCCTCAAAGAGTCAAGGTACCTAATAAAGACTAGTACCCTATAGGTTCATGAGCTTAGGTCTGTGGTAGTGTCACGTTGCCTGAATAGTAGTATTGATCTGTGAGTCTTAGGAGAAGACGTGAGGCGTGGGCTTTAGGCCCATGTCCTTTGGATAGAAGATTTAGATCCGCTGTGAGTTTGAGATGTGGGCTTTAGGCCCATGTCAATTGGATAAAAGATATAAGCTTGTGGTAAGATTGAGATGTGAGCTATGAGAATGAGATTCGTACTTAGGCCCTAGGCCTATTTTCATAAGATTGAGATATGAGCCGTGAGAATGAGATTATACTTGGGCCTTAGGCCCATTTTCATAAGATAGAATGTGAGAGAGTGAGATTGATGTGTAGGCTTTAGGCTTATACTTTTGTGAGCATGTGAGATTGTCCTTATTCATCCATTTTTCACACTGGAAGCCCTTAGTTGATTCAAATCATTTCCCTTTATTTTCTCAGCGAGGCTTGGCGTCGTGATTCTAGCGGTCGGTTGTTTAAGGGTTTACCTGTCGATTTAGAAATGTCTAATCGCGAAGATCGTACCCCTATTGTTGCTGAATCTAATGGAAAGACAACTGATGAGAAGATCGAGGCACTCTTAAAAGTAGTCCAAGAGTTAGTTCATCAGAAAGAAGAAGAGGATAAGGTGCGAGCCCGTACTAATCCTCTGTTTGAAAATGTTGATGAAGAAGAGTGTTTCCTTAGACCGAAGACAATTGCTGAGCCCACTAGGTCTAGTACAGAATTTGTTCAGCCTATTGATCTGGATAAAGAGTCCAAACCCAAGACCCCTGCTTTCTTTTCCACTGAGCCCATATTGTTGAGTAGTAAGGTAGAAGCCCTGGAAAAAGCCTTGAGAGGTATTAGAAAGTCTGATGATCTGGTGGACATGTCGTCATTATCTCTGCTCCCTAAAGCCAGTATGCCCATTCATTTCAGAATGCCCGAGTTAGAAAAGTCTGATGGAATGGGTTGTCCTAAGACCCATCTGAAGATGTACGTGAGGGCCATGCATCCGCGAGGGGCTGACGATGACCTGCTAGCCCAAATGTTCCACGAGACACTAACAGGGTCTGCCCTAAAATTGTTTCTTGCACTGGATGAGTCAAGAATAAAGACCTGGGAGGATGTATGCACTAAGTTCAGCAATCATTACAGGTATAACACAGAAGTTGATGTCACAAGGAGGGATTTGGAGACTACTAAACAGGAATCAAGGGAAACTTTCTTTGCTTTCCTCACCCTTTGGAGAGCCAAGGCTTCTAAAATGGCTAACCGCCCTGAGGAAGAAGAACAAATCCTTATGATAGTGAAGAACTTGCTCCCAGTTTATCATAAGCACATGTTTTTCCAATATCTTCCAAATTTTCAAGCTCTGGTCGCCGATGGAGCCCTCCGAACCGATGAACCCTACAAGAACTGCCGACCTGTCATCAATGGGAAGGCTACCGAAGTCAATGCCATATCTCAGCCTGCTCCATTTATCAAACCCTTTTCCTTAGGAAATAAACCATCCAGAAAATTCACTGAGATTTATATGCCATTGGAAAAAGTCTTCGAGAAATTAAAAGCTCGAGGCTTGCTCCAACCTTTGGAGCCCAGACTTACACCCAACCTATTACCCAAGAACTACAATGAAAATGAATATTGCCATTTCCATCAATCCAAAGGCCATACTACCAACCGTTGCTTCCGTCTCCGCCATGAAGTCCAAGACCTCATAGATAACAAAACCATTTCCCTACCTTTTCAACCCAATGTCACCCAAAATCCACTCCCTACCCATGCAGTCTCGCCACCCGCAAATATCAATGTCATTCATGTCGACCCTTATGTCCATTGTGAGCCTATCCGCCCTCACCCTTCATTCCCTACCTCCATAATTGAGATATTTCATCACTGTCAGGCCCGTGGGCTCATTACCCCATACAAGCCAAGATCCAAGAAGCCTTACTACCAATACCATTCCACTTCTAGCCACGACACGGAATCCTGTGATACATTGCGGAATATAGTACAAGGATTCATTGATCAAGGTCTGATTAAAATCCCTCAACCCTTCATTAGCCCAAGGGGGCTTTATTGTTCATGGAGACAGTTTGAGAAAGATGCATTCCTGGGTTTTAGTTCAAATGGGCTTTCTAAGCCTCTTGAAGTAGATCAGTCATCTAAGAATAGTACTAGTCAGTGGGCTCTTTGTTGAACCATAAATTTTATTAAAAAATTAATAATAAATAAATAAGCATTCTTATTTATTTATTATTAAAAAAAAATAAAAAAATAAAATAAAATCTCTATGTTTTGAATTTGACCATTTGGCATTTAATCATTTATGGATTAGCATCCATTAAATTGATATTTGTATTGATGGGTTAAAATCCATTAAATAATTGGTTTTATCCATGGGTTAATATCCATTAAGTTATTGGTTTTATCCATGGATTAATATCCATTAAGTTATTGGGTATATCCATGGATTAATACCCATAACCCAAATTATGATGGTTATTGCTTAGTGGGTAAAGGGAGTTATTTAATCCAATGGTTATTATTCAAGGTGGGAGAAGTTATTTTATCCAAGGGTTATGATTCAAAGTTAAAGTGACCAACGGTTATAGGTTGGTTTCTTCTACTTTTTGGAATATAAAAAAAAGAAAATAAAAAAAGGTGAGAGGAAGAAGTTAGAAAAAGCATTCGGTGGAAAAGAGTTAGAGAGAGAAAAGGAGTCTTGAAAAGGAGAAGAGAAGAAGACGAAGAAATTAAGGTAAGGTACATCAAAGGTGTTCATACACCCTAGGTAAGTATAAC
>JAESVK010000315.1:0-12015 GCA_017140935.1 Hamamelis virginiana | reverse complement strand
TTTTTTTTTTAATATCATTTTTGTTGAAAGTTTTCGCTATAAGTATCCTCAAGTGTACAGACAAACTTGCCAAATTGCATTTTGGCTTTTAGCCCCAAATGGTTTTATTTATTTTTATTGCTTTGAACAGTGATGGGCTCATTGGCACATTCACTGTCAAGTTTGTCTGTACATGGTTCACTTAGAGCTGATGGAGAAAGCTTTGGAGAAAATATTAGAAAGCAAGATGGTTGGATCACTTCAAATATAGGTCCTGGAGGTGGATCTGGTGGAACTATTCTTTTATTTGTTCATACATTGGCCTTTGGTGATTCGTCTATTATTTCAACTGTTGGAGGACATGGTAGTCCCAATGGTGGTGGTGGTGGAGGTGGTGGAAGGATTCACTTTCATTGGTCAAATGTACTCACAGGAGATGAGTATCTACCCATAGCAAGTGTGGAAGGAAGTATTCTTACTGGGTGCGTATCTTTTTTTCTTTTTCATTTTTCTCCTGATCCTTACTTGACCATATACACTATTTTTATACCAGTTCTGATGCAGGTGTTTTGCACATGTAGCTTCTGATGAATGATTAGGTTGTCGCAATTTTTTATTTTTTTTGATGATTTTTGAACATTTTGTTAAGTGAAATCATTTAGCTTAGCTGTGGCCTCGTGGGCCCTTTACTAAATTGTGTCCCTTATAGTGATTAATGTGAAAATAGTTGGAAGGGGTTCTCAACTTGAATGGCTGCGATCATTTAATCATGTATTTGGTGTGCACCTATTCTGTTCTAAGCAGACTTACCCCACCAAATTAGTTGGGTTCAAGCAGTATGTTCTAATCCTATTGAATCCAAATCCATTACGCCAATGTTAGACTCATTTTGGGATACCTAATTTGGATTTTGTTCAATAAGGACTGATGCTCATAATATGATTCGGATCTTGATATGTTGAGACTCATATATTTCCATCTCATCATCCATAGCATATTCCATTCAGGACACAAGAAAACCTGATGAGTAGACTGAGGAAGAGAAACAAGTCAAACAATAGACATATAATAAGCAAAGGAACAATAAATTTAAAATAAGTGAGGGAACAATAAACTGGAAATAAGTGAGAAACGGAAGCAAATTTAGTGAGAGGGTGATGAGAAGTAGTTCACTAGTGTTAGAGACCTCTAACACCAGAAAAAAGTTAAACATTTGGGAGGAGGTTTTGAGCTGAGTTAATTTTTGTTCTCCCCTGGTACACTTGAGGTAGCTCGCTTGTTGGTTATCAAACATTAGGTAATGCAGAGTATGTTAACAAAAGAGGAAAATTTTGGTTTATTCAAGATATTCTTCAACGGAAACAATTATATTTCATATAGGGGTATTTCTGTAAATTTACATATTAGAATTGTTTGTTATTTAGGTTTATTCAAGAAGAAACATGTTCCCATGCAGTTCATAAAGTCATGAAACATCCTTATCTAGAGAACAGTTTCTCAAACAACATCCCATATTTCCTTTGCCACGTCCAAAACATTACATTAGCACTAATCCTATCAGTGTTAGGTGGGGAACTAGAAGTAACAAACTTCAACTCGTCTTTAGATCCAAAAAATCTTCCTTTGGATTCAACATGCAAGAGGTAATTTTCTTTCCACCGCCATCAGTGGAGCATGTTAAAGCTACTATTTAATGTCATTAGAATCAATGATGGTCACTTAACTATGGAAATACTAACAAAGGAAGCCACACAACACTAGAAACTCAAAAACCATGCTTTATATCACATATCTTGATACCTGCCAAACACAAACAATGACAAATCTTCCTTCTCACACTATATGCACAATAAAAATTAAGGGTGAAGAAGTTTAGCTTTAGAGGGAGAAAAATGGACTTTGCAGTCATCCAGGGGAGCTTGCCATGAGTACCACTCAGAAAAGTATTCTGAACACATTCAACAAGGTTTCCTTCATCAAGACAACAAACCAGGAATGTTTCCCCATTCTCTTCCCTAGAGTTTTGATCCTTTAAATACATAAGCTGTTTAACTTGTCATAGTAATCAATCAAGCCTCACCGATTGGAAGAATTGAACACCAAGCAAATAGCCTGAGAGCCCTTTTAGATGGCTTGAAACTCTCTGAACAGCATCTTAAACTTTAAACATATGGAACCTTCCCGGAGCCCTCTTAACTTTGACCATAAATGCTTATGCTAGAGCGTGGGAAATTTTAGAATAGTCAATCGTCATCCTGATCTGCTTCAGATTTGAGTTGAAAATATTAAAAGAAAGAAGACAAAATAAAAATAAAAATGAAAGAATCTGGCTAAATGTTAATTGGGAAACGGGACTGCAAGGGGTTCACATGCCATGTTGTAGATCATAAAGAGGGATTGGAAGAAGAAAAATAGTAGATAGAATGAGAAACCTACAGCCCTGATTATGGCTGATTCTTTTATATTAGGTCAATCCAGGGGAAAAAGACTAAAATGAACTCCATTAAGTGCCCTCACGCTAAAACATGAAACAATCTGGTCATACTAGTTTATACAGTGTAGATCTCTTGGGTGGGAGCATCAAGTTTTTGGGAATCATTTGCAAAGAGGCATGCATACGAGATATAAAGTGGTGTTTAATTGTTGAACCCATCGTTTTTCTTCATCTAACCTCAAGCTGTAGGAGAAGAATATGTTCATTGTCGAGGTCTCTCTGGACTTCCTTGATAGATTGAATTTTCCCTTGAAAGCTATACAGATGCTCTACTAATCATGTTCGCAGAGTTACTTTCAGTAACCATTATCCTTAACTTCAACTCATTTTGAACTGCACTTAAAGAATATATGAGATCTGGATGTTGTGAGAGTCATCCCTTTCTCCTTATGAACCTTGATACTTGAATCATTTGGGTGAGCCTGGATTACTACATGTTATGCTAGCTAGAGAAGTTGCCAGTGCAAGTCGTCCTATTCTTGTTACTTGAATACCTCAAAATATTTAGAATAAAGACAACCTCAAATTTCTCCATTGCTTGCCAAAGGGACCTCCGTAACATAAGAGGGATAATCTGGAAGAAAAGCCAAGTACTTTTTGATTTTCTATAGCTAAATCCTCCTTGTGCTTTCAGGTACTGTGCTGATTTGAGTTCTTGGTTTTCTTTTCGTTATTGAACCTATTCTGTAGAATTACCAACGATGTACAGTTGTGCATTGGATGGTTTTTGTGATATCAGTTAGATTTGAGCTTTTATTTTTTTCTTATTATTATTATATTTTTTTTGGCAGGGGAGGTTTTGGTAGGAGTCAGGGTGTTACCGGTGAAAATGGAACTGTTACTGGAAAAGCCTGTCCGAAAGGGCTTTATGGGATCTTTTGTGAGGTAGCTTTGCAGTTTTTTCATGTGTAATCCTTTGGACTTATTATAGAAGCTAGTGGTTTTAGGCACTATATAGTTTCTAATATGGAGTTGATACACATGCTGTGTAAATTGAAAATGATTAATGTAGTTTGTATAGTTTACTGACTTCGAGTTTGCTCTGTTTGATTGCTTTATAGTTTTACCTGGTGTGTCATGTAATTCAGGGCATATTCCTACTCCTACATCACTAAATTGCTTAACTCAGACAGATTGAGAACCTATAACTAGACCTATATGTATTAAGTGAAATAATCGAAATCAGCAAATGTGGACAGGATCATTACTCTATATATTAGCTAGTGAGTTGTTGGTCTTTCTCTCTCTTTCTTTTTGCCTACTTTTTTTTTTTTTTAATGTTTTTCGTTTATTTATTTATTTTTTAATGTTTTTCGTTTATTTCTCTTTTCCCATTAATAAGTTGGTTGAGGATACTTTTTGATGAATTGCGTCTTTGTTTTAATTGTTAAAATTATTGTGTTTACTACATGTGCTTATTGTACTGCAGCAATGCCCTGTTGGCACTTTTAAGAACATCAGTGGATCTGATAGAGCTCTGTGTCATAATTGCCCATCCCATGAGCTACCTCACCGTGCAATATATATTCCTGTTCGAGGTATCTCTCATATATTACTCTGGTTGATTCTGGTTACTGAAAGGATGAAAATGTATTCATTTTATGCTCTATGTCGATGGTATTCTCTGATTATTTTTCCTAGAGTTTTTGAAAATGTTGTTGGCTAGTGATGATTGTTGTTTCTTCAAAAACGATGAAGAGTTGACATGTAATAAATAACATATGTGGAACTATTATTATTATTATGGGTTGTGGGATTGCTGCTAGTGATAAGTTGATTTTAAAATCTGATTCTCTTCTTTTCAACAGGTGGTGTTGTTGAAACTCCTTGTCCTTATGAGTGCATTTCTGACAGATATCACAAGCCACACTGTTATACAGCACTCGAAGAGTTGATATACACTTTTGGTGGGCCATGGTTGTTTGGTCTTATTCTCTTAGGTCTCCTCATTCTGTTAGCTCTAGTGCTCAGTGTTGCACGGATGAAATATGTCAGTGCGGATGAATTACCTGCCCTTGTCCCCGCTCACCGTGGCTCTCGTATAGATCATTCCTTCCCTTTTCTCGAGTCATTGAACGAGGTCCACACCCATTTACTTACATTATTCATGCTCTATCATCAGTCATCACGATCTAATAAACATTGCATTTGAAGGTTTTGCGGAGTGTATGAGGGTGATGTTCTGTTTTTTTTTTTTTTTTTTAGGTTTTGGAAACAAACAGAACTGAGGAATCCCAGAGTCACGTGAATAGAATATATTTTATGGGGCCAAATACTTTCAGTGAACCTTGGCATCTCCCTCACTCTCCTCCAGAAGAAGTAAAAGAAATTGTGTAAGCTCTCTCTCTCTCTCTCTCCAAATAAAAAAGTGTGGGTTGCGCTGATTGTGCACAACTTTATTTGATATAATGATCTCAAGTCAAATCAACTCAATAAAGCCTTAATACCATCTACATGGGGTCGGCTAGATGAATCCTCTTCGTCATTCATCTCGATCAAGGGGCCATATTATCCGTTAGATCCTCAGCACACGTCCTTTCTCACTACCTCTAATCATATTATTTTGGGCCTTCTTGTTATCCTTCTAAGGCCATCGACTTGAATCAAATCACCCTTTTGCACTGGTGCATTCCCAGGTCTTTGTTGCACATGACCAAACCATCTTAGACGATTCTTTCATTTTGTCTTCAATTGGAGCCATTCCTACCATCTTACACATGCATTCATTTCTTATTTTATCTTGTTTTAGCAAATATCCATCTTAACATCCTCATTTTGGCTTCATTCATTTTCTTAACATGTTGTTTCTTGATTTCCCAACATTCAATAAGATAAAGCATAGTTGGTCTTATAGCTATCTTTTAAAATTTTATATAATGATTGAATTTTTAAAATAATTTTTAAGTAACTCAATCAAATTACATGGCAGATATGAGGATGCATTCAATAGATTCGTGGATGAGGTTAATGATTTAGCTGCGTATCAGTGGTGGGAAGGCTCAGTCTATAGCATTCTTTCTGTTCTTGCATATCCACTTGCATGGTCATGGCTGCAGCGACGTCGGAAAAAGAAATTACAACAACTTCGTGAATTTGTTCGATCAGAATATGATCATGCTTGCTTACGTTCTTGCCGTTCTCGTGCGCTCTATGAAGGGCTTAAGGTTTATTTCTTCAGAAAATCTCACTCAAAGCATTCTCCAACATTCTTAGATTTGACTTTTCTGGGAGCTTATTAGATTAAGGAATGTTAGCAAGCTAATTAATTGTGGAATATTTTTAATGCAAGTCATAAATGGTTCTGTTGTACGCATCATTTTCCACTCTTTTTGTAGAATGTCAAAGGGCGTCCATGTTATTGGCATTTTAAGCATGTGGAAGTTGTTGATGAAGGTTACACGGATCATTTCTTTAAAAAATCTCTTCCAAATGCATTTTCCAACAATCATGAATGTGGCTGGTTGTAAAAAATTTATTGTGGAAGGTTTGTAACTTTCATGTTAATGGTCTTTTAAGTTATTGAAGTCTATGGTTATTTCAAATCCTTCAAACTTTAAGGAGATAATTTGTACTTGGAAAGACAAATTTTATTTTATTTTTAACCTTTTTGTCCTTCCATCTCCACTGAATGGGGGAAATGAGAAACTATTACCTTGTATTTGTTAAAATAATAAAAATTAATAAAATGAGATATAACCAAGAAGATTTTAATTAAAATTTCTTCTCTTCATTCTGCTTCTATCAAAGCATAGTGTAAATGTGTGGAAAACTTGGTTTTTTCATTTGGGAATTGTGATAAAGCTGTAAATTTTTATCAAATCATTGAGTAATCTTGGTCTGTTCTTATAGGGAGACAATGACAAAGCCTTATACTGAGACTACATTGGGTCTTCTTCCTGAATCCCTTTTTCACCATTCTGCTTAGGATCACAATTTTTCAGGATTCTTGGTCTTTATAGCTGTGAAGCTTTTTAAACTTTCAAGCTTGAATAATGAAGGACATCATGATGGAGCCCAATCCTTGTACTCCTTCGAGACATAGGAAGTCAAAGATTTTATCCATGAATAAAGTAGCTTAAGGAACTGGATCAACCATTCAATTGGACATCCAATATGGAGACACTAGAACTTTCTGAACTTTTCTTGAGTCTGTGGGCTTGGATTCAAATGGATAGTGATGTACTAGAGTGCTTGCTAAGGAAGGCTGGTATTTCAAATGAGGCTCCCTTGCTGCAAATCAGTAATGGACGAAGAAACTGCATAAGTAGGATCGTTGAGGGATGAATTGGGATCTTGGTCTTAAATTTGCAAGACCAATATAGAAAATGGGAAGTGCAATTCAGCCTGCTTGCAGATCAAGTTGGGGTGTTGGTTGCAAATGATGGCTACAGATATATCTTGGTTCAATCATTCATAAGGAGGAAGGGAATGAAGAGGGTGTTGCCCATAGATTAGATGGCTGATGCTGAGATGTTCGTTTGGAATGTTTTGTGACAATCACTTGCCAAACAAACTTAAATAAAATAAAAAAACCAATAAAGGCATTATTGATTGATTGATGCTGGTTTTATTTTTTATTTACCTTTCTCATTCAATTCACATATTAAAATGTTTTCTCTTGTATGACCTTAATGGATATCAACATCTTTTGAAGTTGTCATTGATGAAGATAGGCTATGTAGGAGAATGTGGCCAAGCATGATCTAGGCACTGTTGATTGATTTATGCTGATCTTCTCTCGCTAAGATCATCTGTTGATTCTGTTCACCTAACATGACATTTATCATTCATTTGATCCTATTGGAAATCAACAGCTTTGAAATTAAAGTATATTCTGCATTGCTGCAGGTAGCTGCGACTTCTGATTTAATGCTTGCGTATGTGGACTTCTTCCTTGGTGGAGATGAAAAGAAAGCTGATCTTCCTGCTCGTCTTCATCAAAGATTTCCTATATCTTTAGTTTTTGGAGGAGATGGAAGTTACATGGCTCCTTTATCGTTTCACAGTGATAATGTTCTAACTAGCCTCATGAGTCAGGTTTGCTATTTGTTATTAATTGAGATAATTGAGCATTTAGTTGTCCTTTGTATGCATGTTGGACTTGTGTAGCTACTTTTTTGTGGTATTTCCAGTTGATTGAAGTTGTCTTGGTATTTATATCTGATTACCTTCCAGTCTGTCCCTCCTACCATCTGGTATCGGCTGGTGGCTGGTCTAAATGCACATCTGCGCTTAGTTCGCTGTGGGCACCTGAGGATGACGTTTGGTCCTGTTATCAGTTGGCTTGAGACACACGCAAACCCTATTTTAAGCACGTATGGTGTGCGTGTTGATCTTGCATGGTTTCAGCCTACAGCTTGTGGTTATTGCCAGTTTGGACTAGTGGTATGTGCTACTGAAAATGGAAGTGGGCCTCCGTCTGTTCAGGTTGTGAATGGTTCTTTGCCACCCGAGCAACAGTCCAGGTAACAATTTGCACATGGTATTTCGAGTTACTTGGGTGGCAGTTACGTATTTTGGCTTAATTGTCTATTCCTTGTCATATGCTGTTTGCACAGTATTCATAGTGGGGATATGCTTGATCATTTGAGAGTCGGCGAACATCTAATTACACATAGAAGGATATATGGAGGGATGTTGCATTCTAAGAGCTTAAAAATGTTTAAAGAGAAGAAGGCTATTTGGTATCTCTTCTCTTTTATTGTCCGTAATACTAAACCTGTCGGTCATCAGGTAGTTCCAATGCTTTTATTATGGTTATACTAATAATTTTTCTTCAATATCTGTTAGAAGTGTTTATGTTTTCTCTTTTCTATATCATCTTAATTCTGTCTTAGCATATTCTCTTGCATCATTGCAGGATCTTGTTGGTTTGGTCATCTCAATCTTACTTTTAGGAGATTTTAGCTTGGTCTTGCTTACTTTGCTTCAGCTGTATTCTATTTCACTGTTGGACTTCTTTCTAGTTTTGGTTATCCTTCCCCTTGGCATTCTATTTCCATTCCCAGCTGGAATCAGTGCTTTATTTAGTCATGGACAAAGGCGATCGGCAGGTCTTGCGCGTGTATATGCTCTCTGGAATATCACATCATTGATTAATGTTGTAAGTTGTTCTCTTGCCAGGTCTTCAATATTCAAGAAATCAAGCACAACATGAAACTTAAAAGTAATTAATAAATTGGTCGTGATGTACATCTATTATCCATTTAATCTGGATAATTAATAATTTAGTCTTGACGTCTACTGTTATATTTCAAATAGTTTAAGATTGGCTTGATCTGTGCTCATTTTCCTTTCCCTGACTTTTTCAGTGTTTTTTCAAATTAGTGCCACATTTGTAATCACTACCAGAAACAAGTATTGCACAATGTAAAATTCATCACTTTGGCAATGGCTTGGTATATATGAAAAATATGTGTTGAACCTGTGGTACTCCATAAAATGTAGGTTTAATAAAATTGTATATGATTACTCTCAGTGCTCAAATGGTTGTGTTGCTAGTGCTATCAAAGTAATGCATATTTTCTTACGAATGGTGGGTTTATGGCCAGCCTATTTTGTGGAAATTGTCTAACTGCAATGACTAAAAAAAAGAAAGTCATTTCCCATCAATTTGGACAGTTAAAGTCTTAACTTTCTGGAATGTCCGACCTGCTTTTCCAAATAAGACTAGTGATGAATGCTGGAATTGTTTTCTGGATGTACTTTTCTATTTTACCAAATGCAGCCATATTCCTTCCTAATTCTTTTTATTGCTTTAGCTCCTTTTTATTCAGTGACAATGAGACACTGATTGTTCTGTTTCTCTTAATATTACAAAATTCTCAATCACATTTCTTTCTTGTAACAGGTAGTTGCCTTCATATGCGGGTTTCTTCATTATAAGACCCACTCAAGTAAAAAACAGCCAAACTTTCAGTCCTGGAATTTTAGCATGTAAGAAGCTTTTAATAACTGCTATGGCTACAGTTACATAGCAGTGTTACTTGATCTAGTACTAATTGCAGTAGCTATCGGTGTCATGATTTGAAAAACTTTGTGCATGTTGTGTGTTGGTAATGGTGGGTGCAGGGATGAAAGTGAATGGTGGATGCTTCCTTCTGGACTTGTGCTGTGCAAAATTGTCCAAGCTCGACTCATCGATTACCATGTGGCTAACCAAGAAATTCAAGATTACTCATTGTATAGCAACGACCCCGACTTGTTTTGGCAGTCGTGAAGGCGTTCATTGACCAGATACAGCCCAGTTAGGGACCTTTTTTTCAATCCCTCATTTTTTCTACTCTTTGGTATGTTTTGAGAGAGCAGGTGAGTGGCGTACATGATAACATGTAGGAGAGGGTGTGGGTGTGTATGTGTGTGTGTGAGAGAGAGAGAGAGAGACAGAGAGACAGATGTGTGTGTATATATATTTATCTTCTTAAGTAAAAATTAAATAAACTTAAAATGGGTATCTTAGATTCTACAATAAAATTGTTGATTTGATTTTTTATTTTTATTTTTATTTTTTTATTTTTTTAATTTGGGTCAAAAAGTTGGATAAAAACCATGGTCAGAGAAAATTTTATGCACGTATAATAGAGGCCGGTGAGATTATAGGTTGACAATTTGCAATCAGAATTCCATTTGAGTGGGTCATATATGGCCTCGTTAACGAATTTTAATTTGGAAAATTACAGATTGATTCTTGTACTATCAATGAAAAATACTTTGCACCCTTGAATTACCAATTGTCCCATTGACCTCCTGTACTATCAATTTGCGACAGATTACACCTTCTGTAAGCTAATCGGACATTTGTTTAAGAGACAGAAAATCAAGTTTATTTACGTGAAAGTGTTTTCCACCAACATCAAGTGAATGTATGAATGCACGCGACTTTTTTTTCTTTTTATAAATGTTAAACAGATGTCGAATTAGTTAATAGAAGGGTGTAAACTGCCACAAATTGATAGTCCAGGGGGTCAATGTGTTATAATAGATAGTTCAGGAGTACAAAGTGTTTTTCGTTGATAGTACAGGGGGGTCAATTTATAATTTCTCCTTTTAATTTTTCACATGCAAACGGGTTTAGTATTTTATGTTTATTTTTATTTTCAAGATTTTGCTCATTCTATAAAAACCTCACTCTTAGGAGAGAGAGATGCTATTATGCTATTGAAAAATGCTTGATGCCTAGATATAATGTTCTTATTTTCATTTTCATTATACTTTCTAAGAGCATCTCCAATATATTCATGTCATTTGATGTGCCAAAATCAAAATTTGACATCGCAAATAGTCGGTATAAAATGACATCAATGTCAAGTTTTGGCACCTATGTGCTCTAATGTACTAGTGTTATATTTTGACATTTTTCATATTTTTTAAGAGAAAGTATGAGCTGACACAAATGGCAAGTACCATTTGAGACGCCTAATTTGGTATCAAGGGCACCTCATATAGCACTTGAATTCTAACACTTCATTTATTATCAAGTAAGAATTTGCTAAAAAAGAGAAGGGTTAGATCATCTGCTACATAATTTAGGTTGCACTTTGGGGTTGGGACATGTAGCATTTACCTTATTTATTTATTTATTTTTATCATTTTACAATTTTTTATAGGTTTTTATTTTTATTTTTTTCTTATCTCTTGTTAAAAATGATATTAAAATATAAATGACTGGCCACAACAGGAGTGTACTTTAACTTTGCTAGACAAAAAATTCTACCATCTTTTTACTTTACCCAAAAAAACCTTTTTACTAAGAAACGCATCAGTTTGTTCTTTGATTTTGTAGAAACTGATAATTTTACAGAAAATTGATGTATAGATCAATTTGAAAGTGTTTAAACTTTCGGGTAAAAAAATACTTAGATTTCGACTTTTGGGTAAATCGAAAAGATAATGAGAATTTTGGATAAAAAAGAACTCAAAATAGGACTTTTGGATAATTTTTATTTATTTATTTGCCAACATAGAGTATTCCAAACCTATTCCCGTCGAGATTTGGATCCAGATTAATCCATAAAAATGAATAAAATCATCTGTAAATCCTGTCCATCACAATTTGAATATTTTAATTAGATATTTATCTAATTATGGTTGAAGATGCTCTTTCCCAATCAATGGTCACTCGTGCTTGAATTTGAAATTTTTGGTCGTCCGTTGATGAATGGAGTAGTAGTGCCCACTGCTAAATACAGTGCTAGTGCTACCCATCATTTCGTTGGATATGATTATCTGACATTTCACCAGAACCCTTATTTTATTATTTGTTTTTCGAAGCAAACCGACCTTCATTTTATTGCTAAAGGGCCGGGCAAAAAAAAGAAAAAAAGAAAAGAAAAAGAAAAAGAGAGAAGATGAAATCCATTTGTAAAGGAAAATAATGCATGGCTTGGGCATGCATTAAATGAGTCCCATTTGATCATCAAGAAACAGTGATTGCTATGTAATCATACGTTAATTTTAAGCTTAATTTTATAGTTTTTGATTGTTTTTGGATGCTAATATTTTTCTTTTAGATAGTTTTTGATTTATTATTTAATTTTTATATT
>JAESVK010000314.1:225690-254275 GCA_017140935.1 Hamamelis virginiana | reverse complement strand
ATATATATATATATATATATATATATATATATATATATGATAGAAGAGGGACAGACAATAATATAGTACTTTTGCAATTTCTTTTGTTGTCTGTTTATATAATTTTATCCATCTTTCTATTAGTCTATTATTTGTTTTCCCTATTAGCAGTATGTTAGTTTACTGTTATTTACAGTGTATTGCTCCCTTTTTTTTTTACCTTCTCTCTCTCCCTCAACATTCAAACCCTTGATTTGAGTTCCATAGTGGTGCTTTTATTATTAGCTTAGAACCACCAGGATGCTTTTAGTAGTTTATTTACAGTATATTGGTATTAGTTTATTAATTTTGTATAATTGAACTGTCTATAAAAAGTTATAATTATTTATTTATTTATTACCAAATTTCTGTCGGGTTGTACCATAATTTTTTAAGGATTTTCTGTATCAGTGTGTCGATCTCTTGTCATAACCGTGCATCTTACGTGTTGGTGTTGGTGCTTCTTGGGAAGGCACTAAAGTTTTCTAAGCTCCTCAGTCATAATCAGAAACCTTAGATGCCACACAATGGTTCTTGGGCTTCTGGTAAGACTGACTGGCTTGGATTTTGTAATGAAGCATGGGATCATAAGCAAATGAACTCTTTCCTGGAGTGAAATGACATTACAGTCCTATTATTGCTACATTGTAGTAATTTTCAACATTGTCTTCTACCCAAAGTTTTAAATGTAGCGCTAAGACATATCGAAGCATTACAACTTTCATTTGGTAATGCCTGTTGCTTCAAACTATGCTTCTTCAGAGGCATCAACAGCTGGAAGCAGATAATAGGGTTCAACAATATAGACAATGATGGAACTACTATAATATCAGTATCCAAATAGGTTTTCTACTGTTAGTGCTAGTTTGTCAGATATATCCGCCTAAGGGGCAGTGCGGTAGTCTGGAAGGCAAAAGTGTAACTTTGTAAGGCAAGGCATAGCACTTGTGCATGAGAAAAACAAAACTAAGAAATTTAAAAGAAGGAAACTGAATCGAGAAAATTTTAAAAGGAAAAGTAAACAAACACCACATACTTGAAAGGAGGAGAAAGGATGAAACAATAGAACAATTTTAGAGAGAAGTTGACATTGGAAAACAAAACAATGGTGAGAAGTACACTTTTATCTAAACCACTAAAATTATAATTTGTTCTTGTAATTCAACTCAACAAAGCTCAAAAAAGTCTTAAATCCCAACTACCTGGTGTCACCTAAATCTATCAATTAGATAGCACTGCTCATGATGTCAAACTATACATCTCTTGCTAATGGACCCTGAATCTATATGAACATAAAAAATATAGCCTTATATTCACACTTATCTTTGATTTATTATTGATTCATGCAATAGCTTAATAAGGTTGATTGCATTCATTATTCAACCCTCACTGGCCAACAACTTAATGATCATTTTGCCCAGTTCTGTACATTCTGATCACTCTCTTGGTCTCTGAAAATGATATGCTAGAAAATTTTGGTTTCTATAATTCTTCAGTTTAGCGTGTCCTATTGTCTTAACTGGATTCATGTTATGTCAGTTTGTCCTTTAGGAATTCTCCTTTAATAGTGCAAATTAATTCTTATCTCAACATATGAGAGCATATTGGTCAGTTGGGGGCTTTCACTCCCTTAGGCTTTCGGCATTGCCCCCATTGTAGAGCCTCAAACTTCAGTGACCAGTTGACTACAGAATAAATGATACGACAGCCAATGATGGTCCTACAAAAAGGCTAATCCAATGACTTGCCAAATTCAGGCCCATGACTAAGAGATGGGAAGAGCCACCTAGCTCCACAAGCCAACCATGGCATGACCAGAAGGTCCAACTCCAAAGTTGCAAAGAATGACGCGGTGTGATGGAGCACCCAGATCTTTGGATGAATGGGGTGAAATATGCATTATCATTTTAGGGCTGCAGCAAAATTTTATTTTCTCACTTTTTGAAATATCATGAGTCAGTGGAAATGCCAAATAAGAAAAATATTATTCTGCTTGAGAAAAACTCCTTTTAGAATAATGTCCATGAAATGAGATGTCAATTTTTTTGGTTTACATAATTGTAAATTAATTATCTGCACCTTAATTACTTCCATGCAGATATCTATCCATTATTAAAGAAGAAAGGCTTGAGATATCACAGCCAGCACTTGATCCTGATAAATCGGAGGTGCATCATCAACTAACAGCGCGAGCGAGAAGATCAAAAGTGCACAGGTCATCTATCTTTTCCAAGAAAATTATGTTTCAGGAGGAGGAAATTTATGGCCTTAGCATTTTAGGGTGCACTCATATTCTCTGAACTATGAGGACTGATATGGAATTTGAAATGTAGTCCACTGACATGTCCTGATGTTCTCCTTGTATATTGTACATATTAAAGTGTTGTCTTATTTAAATTCCTGAAAGGCGTGTCATAAATTATACTGTAATTTTAGTTTAAGTCTTTGTTTGTTTAAGATCTATGTTGTTGTTGGTTTTTCATTGTGTTAACAGGAGGATTTACAAGTTAAGTGGTAGAGGGAGGAGGTGTGATGGAAACAGCACGGATCCTCCATGCACAGGGTAAAATGTTTGTATACAGATCATTGTTAGTTTGATAAATCACATATTTAATTATTTATTCTTTTTCTTTTAATTTCTCTTCTTTTAGTCCTGAAATACATCGTCAAGTTATCAGCTTGTCTGAGAGTGATGGAAAAGGGAATAATATGTAATGCAGGTGGGTGGAAATGATGGCTCCTGTTTTCTCTAGAGCGTCATGGCGCTGTACATGGTATATGATTCAGGTGTGGCTTCTCAACTATGAGTGTAATGGAGGTCTTTATAAAAGAAAATCAAGAGGGTGCTTCTCAAATTATTGGACTTAGTAGAATATCAATTCTTCAAACTAAGTTTAAACATCTTGTGATGATAATCAAAGAAGACAGAGGCAGAGCTAAATGTTAGCCAGGTGGTGCCATGGCAACCCTTGGCTTTTGGAGACTACCTATACACTTCATAAATTGTAGTATATATACATATATTATATTTATGTATGTCATACATCTTAGAAAATAAGATTGGCACACCCACTCTTTGGCCCATACAGTTTGAAAATTTTGTATATATAATATATTGTATTGTATAATATATTTTTCCTCTTTTTTTATTCTTATATATTTTGTTAAGAAAGTGTAGGTATTAATTTTCATTCATTTTTACCAAAAAACATACTAATTTTATTTTTTATGAAAAAAAATCTAGTCTTGAATTTTAATATATTTCTCATGCTTGAATTTTAAAATTGTCTAATTTAAAATTTTGGCACCCCTAGAAATTAAATCCTGATTCCGCCCCTGGAAGAAGAGAATGGATTAGGATTAGGGAGTTTCGCACATGTTATCTAGAAAGATTGGAATAATTGGAACATGCAGTCATCAATAAGTTGATTTTGGTTTCCTGAGTAAGCTTCTTAGGTCATTAACAACTTGTCTAACATGGATGAAGTTAGATCTTCATATATTTTGGCCATTAAGTTAGCTCTTTTCTAAGTTTTCCTTTTCTTTTTTCTAATTTTTCACCAGAATGACTTGATTTATGCATGGGGCTTAGATTTTCAGCTTGGTTACTGTGCACAGGTAAATTTTTTATCACCAAAATTATTTTTTTATTTGTTCTCTTGGACATATTTGTGAAGCGTTCTTTGACAGGGTGATCGAACCAAAAATATTGGGATTGTTGATTCAGAGTACATAGTTCACTATGGCCTTCCTACACTTGGGGGTTCGGCAGCGAACGAGGTAAGAAATACTATATAACATAGAATCTGAGGGACTAAGTTGATTCAAAATGTCTCCTTAATTTGTCCACTCAGCTAAGAGAATTTACAAAGCTTGAGACTTAGTAACGCCTCTGAATGAGTTTGGACTAATGTTACATAGGTTGAACGTTTTGTCAACGCTTTCTTTGGATCATCAGATTCTCTCCTAATATATGTCATGGACCCAAAGTCTCACAATGAACAGACGGTCCACATCCCCTTTGTCTTTCAGTAAAAATGGCACTGGAGCAAGTTCTGGTCAATGTGAGATTTGAGGTGCATGACAACGGATGGGAGGAGCCATGCAATGCGACAGTGATGGATGAAAATATGGATTCTACCTTTGTTTTTCTGAGTGGTGTATATAATTTACATTGTAAAAACATTTTTGGGCAAAACCAATTATGTGTAAATGGGGATCAGAGAACCACCCAAGTAGTTGACACTAACAGAGTCGAATTCACAGGAGAAGCATATGAAAATTTTCAGCCTTATAATAAATTGTCTTTCTCAAATTAAGGAATGGTTGACTGATGATTAAGGGCCCATTTACATTAGATTTTCTTAAAATCACTTTTGGAGGTCAAAATTCCATTTGATCTAAGAGATGGGGTGATAATCACTTTTAAGATGACTTCAGGGCTGATAGGATGGTTGGTACAATTTTCATACTAGAAGTGATTGTGGCAAAACCTGAGAGGACACAACTTTTTCAATAATCATATCTAGTATGGAAATTTTGATATATGAAGACATGGTTTGCATAATTCTAAAGAGGTATGTGAAGAGATTGTTCTCCAAAAGATATTTTAGAAAATGTTAACACACTCTAAAGAGGTATGTAAATGGAAATTTTGTATACATCCTTGAATGACTTTGTCTTGTCTTTAGATTTCTCTTTCCTCTCCTATTTCTCTTCAATTAGGGGAAATATCTTCCTCTTATGTTTTTCTCATGCTTAATGAAATAATTGTTCCTTTTAAAAATACTTGTCATGTTTGGGATCATGACAGCTATAGAGAGATTTCAAATGCAATGATAAGCTGAACATAGAAAGACACCTATTTGTTTATGCTTAAGTCCAAATCTAATGCATAAATTAGATGACACAAATTTCTTGGTCAGTCCCTCTATCTGTGTGTGTGTGTTAACAATTGATACTTGATTACCATCAATGCAGAAAAATAGTGAAGCACCTTACCAAGTTGCTCAAAATGTAACCTTGTCTAACTCGGACCATTTGGTATGTACTTGAAACCGAATGTCCCAGTCATCATATTGTTTACTTCTCCAAAATGTGAAATGCTTACTTCTGAATTTTCAGGCACCAACTGTGTCCCCACAGCATACTGGTAGAGATGCGGTAAGTCTTGAAATGCCTCTCTTGACAACAAAAGTAAAAAACTGTTATCATGATCCTTCAAGTTGTGGTTTGGAAGCCCACACCATTTTATATAGTTTAAGGAATAATCATGGCAATTTTATGGTGCATAATGGTCAAAGATGCCACTTATAGCTGTTTGATCATATGAAAGGATTTTGATGTTTAGTGCATCCAAAAAGGTTTTGCACCTTTGACAAGGCTGTGGTGTCCTCCATATCACTTGAACTGGTCATGTCCATACCTTTTCTTTTTTCATTTTTTATTTCTAGGTCGTACAAGGAAGGATTTGGCATTATTTTTCTTACATCTGTTTGTGCAGGTGAGAAGGCAGTCTTTTATTGAACTGGAGATCTTCAAGAATAGATGGAAAAAAGCAGCCAAGGAGGACGAATGTTGGATTGATCCAACTCAGCAGCAAGCAAAGCAAAGCAAAGCAATGGCTAGTGCTTATCGGTAGAATCCTGTTAACTTCCTTGCACTGAAAAGTTTGTTGTAGAGCCCAGCATAAATTGCTATTACAGATGCATTTTGTTTGTTACCAAAGAAAGAGAGAGAGAGAGAGAGAGAGAGAGAGAGAAGGAAGAGAAACATTTTGTTAAAATGGCAAGAGAAATATGGCAGAGTTGCTGATGGCGACTGTTTTTACTTTCTATAAAGAGTTCGACTGCTGGTGGGATATTTGCGGGTGCTAAACATGGGTGATGCAATACCCATCAACATATGGATATTTTTGTATACTCTTACAAAACATTTAAGTTATATCGTTCATTCTTTCTAAAATTTAAAATGTAATTTGCTTTGCAATAGCAAGAAATAAGAACCAACTCGACTCGATTAATTACAATTCTCTTTTGTCTACTGCAATTCTTTATGGATGAAAATATTGGTCTCGTTGCTCATGCACATAATGTTTTAATCTTCCTGTACCTTTTTTTTTTTTTTTTTTTTTGGGTCCTTTCTATTTTGTGGTGATATTAAGAAGAAAAAAAAAAATAAAAAAATCATAGAAGTGGTTTTTTGACCACCCCCTTGATGACACATTGATAAGGTGGCTTGAATATCATAAATTAGTAGCACATAACATTTCCTCCACTTTTGGTCTCCAGTCAGTTTATGTACTGCACGACTATCTTGATTGAAATGGAAACAATAGGTTGGTTTTGCCATTTATCCTTTACTACGAGGGTTTTGGACAAATGCGCAACCCTAATCATGTTCTGTCAATTCTGGTTATTTGTGTCAAACTGAAGCAGGAAATGGTCACGTCAGTATTTAGGTTGTGGCCATTAATAACAGTTTAAGTTCTCACAAGTTATACTCTCATGATGATGAAAATGAATATTGAGTGATATTTTGAATAACATGCATTTGCGCCATAGGTTCATGGTATTATATTATGGGATCTTGATGGAAGGCGTTATCATCCATGTCAAAGAAGGATGATATTGAAGATTGCCATTTCATCCAACTATTTGATATTGCAAACCAACTTTTCATCTGTCGTAATTTCTTGGCTCATGAAATTTTCACTACACCAAAAATTATGTCTTTTGTGATTTATAGAAAGAAAACAAAACGATCGAGGATCATATTATGGATTTTTATAGGACTTCATAATATCTTAAGAATAATTTAATACCAATTTGAAGTATAATGTATCAATTGGGTGATGAGGATGTTTTGAGTCAGGGAAAAATAGTACTGAATGAGACATCAGTAACTTTTTTTTAGGTAACTTCTGTTCATGCTGAAAACTAATTCACATGAAAGGGATCCTTTGCAGAGGATTGACCCTACTTAGGGCTGTCTAACAGTTTATATTTATTTTACTAATTTATTTTTTGGGTAAACAAGAGTTTATATATATGAACAATATACAAGTACAAGGATATGAATGCCCATATTGTGTACAAAGACAGGAACACCTTTAATACAAGTCTCCTCTATTATACCTCCACAAGCTGATGGGAAGGCAACCACAGCAGCTTGGGTTGGAGAGAATGGCCAAAATAAGGGAAAAAAAAAAACCAACAACAACAAAGATGAGCTTTGGCGAATAAGTCAGCGAGCTGATTAGAGAACCGAACATAGTGAATCCAAAGAAGACCACTGCAAACCAAATCACGAATAAAATCATAAGAAATTTCTATATGATCAGTGCAAGTGTGAAAAACCATATTGACAGCAATTGAGTAGCTCCCTAGATAGTTGTCCAAGTAACACCTGAGAGGAAGAAGAAAAACCAATGTCATGAATAATACAGGAAAATTGTAGTTAAACAGTGGTGACAACAGACTTTTTATTCAGACCAAAGAAAGAATGCCCTCAATACAAATCTCACACGCATTCAACAATCATATATTAGCAACAATGCCAAGATAGTTCATATTTGGAGAAAACTGGCATCGAATGCTTAGAGTCTTTGACTGTCAAGATGTTAACAATTTTTATGTGTCTCTATTACAATGAAAAAATGAAAATGGGTCATAAGGTACAAGAGACACAATACTGAATGCTTCTTCTCCAATAGTCTGCACACAATCACTTTCTTGAGGATTGTACCCAAGAAACAATTATACAGCATCGTCAAGTTCGACTCCTTTTGCCAATAACTCCAGCAATGAGTTGTCCTAGTTCTTCGCCACAATTCTCCTGTACATGATGCCCAGCCTGCGAAACAAAACAATTCAACCACATTTTTTCTCCAACATTATCAATCTTAACTGAAGAATATAGACTTTAGGCAAAGAAGTTGAGGTGTTTACTTTCTGCCGATCATTTCACTAGACCTATACTGTAAATATAAAAATATGGATCCAACACAACTTTTATCGACACCTAATAGGGAGATGAAATGGAATCGGAAGTGAGAAGCATGACTGGAAGAAAATATGAGAAATGTACTACAAGGAAACAGTTTGGAGATAATTGGAAAGCCTGAGAGAGTCCTAATGGTAAACTGTTTCAAAATAGACATTAATCATCAACAAACATAACTAACCTAATCAAAGGGTTTTAACTAAATGATATGATAACAATGTCTGAAGTTTGCATAAGCAAACATTTCCTTCCAGATTGTTTGTGACCATGTTAATGCATCAGGGTACATCGGTTGCCTGATATTTTTGAAGATTTTGCATTAGTTCTAGAAACTAGTATTTGTGGATGCAGGTTTCCCTATCCATTTGTTTTGACAGAAACTAGGTCATTGAAAGATTTTCCAGGATTAAAATCTTCATTTGTGGCCTGATTTATCTTTACGGATATGTTGTCATGAAGCTTGGGGTAAATTTATTCTCTCTCTCCAGACAACTTGGGGAACAAAACATCTTATTACATTTTGATTTAAAATTTTCTCTGAAAAATATTTTTCCCCCAAAACAAATTGAGTGTGGGAAAAGAATTTCGCAGCAACAATCAAACTTCAATGCACTCAGTGCCCTGCTCCTCAACCCCCAGCACACATGCAAAGACGCCATAGAACAGAAAAAAAAATTGGCATGAGTGGCATAGCATTCATTTCACTAGAAAGACAACTCTTTCACTATTTGACTCCTGTGATGTGATGTTGTGATAGATGACAACCCCGTAAGTTGCAATTATTGCAGGAAAAAATGATTACACAGAAGCCACTCCCTAAATGTTGAGAATGCAGTAAACAATCAGAATTCGTTGTGTACGTGAAAAATCAAAAAGAAGCTGCTGCTAATTCATTCTTTTAAGAGTTTCCTCCGAGGGAAAACAGTAATTAAAGTCAAGCATCCCTGATACATGTATGGTGTTAGAGAAAGGTAGATACCATTGGAAGTTCTACTAGCTTGTGATTTGTATCCTTGCAGAATTCTTCAACTCCATCATAGCTCAACCAGCGGTCTCTTTGGCCCCAGCAAACTGTAGTCTGAACTTTCCATTTTTCATCCGTTAATATCATCCTCATTTCCTCCACATAGGTCTGCTGGGTGAGGCATTAAGAAGAAAACAAGAATTGAAAAAGCATTAGCAAATAATTCATCTTCTTTCATGACAAGATATCTTTGGTTTTGGAGCTTTCATTAATTATTAATTTATTATGCATAAAGACACTTCCATAATAAAAAAGAGCTATATACAGAAAATGTAGCACCTATGTTACATGGACACTTTGCCTCACTTCGAAGTACCCGTGTTGACACGACATGACATGGGTGCGGGTAAGCCTGCCGGATACTTCAAAATAGTAGAAAATCTTTGGGAAGCAGACAAATTTGACATTTGGACACATATCCACACACAATACCCATACCCAAATCCATGCAACATAGTGAAAGCACAATCATGTCATTTGCCCAAATCTGTTACGGGAAAGCGAAACTGATGCAACCCTTTATAGCAAACATCATGTATAGTATAACACCAGGAATGCTCTGCACTTAAACATCAACTAAGTGGATTCTTACAAGAAATCTGGTATCAATTTCAGCACTAAAGGCTTTTCAGATTATCTATAAGAAAAGATTGTAAACTGGATATTAGTATAGTATAACCATTTGAGCAGTCAAATGCTGTATAAGATCTCCTAAGCAGAACAATTAATGAATGTAAGCCCTTTGACCTGGACTGTTCAGGCACTAATGTTGACACCATTGAAACCCCAGTGGGAAACCCAACTATGGTTAGATAGTTTTCTTCAGCCATGAGGTAGAGTAGGATAGAGATGGCCTAGAATTGGGTGGTGTCCAGGGAATCATCTTACCTTCCAAAGAACTACAATAAGCATCAATAAAAATCCACCTCTGATGTCCTAGGCACTTATGGTTCTGCTAAGTCAAGGCGATGGAAATCTACATGTTTCAAGATAAGGGAAAATAACTAGAAACAGTAAGTGGAAAAGAAAAGGTTTCACCTTTAGTTCCTTCTTCATGGCCCTACTAATTGCGTTCAATGCAAACCCTGAGGAACCAGAAGTGAGATAAGGTCTTCTATAAACCATTGCATCATCCTCTTTCATTTTATAAGGACCACAGCTCGTCAAGGCTTTATCGCTGGCCCTCAGAGGATCCTGGTTGGGCCAAAACAGCAAGTTATTAATCATGTTTACAATGGTACTAAATCTCTGGTCAACCTAATTCAGATAATGAACAAATACACACAAGAAAAATTATAAATAGAAGTTTGTTATGTAGCCTTCCTACCTGAGAAAAAATTTCACCTAGCAAAAAGTTGCTGAATATAGACAAGGTCGATGGGAGGTTCGCATGTTTGGCTGTCAACTTAAGTAAACCAGTAAAATGAGAATCCATATTAGATATCATCCTTCCGAAAGCCATAAAGCAATATTATATTGTTCTCATCATCCTTATCATGATGCGGTGCATCAGTAAGACACATCAAAAATGTCAATTTAATAAATTCAGCTACAGAAAATTACAGAACCACAATAAGCTTTCTGAAAAACAGACCAACTTTCCCAGAGGTAGCTGAAATAACAGAAGTCAGAACAAAAATTTATAGAAACAGAATCATTGAGAGATCAGTATCATTCAAAAACTCCAGGGAATGTTGGTGCTATTTTTGGAAACCACAGGGCAGATTTCAGTAATTTTCCCATTTAGCGTTATACCAAACTGGACTTTTAGAAGGATTAGCAGATTAGAATGAGTAATGATAGAAAGAAAATCAAGAATAGAATGTTAAAGTTTGGGGTAATCCATACAGGAGGATTGAGAAGTATGAGATCATTAATCTTCTCCTGATGATTGCTAGCATATTTAACAACGACAGGTGAAAAGTATCCCTGAGAAGTACATCCACGATCAAAAGTCTTTTTTTAGTTATCTCTCACATAATAGGTAATGTAGACTGATTAATCCAAGTTTCAACATTCGTATGAGGCAAACATACCTGGACAACAAGAGAAATCTTATTGATGGCAAGTTCATTAATAAGAGATTCCAAGGATGACACATATTCTGTAAGACATGAAAAAATTAAATTACAAGACAAAAACTCTCTTTACTATTTCTTTTCCCTTATTCTGAATGATATTGTAACAAAGAAATTAATCTATAGTTTTTCTCCTGCCATCATTAACACTTATAAGGCAATTACCGTCCAAAGTGTAGTCAAAACCATATCTGGGTTGAGGTTTATCAGAGAATCCAAAGCCTGTAAGAGGGGAAAAGGAATGAAAGTTCCTCATGTTTTATCAACGAAAATCATCATGGCGATATGCAATACGATAACTAAAACAAACAGCGAGTTATTGAATTGAAATATTCTTGGAGTATGACAAATCATAGATGCTTTAAAAGAAGGAATAAGAAAAGCAAAGAGAACGAAAAAAGGAAATTACTGTATAAAAATGGAACAACCTGCAGAACTGTTTTCTTAAATAATATATCTAGATTATCTCAAAAGAGCATGTCTCAAGAGACTGCTAGGATACTACTATTATGATGACCCTTAATAATTCAACAAATTCTTCTTTCGAACAAGCCAGCCTTTCAAATTAAGGACTTACATGGTGTCTACTATGGAATTCAACAAACTAATGTTCCTTTGCTAAACTGGGTATCTTCTTAGTTTCATAAAACCTTGACCATTATAAAATTCACAAACTGTTTCAACAAGGTTTTAGAGTTTGGTAAGCATTTAGAGTCTATGTATTAAAATATAATTAATTTTCAAGTAAAGATCAATTTGGAGCAGGAATCTTAGTTATAGCCACAATAAAAGTTGAAACCCTAAAATTACATTTTATCTGTTTGTTTCATCTGTTTGTTCTAATGATTATTTTGATACTGCTAAAAAACCCACACACCAAAGAAATAATCACGCTAAGCCCAGAAGAAAGTCACAAAATGATTCAAATAAGAGTTACTTGTTGGGCCCCTATATATCCTGAGAATAAGCTGACCCAATATATCAAAATAAAGCTGGGTGCAGAAGTTCAGTATTGTGTCAAATCATGCTGACGAGTCTCTGCAACAATCCATTATGAGTGTATGTTCGAGAAATCCAAAAGGTATTCCATTAAGCTTCCTATAAAATGTGCAATGGCAACCCAGCTGAATATCAGTCTTGGAAAGATCATTTCTAGCGAACTCATCAATATTCTCACCAACAGTCCTATTTCCGTGTTGAACTTCAGGAAAAATGACATTCCATGATCTATGTGATGCTAAAAGACTGAATTTATCACTCTAGCTTCATCTTTGCCAAATTTAAAACTTAGTTTCCACATACTCAACTGTTCCACTAGGCTAATGCTTTGTTAGCATATTTGATTGTCACAAATTTCACCTTCCATTCATGAAACATCTTTCTATTGACACATATATTTCATAAGGATTAGTCAATCGACAATTTCTTACACCTTGCTTCTTCCCGACACTCAAGAACTTATAAGCTTTAATAGGAAATCACAATGTTAGCTGGAACTTTAATCGCTATGGTGCATAGAACGAGACTAAGTACTTGGTGTGCTGCTTATCCAGGAATATGGTATGATGGGGATAGGCTTATATAGCTTCGATAGTTTGCTTGTGACAAGGTAGCTTTAAATGCTATAGTGGTTCTATTTTCATTCAATATAAGATGATATATGAAACTATGAGATGTAAACGACCCTTATTAGTATAAATATACTAATAATATAAGATGATATATAGTCGTTTAGTCTTTTCTTGTTATTAGCATTATTAGTATATTTATAGGCTTGTTAGCATTACTTTTCATTAATGAGAATAGTTTATTCTTCACAAAGTATAATGATATCAAAGCAGAAGACTGAGGCTGATTCCCAGAAGAGGATGTAGTGATTGACAGTAGCTGCTCAATCATAGAATGTAAAGTAGAAGGAAACACATTGCTAGAGGTTGGAGTTGCAAATGCTGATAGAGGACGAACTGAAGAGTGAGAAGGTGGTCGTGGAGCAAACTAGGAAGAAGAATGGCATTGAAGTTTAGGACATGTATGCTTTCAAGTAAGGACATGTGCATTTTCCATCTCCCATTTAGCAATGGCTTTATCATACCCTTTAGCCTTGGGATCAGGCGGTCTAACTTCTTTTCTCTTTTCGTTTTCCTTTTTCCATTTTTTTTTTTTTTTTAAATATTGTAGTTTTGTTGGGATAAGAAGATTAAAGGAAGGGTAAATAAGGGATGAATTCGCTGGAGATCCGAACAGGGACAGACATAAGATGACGGAGATGCTGAATGCCGAAGCTCAAGCCTTTTGTGAGGGCAGAGCAAAACAAACTGTAAAGCTTGAATAGACTCTATAATTTCACCAGCAGCAACATAACCTTAATGAGTTTTGCCAAGTAAAAATCATTGCACCAATACGAATAATTATCCCTGGTCTAACACTTATGGATTGCAACTTCTCTCCTGCCATGGTTCAAATAGAGAAATTAAAAAAGGAAGAGGTATTGAATTGTTGCCGCTGTTGTGCTGTTAGGAATTCTGAGAAAGTCCAACTATGCAGTGCGATTGAAGAAGAAGAAGAAAAAGAAGAAAAGAAAGAAGGAGCTGCCGACACAAGAGAGCAAGTCTAAGAGAGGTGCAATTGGGTTGCAAATTGCATTTGTGAACTGGATCGGCATTTTTGGAATCACCAGTGTTTTCACTTTCCCCATATTTACCACTCAAAACTTATATTCATGATCAATCCATATAAAGCATTTGATTTCTAAACAATAATTGATAATAATAATAAAAAAAAGATTTCAAGCCAGAATAAAAGAGAAAAAAAAAGAGAGTAAAAGAAATAACTTCAAAAGTCGAAACCAAAGATAGACATGTCGAGGCGACCATCAGTTGATCTTGTTGGACACAAAACAAAAAACTGCTAATAGAGAACAAGTTGTCTATCTCCTTGTTTGTGGTGTGATTTAATAAAAAAAGTAATTAAAAAATGTGATTGCTGAGCTTCGTAATTTTTTTACTATAATAAGAAAGCTTGTGGATATAGATACCCCAGAGAGAGAGAGAGAGAGAGAGAGAGAGAGAGAGAGAGAGAGTTGTTTTCGAAGTTATAACATTTCACGAAATCCCCACCTAACAGTTTTCAAAAAGGTTAGACCTTTTCTTGTTCCCAATATTGGAATTACCAAAGTGTATCACTCTTATACAAATACCTACCAAAACATGGATCCAAGTGCATTATAAAAGCAGCATATTGGATGTATACGTACAGTAGAGTATATGTCGAGCATGGGTGTGTATGTATATATATATAATCACACTATTACCAAAGCAACCTGAATAAGCATTCCAAAGCGACCTATGACCTGAAATTGAAAACTAACTAATCCTACCCCACTGCACCACGTACCAGATGAAGCATCATACCTCTTACCCTTTCCCACACCACGTAGCAGAGCAAGCCACGATCCAACATTGGTTTAGAACTTATACTTGGCTTGTGAAGAATCCTATCTCCTCCCCCATATTAGGTGGCAATTTCACATTTATGTACCTAATCCTCATAGAAGTCATTAGATGAAGAAAGAAATCCTAGGAAGCTTCAAAACTGAGGAAGATTTGAACAGATTTCCAAGAAAACCCTAGCAAGCTACTATAATGAAAGGTCACAGAGGGAAATTGACATCTGGTTATAAATACTTTAATTTCATTTGAGGCTATTTACTTTGGATGAAGACAACTAAAGTAGGCTCGATCATCTGAAGTGAATAACGTCCCTTTAAATGTTCTTTCAAGAGAAAAGAACGACATAAATTGGATGAAGGTAGTGGCTTTTATGTATTATATTGTTGTAGTTAAAAATTCAGTTATAAATCCTATTCTAACAAACTTAATCATATAATTGCAATTTGTCTATTGATTTGCATGTCTCATTGAAGAAATTTTAAAAAATGGGTTATAACACTAAGCATTCTTCATGATCTCCCAAAAGCAATAATAGAAATGGGAATTATAAAATAAATAAATAAAAAATTGCATTTTTTAAGTATAATTCAGCATCAACTAAAAGTAGACCTTACCTAGCCAATCAAAAGCAATGGCATGATAGTCTTTGGAGAGAACTGAAAGAACTTTGCGATACGAGTATGCCTTTCAACAGAAGCAAATTAGACAAACTTTCATTGATACATTCTTTCTAAAATGTTAACAATGACATGGAAAATTACAACTTTTTTAAAACAGTCAACTGGGATATTATCAATGAAAGGGGTATGAAATTGCAAGATACATGTGCAGCCAAGATAATCAGGAAAATAGCATTCGTATATGAGAAACCAGACAGAGTGAATGCATATCAATGTGTATAAGTCTGGCAATGGGAAAGAGGAATATTTCGCTAAAAAGGGGTCTAAACTTTGAGGTATTTTGAGGATTTATTAATTGGCTATTCAGTAAATATTGTGTTAGGATGGATTTTGTACATATAAATCAATTTTAATCAGGTAGCCACTTTGCTCCATGCATGTTAGAAAGGATTTTGTACATATAAATCAAGTTTATGATGGGATCACGATAGGCAAGGACCTGAATTATTTTGGGGAAATACCTTATCAAATGACAATACCTTCCAATACTTAGATCTATAGATCTAGAACAGGATAGCCTATTAAGCTTTATTGCAGCATCCGACAACGGAATAATAACATGATGGAGGAACCTATTGAAAATTGTTGAAATTCTATTCAGATTCTAGGAAGATTTTAGCATTATTTCCTTTTATGTATTTTGATGCCTATTTCCTTATTTAGATGATACAGGTTGTCCATTATTTAGTCAAATCTTTTTTATTTTATTCCCTGATTTTCTGTGCTAGAATCATGGGAATTTTCCTTTATATCAGGCAGATTTGTCTCTGCCTTCTAGGATAAATAGCCTGTACTCTTCCTGTTTCAAAGATAAGAAAATTGAGAGAATTGATTCTCAAAAACTTCATGGTATCAGAGCTAAAGACCGGCTCTGTAACCTTTCCTTTTCCAATGGCTGCTCCAGCCCTCTCCAAATCAGAGGTGACCAGCACAGAGACTCATATTTCCAGCAATAGTGGTACTGCCGACTCCACCATCTCCACTCTTGTCACTGTACATTAAACGGAAATAATTATCTCCAGTGGTCAAATTCTGTGGTGATGTTTGTGGAAGGCAAAGGCAAGGATGACTACCTCACCGGCGTTGCCACAAAACCCAAAGAAGAGGATCCAAAATTCAAGACATGGAAGGCTGAAAACAGCATGGTAAAGTCTTGGTTAATTAATTCAATGACCAACGACATAGGAGAAGATTTCATTCTTTATGACACGGCTCATGAGATATGGATGATAGCTAAAGAAACATACTTTGACCTAGAAAACACAGCTGAATCCTTTGGTATAGAAAGTATTCTCCATGACCTTCGCCAGGAGGATCGACTTGTAACTCAATATTTCTCACTTCTCACGAGGTACCGGCAACAACTTGACACCTTTGAGAAGCATGAATGGAGTTGTCCCACTGATGCAGCAGCGTACAAAAAGATAGTGGAGAAGAAATGGATCTACAAATTTCTTCTTGGCCTCAACAAGAATCTTGATGAGGTTAGAGGCAGGATTCTTGCTACAAAACCTCTTCCAAATATTCGAGAAGTTTTCTCAGAAGTGCGACGTGAAGAAAGTCGAAGGAGACTTATGCTTGGATCTACTCCAAGTTCAAATCAAACTGAGTCATCAGCCTTAGCTGCCCATAGTTCCACCTCCAGAGAAAATCAACAGCAGCGCAGAAGCGGAAGACCATGGTGCGACCACTGCAAGAAGATTGGCCACACTAAAGATACCTGCTGGGAAATTCATGGAAAGCCATCTGACTAGAAGCCTTCTCGGCCCAAATTCGAGAAAAAAGGGAGAGCAAATCAAGCCCACATTGAAGACAATTCAGCAGCAGAAACCAAACTCTTTAATAAGGAGTAGTTAGAATTTTTGCAAAAGCTATTCGACCAGTCTCAGCAAACCCAACAAGGATCTACATCATTGAGTTCTGTGATTGGAACTGGGTCTTTAGCTCAAACATGTAACTTTTTAAGTGCCTTGACGGTTAAAACAGAACTATCAAAAACCTGGATTGTAGATTCGGGCGCATCAGATCATATGACGGGAGATAAATCAAATCTGAGGGATTATAAATCTTGCCCAGGGAATTTTACCGTCCGAATTGCAGATGGTTCTCTCTCTAAAGTTGCTGGAAGTGGTTCAGTATTTATATCTAACGAGCTTACTCTAAAGAATGTTCTTTTGGTTCCTAATTTGGATTGCAATTTACTGTCGATCAGTAAGATTACACAGGATGAAAATTGTGTTGCTAATTTTTATTCAAATGGTTATGTTTCTCAGGATTTGGGTTCGGGGAAGACGATTGGCAATGCTAAGTTGTGTTCGGGACTCTATGTTCTTAAGGCCTTGAATCTACCCGAAGGACAACCTCACAAGATAGGATTCACAAACACTGTTTTGTCTGCTACTAGTTCTAATCAAGATAGTGCTATTTTGTTATGGCATTATCGCCTTGGTCATCCTAATTTTCTATATTTAAAAAGATTTTTTCCATCTTTGTTCAATAAAGACACAAAATTTCCAGTGTGAAATCTGTCATTTGTCAAAACATACTCGTAATTCTTATCAAATTCAGCAGTACAAAGCTTCACAACCTTTCTCTATGATTCACAGTGATATTTGGGGGGCATCAAGAATTAAAAACGTTACTGGGGCTAGATGGTTTGTGTTGTTTGTAGATGATCCTACTAGAATGACTTGGGTATTTCTTATGAAAGAAAAGTCCGAAGTTTCTCAAATATTCAAAAACTTCTACATGATGATCCAAACTCAATTTCACACAAAAATCCAAATCCTAAAAACTGATAATGCTAGGGACTATTTTAACTCGGTTGTGGGGGAATTTCTACAAAAAGAAGGGGTAATTCATCAAAGTTCTTGCATAGATACACCCCAGCAAAACGGAATTGCCGAGAGAAAAAAACAGATAGATCACTCATGTTTTTCACAAATGTTCCAAAGCATTTTTGGGGAGAAGCCATTCTAACCTCAGCCTACCTCATCAATAGGATGCCCTCAAGAGTCCTTCATTTTCAAACCCCACTACAAGTCTTACTTCAATCTTATCCTACCACTAGACTTTTCTCCACCATTCCTCCAAAAATTTTTGGGTGCTCAGCTTTTGTCCATCTTCATACTCAAAATCAAAGCAAACTTGATCCTAAATCAATAAAATGTATATTTCTTGGGTATGCTGCAAATCAAAAGGGTTATAAGTGCTACTCTCCTATGACTAGAAAATTCTATACCTCTATGGATGTCACATTTCTTGAAGACAAACCATATTACACCAAAACTGACATTCAGGGGGAGAATATCATAGGAGAATATCAGTTTTGGGAGACAGAAATTGGTAGCGGTCCAAGCAGTCCTAATCCTTCTTACTCGGTCATTCCAAATCATATTCCTAGTCCTTCCGCTACGCCATCAATTCCACCAGCAAATTCTGTCCCTAATCCTGAACTAGAGCCTGTTTCTAACCATAATCTCAACTCTCAACTTCTCAGTCCTTCCAAAAATCAGCAATTCCAAAATGAAACCGAAGAAGAACCTATCAATAACAAAGATTTCATTGTCTATTCCAGGAAGAAGAAAGTAACCAAGGGAACATAGAATCTCAAACCCAACTGGAGCAAAGTTATGAAACTGTCCCGAATACTATATCCAAGGAGATACAATCAGGTAACACTGAACTCTCTTCTTTACCTAGTGAGGATCAAAGTAATGATCTGGACTTGCCGATAGCTAAAAGAAAGGGGACAAGATCTTGTACAAATCAACCTATTTACAATTTTATTTCTTACAAAGGTTTGTCACCTAAGTTTCGGGCTTTTACCTCTAATGTGAATAATGTCCAGATTCCAAATAATATTCAAGAAGCTCTTCAATCTCCTAGGTGGAAGGCAGCCGTTGAAGAAAAAATTAGAGCACTAGAGAAAGCAAGCACCTGGGAAATCATGGACTTACCAAAGGGGAAGAAGTTAGTCGGTTGCAAATGGATTTTTACAGTTAAATACGAAGCGGATGGGAGCATAGACAGGTTTAAAGCGAGGCTGGTTGCCAAAGGATTCACTCAATCCAATGGCATAGATTATCAAGAAACTTTTGCCCCAGTGGCAAAGCTAAATACCATAAGAATCTTGTTGTCCTTGGCAGCAAATCAAGACTGGAGTCTCCATCAATTGGATGTCAAAAACGCATTTCTAAATGGGGATCTTGAAGAAGAAGTTTACATGGACATTCCTGCAGGTCTAGAAACGAGGGAAACCAGAAATAAAGTTTGCAAGCTCAAGAAATCGCTTTATGGTCTCAAGCAATCACCCCGTGCATGGTTGGAACGCTTTACTAAAGCTGTTAAAAGGTTTGGCTACATTCAATGTCAATCCGATCACACTTTATTTGTCAGGCATTCCCATGATGAGAAGATGGCAATTATCATTGTGTACGTTGATGATATCATCCTAACCGGGAACCATGAGGAAGAACTTTATAGACTCAAAGACTTGTTGGCAAAAGAATTTGAGATAAAGGATTTGGGGAGTCTCAAGTATTTCTTAGGGATGGAGATTGCTCAGTCAAAGATAGGAATATTTGTTTCACAACGAAATATGTATTGGATTTATTGAAGGAGACCGGAATGCTAGGAAGCAAACCTGCCTATACACCAATAGAGCCTGGAATCAAACTTGATCTTACAGGAGACGATGCGCCAGTGGATAGAGGAAGGTACCAAAGACTAGTTGGCAAACTAATTTACTTATCTCACACGAGACCAGATTTAAGCTTCGCAGTGAGTACAGTCAGTCAATTTATGAACAATCCTACCGAGGAACACATGAGGGCAGTTTACAGGATATTAAGGTATCTTAAAATGACTCCAGGGAAAGGATTATTTTTCAGGAAGACTTCAGAAAGAGGAGTAGAAATTTACTCCGATGCAGACTGGGCAGGATCAGCAATTGATCGAAGATCCACCTCGGGCTACTGCACTTATGTTTGGGGGAATCTGGTCACTTGGCGAAGCAAGAAACAACCTGTTGTGTCTAGAAGCAATGCTGAGGCAGAGTTCAGGGCGATGGCTCATGGGATTTGTGAAGGAATGTGGCTTAAAAGAGTTCTAATGGAACTGAAAATTCCAATTGAAAAACCTCTGAAGATGTTTTGCGATAACCAAGCTGCCATCAACATTACCAAAAATCCTATTCATCATGACCGGACAAAACACGTGGAGATAGACCGGCATTTTATCAAAGAGAAGATAGAAGAAGGGACTGTTGCCTTAGTTTACATTCCAACAGGACTTCAGACGGCGGACATCCTCACTAAAGCACTTCCTAGAATCAAGTTTAAAGATCTTAAATCCAAGCTGGGTTTAATCAATATCTACAACCCAGCTTGAGGGGGAGTGTTGAAATTCTATTCAGATTCTAGGAAGATTTTAGCATTATTTCCTTTTATGTATTTTGATGCCTATTTCCTAATTTAGATGATACAGGTTGTCTATTATTTAGTCAAATCTTTTTTATTTTATTCCCTGATTTTCTGTGCTAGAATCATGAGAATTTTCCTTTATATCAGGCAGATTTGTCTCTGCCTTCTAGGATAAATAGCCTGTACTCTTCCTGTTTCAAAGATAAGAAAATTGAGAGAATTGATTCTCAAAAACTTCAAAAATGCTTGTTTAAGTATATCAAGTCCTGTAGATTTACAATTTTACATGAAGTCAGACAGGGTGATAAAATCTGTACCATTTTGGCCAAATTTGCAACCGTCCGTTAAAATCATGGTCTACTGCTAATCTCCTTTTTCATCAATTAATTTACATAAATGTAAAAATTACATGTATATGTGAGGTGTGGAATCATATCTAGTTCATGTTGGGGACAACAAAACAAATACTCTAAACTCTTTCCAAACAAAGTATTTGATAAAAAGAAGCAACAGAACATGAAACTGCGAGCTGTACAGCTCACAGAAACATCCAAACCAAACCTCTAGTACCATTCAAACATCCATGAAACATGGTCCATACCATTTCCCATCCAGATGACCGCTAACCTAAACAAGAAGACTCGGACATTAATCATTAGAATCATCATGTTCTCATAATAGTAGCTACGTACCCTACTGGCTTTGGGAAAAGAACCTTGCAGTATTAGTTGAGCTAAATATTTTTCTGCATCATTGGGTAATAACGTAGGTACATTAAGTACATCTGCTATCGCACAATAGATGCAAATTATTAAGGCTGCATTCCTATCCTTCGCATTCCAATCATTTTTACTAAGGAAAATGATAATAGCTATGCTAATCCACCAACACTAGTAATTTTATGCACATTACAGCTGAATGATGTGATCATCCTACACATAACTTCAACACAAGGAATTTGACAGTCACTTAAAATAATTATTTACAAGCAACATATTAATTAGAGTTACAAAAGAGGATGAAAAAGGAGTTCCATTTCCTTCGTCCATTGATTGACCGAAGTGTTAAAAACATAAAATAAGGGCAGTCCTGGAGCACAAATTACCCTAACAGCCCATTAGAAAAAGGGTACCATTAGTAATCAATTTCATTCTGGCAAGAATAATACTTAACAGAAGAAACACCAGTAAACTTATACCTATGTATGCCTCCAAAGACTGACATATATCCAGCAATTCTTTAAGTGCTAAAGATTGCACACATGTGCACGAGCGCATGCGTGCACAAGCATCCATACACACAGAAGAATGCACCCTTCCCCTTACCAATGTGTTCATACATGGGACCTAAGGGGTCGACCCCCATGTCATGTGGGCCCCACGAATGCTGGTCGCATAGACCTCAAAGTCGACCTTGCCACCACCTCAAGGTCGACCCCACTCATATTCGACCTCAGCAGTCACGACCTTGCCACCCATGGTGTGCGCGACAAGGTGCATCATAATCAAGGTGTATAATACATATGTAATATATATATCACACCTCCCAAAAACACTGAAAGCAGCACCGAACTCACATAGATGGCTATTACAACAATCATCCACTTTGGGTGGATTTCCAACGATCGCATTTACTATTCATGTTGGGCTCGTATTCACTATTCATGTTGGGCTTGAATTTACTATTCATGTTGGGCCCGCAGTTACTATTCATGTGGGGTCCGTATTTACTATTCATGTGGGGTCCGTGGCGACCTCGACACCCATGGTACTCGATCTTTGCAACCCCATGGTCAACCTTGCCTTACAACGTAATCTCATGTTCAACCTTGTCACATGAGAACAACTTGATAAGTCGACCTTACTCCATGAGTGACCTCTTGGTCGACCTTGACATAGAATGGCCTCGCATCTCGACCCTACTAGGTTGTACATCAACCTTGGTCATCCTCCTCTGTTGAGACCTCCCATCTCGACAGAGATGCCTACCTCTTGGTAGATGCCCCATTGGCTGGGATGCCCGTGATCCATGGATGCCTACTTTCCGGGGTAAAAGTTAGAGGTGTACACGCCATCCTTGGCCCCTCTAAAGGATAAACTTGAACGATCAAGTTTGCCGAGATTGATAGCAAGATCCTCGGGGGCTCAACCTTGAGCTTGGTATCTGAAATGCAAGGGGACTAGGTCGACTAAGAGCTAAGGTCGACCTACCTCACTTCACGGGGTTAAGAGGGAGAATGAGGATTGGAGGGCAGGACAAGAGGCTCGCCAAGGTAGAGGGTCACCCCCCGGGGTCGAGGACCAAAGGAAAGTCGACCTCCGTCTTTGGCTTTCTCAAGGAATGGATGAGGAAGACGTTGTCCCCGGACACGTGGTGAATGCAGCACAATCCCCGGATGCATCACATCGATAAGTGTGCTTATACATGCACCTAACACTATCATACCTGCCCTATATGAAATCATACCTACCCTGTATAAAATCATACTTGCCCTATCTGTAGCTCAGATCCTGAATCTTTGACCTCGGGCAACTCACCTCCAACCTAGGTGAAAAATGTTGAGAGTGGAGACAAATATCCACCAAAGTCAACCACCAAAAAGTAGCCGCAAGCTAACCTTGCTAGGGTGGTTGGCAGGCTATGGTGGTGGTCTGTTAGAGACTGGTAGATGGCTTTCCCCTCCGTGCTAAGTTATAAAGAGGGGGAGGACATTCATAGAAAAGGATATAAGACAACAAGCATTGACCTTACTCACCTATCTTAACCTAAAAGGCTGCTGCTGCATTCACTCAAGTTAGCTCCTTCTCTAGAGGTAGCAACATCCCCCTTGGGAAAGGGGTAAGGTCGACTCAAGTCACCTTCAACATTTGCCTTGGTTCCCTCCGAAGTCCTTGAGAAGCTCTTGTCCCTCCTCTCTCCTGGTTCACTATGTTCCTCACGTCATCACCTCACGTAGCCAACCTCCAGGTCAGCAACCCTCCTTAGTTTCTACCATAAACACAATGCAAGGACACACATTTGGTTTAAAAGTCCTCTAAACTGATTACAACATCGTCTGACCCATTGCAAACCAATATCTTAATAGATGCATAGCCCACTCTAGTTTGAAAAGTTACTCCAAATGGTTTATAAAATTAGTAAGTACAGCACTTGGTATCAGCTATAAGAAAGAAAGTGTAAAATGGAAAATAAAATTGGGAAAAAAAATAAGGACAGGAAATCATCACATTACTGTGAAGCCTCCAGGAAACGTCAAAGAAGTTAAATTTTCGAACAACTATCAAGCACCATATCCAGAATTTTTTTCCATCGATATGACACAACGCATTTGGTACGAGAGCATTACATGTTGCATGCATAGTATCATTTAATTTAATATGATACTTTAAAAAAAATATAAAAAAAATAATAAGTCATATTTTGGTGCATAGGATATTAAATACTGAAGATAGAGAAATATTATTTTTATTCTGTTAAGATGTAATGTCAAATGGTAAAGCTAAAATGCTAATTTTTATGATCTAAAACATAACTAGCATATTCTTGTAATACAGAGCTGAATAACACATTCAACTTCAGCCTGCAATTAACCTTGTAGATACCATATTACAATAACTGGGTGTGCCATGCTATAATTCACTAGTTTAATATAGATAATTGACAGTATAAAAATGAACACACTGTAATATTACAGTGTATTTCTAAATGAAGAAAATAAGAGATCATCCCATGTTGTGAGTCACTGAGTTACAGCCTAAACTGAATGATGTTCCAGATATATGTTATTCTTGGTAAAATTATATTGGAATTCATTAGAAAATTTGTACACACAAGGTGAAATCCCTTCTATATATAAACAACAAAATAAGACTCACCTGCGAAGGGAAACCATGAATTAATATAACTGAAGGATTATCAGCTCTTCCACTTTCAACGCAAAACCATCTATTGCACAAAATCATATACATAGAGCATGTTTCAATTGGTAAACCCTGCAAACAGTATATCCTCAAGTTTTGCATGCCATGGGGACCTAAGGCCACTAAAATACCAGGATTTTAGCATTTTGACTTTCTGAATATAAATTCAACTAAACTGGTAGTCTCATTAAGATACTTCTGGATTTACCTGAAGACGTCAGCTGGGGCCTGAGAACCAACACCCATTGTTAGACCAAAAATTGGATCCTTTGCCTTCTCACCAGGGCCAAGAACAGGATGAGCTTTCACCTTGAAATAATTAATTGGTCAAACAATGTTCTTCTGTGAAATGACAAATGGCATCCTAATAAGATGCACTATGAGCATAGGAAAAATTTGACATCCATCAAGCATGGAGCTAAGAATATAATATGCTTTGACAGGGAAACAATTAAACGATAGTAAATATGTTTCTGAGATACTTAAATATGGAATAAACTGCATCCCAATAAAATGCAGTGGGAATTTAAGGCAAATATTACATCCATCAAACAATTATACTGCTTGAGCGCTTGATAAAGTACATTGGGATAGAAACAAGGAAACGAACTTCTAAATATGTACTCTTTACATATACAATTGATTATCCCGCTAGGGTAGCTCAGGCGGTCAAGGAGTGGCCTTATGAAGCGGAGGTCTTGGGATCAAACCTTGGCACCTATGGATGAATGGAGTTTGTGGGTGATCTCGCCCATTCCTAGGGACTAATCTTGGCCCAAACCTAATGGCCTTGGATACCCTATGTTGTCCAAAAAAAAACCATCTTGTTCTAAGATGGTTGTTAGATTTTCCCCTCCTAACTTCAATTAAACCCCTTCATTTGCAACCCCACCACCATTTTGTACTCAAATATTCTCGAATAGCATGTAGTATTGATGTTTGAAACAAGAATGCATCCAGTCCAATCATCCTCATTTCTTTATAAATGATACCGTCTCAAAAATCAACATCTCTGGTCCAATCATCTTCATCTATTTTATTATATAAAGTGCAGTACGTTGATGTGGCGGTCCTAGAATTATTTCCTTCTTTCATTCTCTTCTGTCCTTAATTCTCTCTTGTTCTTTATTCCTATTGGTTTTGGCACTACTTCAAAATGATATGGCATTATATCATTGGTCCAACTAATTAATTGAAGTTTAGATTTTCAAGATTCTTTATTGGTGTGGGTCTCATTTAAGTTTCCTTCCTCCTGGCATAATTAATTCTTTTTCTTTTTTATTTATTGCAGGTCTCATCTACTTTTCCCCTCTCCCTTTTTAATTATTTTTATTTTTTATTTAAAAAATTAATTCCAGTGTACTTTTTACTTTCTTTGTGTTATTTTAAAATTTTTATTTTTTTAATAATACATCCAAATTAATTTTCTTCAATTTCTTTAACATTTTTAATCATTCTTATGTTTTAAGATATATATTGTAACCCTATAAATTTAATTACATGATCAAAATATATTTTATACAATTACAATTAATTAGATAAAATTTTATTGATAAGTCCCGCGCATGACACGGGTTTGCGCTCATTTCTTTATAAATAATACCTCTCAAAATCAATACTCAAGGATTGTTTCAAAAACTCATAGCTAAAATAAGAGTAAAATTTTCCTCTAAAATGAGAATAGAATAGTCAGGATACTTTCTTTCTAAATTTTGATGCATCAAGCCATTGAGAAAATTAATCATCACCGATGGATAATGTAGTGAAAGTTCTTCTAAAAGAAAGTTGAGAATTTTTAAGTATTTACGGCAAACTATAAGGAGAATTAAAGTAATCTATCCAACTTATTAAAAAAAGACTCACTATCTTTCCTTGCTTAAACCATTCATCTGATTTACTTGGTCCATCTGAATATTTTCCTGTCAAACAAACAACATTTTTCTAGCAAAATCAGTACAAAATACAAATTATAGGCAAACATATCAAAACCAAATCCAAGACGTACCACCACTGAAAGAAAAGCCATCTCCAACTGAAACGGGAGCATCTAACAAATAATCCTGTTCAAATAAATGCTCTGTTTGGTAGCCAAGAAAACGTAGGAAAACAGAACTAAAAAAATAAAAACGAGAAAACATAAGCCTCCACTCAGCTAAACCTAATACAAAACATTTGGCATGTTTGAGGCCATAATGAAACGAAATAAGATTCAAAAGTTCATTTTCCTTTCCTCAAGTTTTCTCAGCAACTAAACGGAACGCAAGGAATCAAATACAACAAATTCAGCTCAAGTTTCGTTCAATACAAAATAATTAGTTAAACTAATGAAATTGAAAAGCGTACATCGTCTTTGCCGTCACCGGTGGATCGGCAACTGAGTATCCGGCGGCCAATCCGAGTCGTTGATTTGAGGAATGATAAAGATTGAGAATGAGGGAAATGAAGAGAAGGGATAGGAGCTTGAACAGTTTGAATAGCCATTATAAATTTGTAATGGTAGCGGGAGATACGGTTAAACCGTCGTTAACTGTTGATATAAAAGGCTTTTCTGTTTTCAGTTTTGTGAAGGGATCAGGATTCTTTGGTTCTCGTCTCTTTTGAACACTTTCTACGTTTTAGTCCGTGCAACTTGATTCGGCATAAACCCAAAGACCCCTTCAACCCAACTTCATTTTTTCACAACTTGATTCAGTTGTGTGAGTGGCTCCTTATTTTAATTTTGGGAAAACGATCACTAGGTCCTTGATTATGGTCTTTTTTATCACTAAGTCCAAAGTATGTGATTTTATACTGATAGGCCCTCCAGGTCAAATTAGAAGTCAACTATTAAGTATAGATTGTCTATAATACCCTTTCCTTATTTTAAGCTTGATTTTAGTTAAGATATTATTTCATGATTTATTGTGAATATATAATTTAATATTTGAATAACATCTCCTACGGATTAGGTAAGTGTGATATAGGTTTATTTTTGAATTTAAATTGTAATCAGAATTTTAGAGACCTTTCATTGTCTTTCCTCAATAACAGCCCCAAAAACTATTTTATCCGAAAATCTCCATAGCCTCACCTCACGTGTTCATAGCCATTTCCCTAGCATAGCCTCACCTCACGTATTCATGGTCATTACCCACATAAATATCTGAAACCTCCATAGCCTCATCTCCATAGCCTCACGTGTTTACTTCCAGATAAAGCACTTCCAATATTATTGCTTCAAGGTATTTTAAAGTGGGTGGTTTGTTCTTCAAAAATGTTAGTTTTATTTTAGTTTTTACATGATTTATATGCATAGTTATTGTTTCATTTGTGTATGAAAGAATGTTTTTTTACAGAGATACTAGTATCTCTGTAAATTCATTTTCCATATCATATTTGGTTCAATTTAATTCTAGAAACATGGATAAAATCATGGGAATCATATCGTATAAAGTTCATTTAGGAAGACTGGGTTTATGCAATGTTGCACATGCATTATATTTTCCTTTCCTTATGCTGTGTCGGACTAACAATGTGTCACGCTCACACAGAGTCATGACTCTGTGCACTGATCCAAGATTAATAAGCACGCCCACACAGAGTCACGACTCTGTGCAATGGTCCAATATGGTCTAAGCACGCCCACAATGATTCATGACTCTGTGTAATTTTTCAAACTTTAAAATCACACTCACAATGAGTCACGACTTTGGGTTATGGTTCAAACTTAAATATCACTCCCACAATGTGTCAATTTATACTCAATAGTCTTTTATATAAAGTGTCACGCCCACAATGAGGCATGACTCAGATTAATGTGTAAAGAATTTGCCAAATGTAGAACAATAAGTTCACAATGAGTCATATGTTTTGACTCGGCCCAAACAGAGTCATGTATATATGATTTAAGTTTATCTTGATATAATCCCTTGTTTTTAGGAAAGTTGATTAGGATGAACTTTTCTTTGTAAATGAGTTTCAATATTTGAAATATTCCTTGATTCATGGAG